>JAKSZP010000025.1:0-339666 GCA_022478985.1 Massospora cicadina | reverse complement strand
TTCGCTCTACTTTTATTAAGCCAATTTTGGTTATAAACCATATTTTCCCAATAGTTAGGATTCCACCAAGAATCCGCCAAGGTCTTTTTGCCATTGGTACTCATATCATTGATAACCACAATATTATTTGAAGATCAGACAGGTGATGGGCCAATCATGGTAGCAGATTTGGGGGCACTTGTACCTCCAACATTCTTTTTCATAAGTTGAGAAGGAGAATGTCCAACAAAAGTCACTGAGATCAATAAAATCTAAAAAACCATTAACTAAATTTACTTTTTACTGCTAAACCAACAAAAATAAATATTTAGTTAATATTTTCTTATATAACTAAAAACTAAAAAGTGCTTACTTTGCTTTAGAATTACAATTCTGCATTTTAAGTGGGGATAATCAAAACAACAATTCAGTAAATGTTTTCTTAAACCTTAAATAACTAAAAACTAAAAAGTGCTTATCTTTGCATTGAAATTATAATTATGCAAATTAAGTGCAGAATAATAAAAACATTAATCTAGCAATTATTTTGGCAAATTTTATTTTTTTATTTTATTTGAGGTGGGCCAACCTGGGGATGATACCACACCAATTGAGGGGAAATTGAATGAATGGGAAAGGAGGATAAAATCTGGAAAACCTCCATGCGCAGCATATGATAGGCCAGGAACTCCATGGACTGCCTTTGCTATCTGCTATCTCAGTTTGGGGCATTGGTGCACAATGCCAACACAGTCATAGTCATCCCCTACCCAAAGTTCCCCTACCAGAATCAAACTCAGGGAGGCAGCGGTAGAGGTCCCTATTCTATCACTGGGGTATCCTCCCCTCTTTTTGCTAAATTTTAAATAACTAAAAACTCTTAACATGCTTATCTATGCAGTAAAATTATATACTTGCAATTTAAGTGTGGATAATGGAAATGATGATCAAGTAAATGTTTTCCTAAACCCTAAATAACCAAAAGCACAAAGTGCTTACCTTTGCATCAAAATTACACTTCTGAAATTTAAGTGGGAGTAATCAAAACAACAATTTAGTGAATGTTTGTCTAGATTTTAATTTCTTAAAAACTAAAAAGTACTTAACTTTGTAGTGAAATTATATTTCTGTAGATTAAATGAGAGTAAGGAAAGCATCTATCTAGAGAAGGTACTAAATCTTAAATAAACAAAGACTAAAAAGTGCTTACCTTCATATTAAAATTATAATTCTGTAATTTAGGTGAGGATAATGAAAACAACTATCTAGAAATCTTTTTTCTAAATTATAAATAACCAAAAACTAAAAAGTGCTTACCTTTGAGTTGAGATTATAATTCTGCAATTTAAGTGAGGCTATCATCCCCTAAAATAATTAATGCTTTGAAATATTTATATATTATAGTACTGAATCTATCTATATATTAAAAGTTAGTTAAATTTATCTAATTCATGATAGCTATTTATGCGTTTATATTGTTAAAAGCTTTATGGAATCAATTCACAACAATAACTAATGGCAAGCTCATCAATGGAGCTTATATTATATAATTTTGATTGGTTATAATTCATGATTAAGTTTTAAATAGCTTTATATAATAAAACTAAACTTAAGAAATTTGATGTCAAATAATCTATAAAATAAAACAAACATCAGAGAATTTTGAAACCAATTTTACCTCAATTTTGCGATACTCCAAAAACTCTGATTGGCTGTTCTTCCCCAGAGTGGAAGGTAGTAAAGTTATACTTAAAACCTTAATTTGCTCTACTAACAAAAGCTTAAAATCCAATTGGCAACAGGTAAGCTTCAAATCTCATAATTTCACCAATGAACTATACCTGAATAGATTTACTTTACACCTTCAATGTATAATTTAGACTTAGTGTCACTGATAGCAAATTAAAATATGATGTCATGTTTTGCATCAATTTGCTGAAAAAGCCCAAAACAACACCCCAAGCTTATAAGGGTGACCCCAGAAAGTGGCGCCCAAATCTCACATCCTAGCTTCATGGGTTGAAGATGAGCTCACACTGGCACAGCCTTAGAGCTGTACCTCCACTATGCTCTGAGCCCTATTTACTTTTAAAATCTATTATTTGTACCACTTGGACTAACAGCTTTGCTGTTTCCCTTGTTCTCTGTGAGCTAACTGTGCTCTGTGTCTCATTTAAAAAACTATCATCTGTCCCACTTAGACTAACAGCTTTTCTGTTGCCCTTGTGGCCTGTGATTTTAACTTATTACTATTAAAATAAGACTCTGAGCAATGATCTAATATTCAAAATGCTAATGATAATATGGTATAATACCATAAAACAATCATTTGTGCCACTTGAGCTAACAGCTTAGCTATTACCCTTATGGCTGGGGAAATAGCACCATAACTCCAAATAAAAACTCTATATAATTAAGCTCACAAACTTAAATAAACTGAGTATAATCATTAAATCAAGGGCTTTAGTGCAGATTAGAAATATAATTATTCAAGGTTATTTAATTTAGGTGATATAGTAGAAATTAAAAAATAGATATAAGGATAAGCCAACCATTAAAAGAGAAAACACTTTAATATAGTCATGATAGAATAAAGGCAATATTCTCCAAAATTTATAATTATTATACTGATTAAATTATTAGAATATTAAAACCTGAAAGAAACTAAGCATAGATTAATTTACCACCAATCTTTCACTGCTTAAAATAAGCAATTCATATATTAGTATATTATAGTAGATCAAGTGCAAAAGACCAAAACTTACATTAAAATGATATTAGCAAATGTTTAGGATGGTAACAGCTTAAGGTGAAATCAAAATCAGCAAAACTACTACTTTATACTAAATCAAAAAAAACTTATTCTGATAATGTTAGTAAACATAGAAAATTACAATTGTATTGCTGAAATCAAAATCAATAATATTACTAAAATATTAAAAAAAAGAAGCAAAACTTACCTTAGAAAAGATGCTTGCAATCATTTCAGATTATCACAAATGATCATACTGGAAATAAACATCTAGTGAAAACTAAGTATAATCATCAAAAAACTTACCTTGAAAAGATAACAATGAACAAATTAGATTACAAATGAGCATACTGGAAACAAACGTCTAATAAATATAATAGATTAACAACTATAGATAGTAAAAAATAAGTAAAACCAATAGAAAGCTTACCTTAAAATGAGCTCAAAAGCACTCTTCAAATTTAAGATGCTACGCTGGGATCAAAAACTATAAACTAAAATTACCTCTTACTGCCAAACTAGTAAAATATATACTTAGTGAAGATCTTTTCTAAAAAACCTTTACTACTTAAAAAACCTACCTTTGCATTAAAATTATAATTCTGCAATTTAAGTGAGCATAATAAAAATATCTGTCTAGTAAAATTTGATCTTAATCCAAGCTAACTAAAACCTCTTATTATGCTTACCTTTATAATAAAATCATAAACTTACAATTTAAACGTGGATATTAAAAACACTAATCTTGTGAATATTTTTTCTAAACCCTTTATAACCAAAAAACTAAAAAAGTGCTTACCTTTGCATAAAAATTACACTTGTTGCAATTTATTCAGAATAATTCAAATAATAATCTGATAAATGTTTTTTCTAAATCTTAGATAATGAAACCTAAAAAGTGCTTAACTTTGTATCAGAATTATAATTCTGAAATTTAAGTGGGGATAATCAAAACAACAATCTAATGAATGTTTTTCCTAAATCCTAATTAACCAAAAACTGAAAAGTGCTTACTATTTTATTGAAGTTATACTTCTCAATTTAAGTGGGTTTATTATTACTAAAATAATTAATGCTTTAAAATCTTTATTATGGTAAAATACTTAGGTTTAAATCTAAAGTTGGAATAACTTACCTAAAAATGTGATAGTATTTATGTGTTGCCATTGCTAAAAGCTTTAAAGAATGGGACCATCTAGTACTAAAAAAAGCTTTAAAGAATAAATTCCAAAACTATAACTTATGTTAAGCTCATCAGTGGAGCTTAAATTAGATACAATTTGAAAGGTTATAATTCATCATTTGTTATATTTAACTATAAATATTAAAGATTAGATATAACTTATTTGGCATCAAATCATCTATTTAAATTTTGAGGGTATAAATATTAAAGAATCGGAGATTAAAATTTGTATTATACCTTAAAAATACTCCAAACATCATCAACTAGCTGCTACCTCAGGGTGGGGGTGGAAAAGCTATATATATAAAAACTTATTTGCTCTACTAACAAAATCTAAAATATAATTGGTACTGGTTTAGGCTTCAAATCACCATTGATTTGAACCACTGAATCATGGTATACTAAAATTTAATTTAAATTGACTCTAAACTCAAAATTATCGAACAATCTAGACTTAGCACCACTATTAGCAGATCAAAACATTATATCATAATTTAATTTAAAAAGCCCCAAAACCACCCAAAACAGCACCTCAAGCTTAAAAGGGTGACCCCAAGAAAATGTGCGCAAATTTCATTTCCTAGCTGCGGGTGTTGAAGATTAGGGAGCTCATATCTCTAATCAATCAGTATACTCAGAACTTCTGTGGCACTCCCTATACAATTTCATACTAATAAAATTTGAGGCAGTTTCCATTGAAATGGATTAAGATGGGATTCCATTAATAGCTTTCAACTGATAATTCTTACAAGGCAAGGCTTTAGAAGCTTGAAAGTGATCTAGAAATTAAGTCAGAGGCTTCTGGATTTGCTTTTAATAAGTTTGTTTAAAATTTTTTAGGACCAGATCTCCCATGGTGAGATTCTTATCACCTTTGAGTTAATCATCATATTACATTTTATCTGTTCAGCTTGCTTTTTGGGAGGCAGCATATGCAATTGTTTATAATAATCCAGTTAAAGTTTTTATTTAACTTTATAATAGTGGGGTTGGATTGGTACTTGATTCCAAATAGGAGTTTATAAGAATCATGTTGATAGTGGTGTGTATTTTGATGTAATAGGATCATAAAGAAGTTGTTAATTGTTTGGTCCATTTCTCAGGGTTATCTGAGCAGCTTTTCTGAAGGGCATATGTCAAAGTTTGATTGAGCCTTTCAGTTATTTTAGTACACTAGAGGTTGTAAGAAGTAACCAAAGAATGCTTGGTTTGTACTTGAGTGATTACCTTAAAAACTAGTCTGTTGTTGAAATGGGACCCCTTGTCCAACAATATAGTGTTTAGGTCCAAAAGTAGTGAGTACTTATTCATATAAAAACTGAGTTGCAGTGAGGGAACCGACTTTTATGTACATTCTTGCTGACATACCATCTGGTAAAATACTTGATGGCAACAAAGATGTTTTTAACTGTTACTCATTAAAGGCAATGTCCCAACAAAATTGGTTCCAGATATTTTAAAGAGCTTGCTGGTGACAATAAGATTTTATATCTATGGGGTTTTAATTGGTTGGCAGATACTTATCATGAGTGGCAGGTAGTGACATAATCACAAACATCTGAGTAAGCATTGACAGATAATTAGGCTGAGGATAGGCGTTCCAAAGTAGCTTTTTAAATAACATCTGGTGCCATTGTGAGGTTCATTTAAATATTTTAGACAGAGTTTTTGCTACCACTTGGACAATAAATCCCTTAGCATGCAAATAAAGTTTATTTTAAATGCTTTGAAACTTGGTGCACTTGAGTTTAAACTGGCATATATTGGTTAAACCAACATGGATTTAGAAAAACTTTGTGAAAATAGTAGATTTGTAATGACTCTGGTTCAAAAGCATTTGGATCCACATTAATGGTTGGGATTTGTTTAATAGCTAGTAGGATGTAAGAAAAGCCTATCAGTAACAGAATTCAATTTTTCTGGGAGGTGTACATATTTAATATATAATTCTATATGTTTATAACGCCATCAGATGCATCTGTTGTTAAAAATATGATTATTGAACAGGAAACACATATCAGAGTTATAAGTGAAGATGGTGTATATCTTGGCCCAAAAGGTAATAATGAAATTTTCTGAGTGAAAACAGGATGGACAATTTTTTTTGTAGGTGAAATAGTTGAGTTTGACTGAGGTAAACTTCTTGAAAAACTATTCAACAGGTAGATACTTCTCATCTCATAGCGTTAAAACTGCTCTGAGGGTGATGTCACTGGCATCAGTAGAAACTTGATAATACTTCAAAGTTTTGGAAAATCAGTACAAGTGTCCAAGTCATTGTTTTTTTAAAAATTTAAAATTTGTGTTGTTTAGATTGTTTAGATTCCCATGGTATCTTTTCTTGTGTAGATGATATAGAATGATGGAAATTTTGCTATAGTTGCAGTATAAATGAGTTTAAATAGTTGATGGTGCTCAGGAAACTAAGTTTCATGAGCTACCTTAAGGTAAAGCCAAGATAAAGTAACTTGATTTTATTTGGCTCATTTTTTGTCCATCAGGAGTAAAAATATATCCCAATAATCTTAATTCTTGGATGCGCAGGGTCAATTTAACTTATTAAAACTGAAGTTGGCTATTCAGATATAGCTAAAAAATAGCTATATCTTTGAGGTGTTTAAAATTTGGAGAATAAACGCTATTATTGTCAAGGTAGATGGCAACACAGCAGTTGATCCATGTTAGATTTCAACCAGATTGTATCCTTTTGATCAGTTCCATAGATTTAATGTTTTAAATAGGTTGTGCACCCATGCCAATTATTTTACTTAGCTTTGATGTGCTTTAAAAATTCATTTTTCAGTTTCAAAGTAGCTCCTCTATTGTCTAAGTTTAGCTAATTCAAAGACAGCTTTCTTAAACTATTGAGCCAAATTACCAAGAGCTTTAAGTATTCTAGTTTACTGGCAGTTGATTCTAAGGATAAATTAATATTTTTATATTAGTTACATATTAGGATTGCCCTGCAATTGATGATGAAGACAGTTGATTTATGGTCACTTGCAAATGATGCTGAGGATATTCATTAGGGTTTAGATTTTTGTAGTTTCCTTCAAGTGATGACAAAGTTAATTTATAGCTGGGCATAAGATTGCTATATATTGTCTAAGTATATATATAAAGAATTCCCTTTCTACAAGAATCTTTTGTTTGCCTGCCTTTTATTATTATTTTAAGTTAAGTATCTTTGGAATTTAATAGGTAATATTTAAGGTCCCCAAGGTATAGATGCCAGGTGAGTGCATCTAGGGAGTGGGTGGCATCACCACTCCAATACCTGAAGCTATAAGGGA
This sequence comes from Massospora cicadina, assembly GCA_022478985.1. Taxonomy (NCBI): domain Eukaryota; kingdom Fungi; phylum Entomophthoromycota; class Entomophthoromycetes; order Entomophthorales; family Entomophthoraceae; genus Massospora; species Massospora cicadina. Next base: position 332,459 of record JAKSZP010000025.1, on the reverse strand, counting down.
CCCCAACGTGGACTTACTGAAAATCTAACTGATAATGAGGTAAAAAGGAGTTATTAACTTAAATGAAATGTAATTTGTGTAGGATGGAGCTAGGCCAACTGAGTGGGTTTAGAGCTTTGGCCTATCAATGTAGTCATTTGTCCAATGGTGGAGTCATTGGTTATGCTGATTGAGAGTTGCTGCTGTAAACTGGTAGTGAAAGGTAGCCAATGAAAGAAAAATAGCAAGCTTCAGCAGTCCATATACTGTTAGCTTGGCATACTAGCAGAGTACAAGATGATGCAGATTATAAAATTTGTATCAATCAGATCTTAAAATAAGTTGTCCATCACTTTTTGAAAATTTTTCGGTGCACCAGTAAGTCCAAAGAGATTTCAGGTATATTTAAAATTTCCATACTTGGTAAAAAATGCTGTATTTTAAACTGAATCTATGTCCATTACTAGTTGATAAAATCCAGAATAACAAGTCAATGTTGGGATAATTTTGGTTCCCCAAAGCGTTGAATATTTAAGGTTAATGGCAATAGAAAGGCATTTTTTGGTCATTTTGTTGGGAATGTTAACTGATGTACATTCATTGCTTTTGAGTTTATTGGTAACTAAAACTATTGAAAAAGCTAAAGGGATTGGGAGGGTTGGATAAATATGCTAGCCACTTTTTTGTAAAGTTTTTTGACATTCTGTTTTTGGGCTTGAGGCAATCAATAAGGTCTTTGGGCAATTAGTTTTACAATTTTCTATAATAATTTAGTGTTTACCAAGGTTGGATGAATTGTCATTGTTATTGTCTTGATTGATATTAAGTTCATATTATAATCATATTTTATAAACTTGTTGGACTAAATCCTACTTATTGTGCTTCTTAAGAGACTTCAAATAAGTTATTTGAGAGTAATCTTAGTGCACAGGTATGAAATGAGTTGAGCAGGTGTTTCTTCAGGTGTTGCATTTTTTATAATGTAAAAGCAATAGTCTAATACCCTGATCAGTTCAAATGCTCCATTGGTAATTTTTGAATTAAACAAGTAACCCAAATCCTTTGAGAGCTTTACAGGATAATAGATATGAAAATTTTTTGTGCTTAAATCTAACAGCATAAATTGATTGTATTTGACAGCAATTTTTATGGGTAGATAGTATATGGCTAAAATAGGTCAGTTGAGATCCTCCTGACATTAAGCAGACTAGGTCGCTCTTAAGGTTATATTCATAACCAATGTTATGCATGAAATTCTTAGTAATATTGTTCAATGACCTGGAGTCCAAGGTAAACATGAAGGTGTACCTAATGAGAGACCATTAATTAAAAAAGGCTTTATGGATGGTGAACAGGGCCCTAAGGTTGTAATTAATATCTCAGAGCTGGGTAAGGCCTATGGCTTGGTGAAAATTTTATCTTAAGGCAGGACTTGATTTGCATAAATTTCCAAGAGACACGGGAATAATAATCTTCTTCCAAACTTTGGCAGCTGAAATCATATTAGGAAAATATAAAAAGATTGGTTGGGCGTTAAAAATTGTCATAGAATCTGCTGATTAAAATAAGACTGGGCTTCCAATCTGGGTGTAAACAACCCAGTGGAAAGCCCAGAATGCTAATGGCATAGCAGTTCTGAGAAGTTGTAGGAGGGATCCCCTATGATTCTTGTGAGAGAAATAAAAATTTAAGAACATAACAAAGGCCCATAGCAAACCAAATGGCTGCAATGGGGGAGACTGTGGGTCTTACTGGGGAATCTCCCAAGGGTGGGAGAGGCAGGGAGGATGATTAATACTCCTGGGTTTGCAGTTTGTGACCTTTGGGCTCTTCTTTCAGATTTTCTGGTTCAATTTCATCATAATAAATTTTCTGGATATCATTTAAATTTTCAAAAATTTGGAAATGCTGATCAGATTCACAAACTAAATTGAATCAAATTGATTTTAAATGTCAGGAGGTTTTGGGCTTTTTTCTGCACCTGTTGAGGGGTTTCATGATGGGTTGAGGGATAGAGAACATCACCAGGACAGTGGATAGATTTTATAAATTGATTTGGGTTGGATTGTACCTCAGCAAGATGGCCTAGATAGTCTGGTCCCTAGTTACCACCTCATGGTTATAAGAACAATCATTTCTCATCCCCAAACAGAGAATCACAATTAGCAGAGATGGCCTCATTCCACCTGAATCATGCTGAACCACCGCAGATCAGTGGTGGGAATTGATCTAAATTTTTTTGACTATTTTGTGAAGTGGGAGGCAGACCTGTAGCTTGTCCACTGGGAGCCAAAGGAGGAGCAGATTAATGCAAAGAGTTTGGTAGGTATGAAAACTCTTCAGAAGTGGCATATTGGCATCACACCTGTGGCAAAATCTTTGATTATTGCAATCACCATTTGGTAGGCTGCCAGATTGATGACTTGGAGGGCCCACTTGATGACCATTGGCCCTAAAACGCAGATTACTGCGTACTTTGCTAGGTTAGGTGAAAGTATTTTGAAAAGAGGCAGAGTCTGCAGAGTAGGTTTAGGTAAAGGATAAGCTTATTTGAAACTTAAGAGGGAAAATAGACCAACAACTTCCCCCTCCAGAGGCAGTTGCCTTATATATGAAAATGGGGAAAAAGGGGGCAATGGTGTGTTTTTAACAGGGGCAGCTGATGTACTCATGGGTACCAAGCTTGGGCTTGGGGCGTTTTCAGACATCTTACGCACTAGGTCACAAGCTCTCGCAACATAATTTCCTGATCTACCAGGGAGGGACCCTCACTGATCCAAACTTGAGCGGATTTTCTCAGATCAAAGGGCTGGCAGAATCAGATTCCACCAGGGTCAATTTTGACAAATTTTTAAAAGATTTTTAATTTTTTTTGAATATGGATTCTCAACTCAGATTGGCATTCCCAGACCCAAAATTTGAATTCCGTGTTCTGGACCAGTTTTACTGACTCAAGAATCATTTTCTGAGTTTGAGGTCAATTTTCTTCCTTTCCAAGGAAGTGAGGGATGGCAGGGTGGAGGCCAGGGGAGGGTGGAGGTGCTGTTGGTAACTTCTGGCCTGGATTATCTCCCTTCAAACCTCATTTATCCTTTCAACAAGGTAAGAAGAAGCAAAGGTGAATACTGTGGAGGGATCCTTTAGGGCCAATGCTGTTACCCAACGTTCATCAACCACATGTCCCAAGTCCCCCAGTTGATCCAAGGGCTCCAAGGGGTATTAGGTCCCTTCTTCTTCCTATAGGGGATCTTTTTTGGTCCAACCTAAGATGTTTAGTCTCCAGACTTACAGTGCTTTGCTAAGGAAGTTTAAATATAGTTTATTTGGTAAAATTTGTTTCACTTGATGGATATAATGGGGTTATTCAGAAAAATCTTTTAGACGTTTTCTCTAGACAGCATTTTTCTGTGATAGATTATGGTCAAGGATATGCCTGATCATCAAATAGCCTTAATTTTTTCTAAGGGGAAAACTGAGGCCAAACAGGCAGGTTGCAAGGGCCTTGACCCTCAAAAATTAATTAAAAAACTTTTTTAAAGTTTAAATTTACATTTAAATTGCTTAAATGAAATCACATCAAAAGTGGATAATGACTCTCAATACAAAAGTTTTAATAATAATCAAAGGTTAATATCATTTACTTTATAAATTATTTTTATAAATGGTCCAATATCCTATTAATATAGAACAGGTTTAGACATAAATCTTGAGGTTCAAAATTCTCTAATAGGCCCCCAAGGGTTAATCTGTCTGCAGACTCCATATAATCTTCCCCAAAAACAGTTCCCCAGTTACCATTTCTTAAAGAATATAAACTAGCAAGCAAAGATGCTTATAGCAACTTTTTTAGAATCCTCAATAAACTATATATCTGATATTTTAAGATTAAAAATTTTCTCAGTTTTAAAATTAGAAATCTGGACCCATGGACGTCAGGAAGGACACCCCCAGAGATAAAACAGTGTAGCACTTAAGTGCTGTCACTCCTTAGGGACAAAACCCAGCTGATCATATTCAGTTTAGGCTCTTATAAATAGTTCTGTACCTCCTAAGATGCCAGTGTAGCCAAAGGACATGTGATTTTGGTTTGATGCTCTATCTTGTTTGGGGGTTATGACCCTAGCACAGTTAGCAAAACCTTTCAGAACAACTATTAGAGGGCAATGCCCATGACTTTAGACAAAGTTCATATACAATTTCCAACTTTCTGTAAATAATGACTCAGATTCATGATGAAAAACAGGCCTCCATCTGGGCCTGTTACTTTTCATAACAACCATCCTCCTGCACCTGTTATAGGTTTGGTTTTCAACACCTTCTTTGGAGGGGGATCATTGTTCACAAATTGATTTAAGGAACACCGCCAAGTTCCATTAGGGTTGGCCTGTCCAGGCTCACCCAACTCTGAACTCACTGACCTGCTTACTCCCAAAACCACCCAATGCAAACGCCTCAGGGAAAGATCTCCAACTCCAGTATATTGCACTTAACCTGCCATTCCTGAATCCCCATGTTACCTGCCCCAGAAGTAATGACCAGACTGAAGCCCACGTTGCCTAGCTGACTTTATGTACAGAAGATTCAGATTTTGTGCTGGAAAGTTACCCAGCTTCATCAGCAGGATAAGAAAAAATTACCTGTCTAAATGGATTCAAAAGCACTCACATCTACTTCAGCAAGGGCCTCTGAGTCAACTGCTCATGAACTTTAAGAGAATGCTACAGGGTCCAAGCAGACAAAAACTGCCACCACCGCCACTGATGGAGGCTAGGGTTTTAAAGGGGGTGATGTGACGGTCAAGGATATGCCTGACCATCATATAGACTTAGTGTTCCCTAAGTGGAATACTAAGGCCAAACAAGCATGTTGCAAGGGCCTTAACCCTCAATAATCAATCAGAAAATAAATTAGATTCAAATTTATGTTGCTTAAACAACCTTACAGCTAAGATGGTAATATTGAACCTCTATTCAAATTTTTTGAGAATTAATCAAAGGTCAATAATAACTGATTTAAATAAGTTCAATAATAAAGTTTTTGAAACGGCCCAGAATTCTGTTGGAAAGTCTAGAATAGAACTAGATGTGAATTTTGAGGTTTTAAATTTTCAAATAGGCCCTTAAGGGACAAGCTGTCTGTAGACTCTGCAAGATTTTTACCAAGCACAATTCCTTTTTTCATAGTACTAGATGGACCAAGCACAATTCCCCAGTTCCCCTTCTTTAAATTTTATAAGCTAGCAAGCAAAGGTGCTTAAATAAATTTTGTCTTCTAGAATTCCCAAATAAAATTTATAAATCTGAAATAATTTTTAAAACTTTAAAATTTCTCAACTTTGATACTCAGAAATCTGGTGACATGGACTTCAGGAAGGACATGCTAAAACTGGAATGGTGTAGCACTTAGATGCTGCTGCTCCTTAGGGATGGAACTCAACTGATCCTATTCAGTGTAGGAATCTCTTTGAAAGTGATGTACCTCCTAAGATGCTAGTTTAGCCAATGAACATGTAGTTTTTTGTGCTTTATCCTGTTTGGAAGCTATAGCTTTAGCCCAGATACAAACCTTTCAGAGTAACCATTAGAAAGTGATGCCTGTGACACTGAGTAATTTGACCAATCTCTGGTTTAAGGTCCAAAAAAATTCTGGGAGAGACAAATCTTGTAAAACTGAATGTACTTGAGGATGGTTATTACATTCTTCCATGTGATTCATTGGTTAGGAATTTTTAATGCATTATTCAGTAATTTAACACTTTAAATCTTCATAAGAAGTTTAATGATTTGGGTCTGGTTTTGGCTTCTTAATTTTTGCCTTTTTTGGCGGTATATTCTTTTAATAGGGAGTAAGTTAATCAGCTCTGTCAGAAGAATATCCATCCATGTATTGACTCTAATGCACAGGTTCTCAGGGTGAGAGGGTATTTTTTATTATCAAACTATATGGCATCCCAATTCTGGGTTGATTTGTACATCATATCTGAGGCTGAGGTACGTTGAAAGGCTTTGTGGGTCTTGGGGAACACCTTCTGTGCCTTAACCAGGAGGTACATCCCTTCAGAACCAGGAAGGATGCAAATAAATTTGCCTCCCCCTCATCACCTTAGATGATCCAGCTCATGTTGTGGATGAGAGGTAAATGACAGCCTATCCCCTAAAGGTTTCTCATTACCCTTATTTCCCACCACCAAGGAGTTGGTAATAAATTTTATGAGGCGTGTCAGGAGGTAATTGTGGCCAGAAGCCATCGTTAAAAGGAAGGTTGTGGCTACCCACTGTACCAGAAGGCATTCTCCCTAGTTTAAGTCTTGTTAATAAGATTAAGTTGATATTAAACGTAGTCAAATTATACAAAACAAACTTAGACTTCAAATCTCCCTCACAATGTCCCACCTTGCCACCAGTAAAGGGGAGCCTGCCTCAAAGGTTGAGGCATGCCAAACCCATTTGATTTATAATGGGGACTGACCCTACCCACTGGCTGTGGGAGCACCCTACTAGATGATAAACAAATTTTTCCACCCCACTATTGGAATTGACCCTCAGAAAATTAATGTAAAATTTTTGATACCAATCCAGTCAGCCAGGTCAGATTTAAATTGACCTTGCAAGAGCGTCAGAGTTTTGATAAACTGAAATCAGGTGAGAAATTATTTTTAGGTGTTTATGCACACCCCTCATATTTCACAACCATATGGCTCTTAAGACAGCAGACCCCAACAGGATCTGCTGTTGGAAAATTCCTTTATTTTATTTTCTAATAGATAGACACCCTCAAAAAAAATAATATAAAAGTCACTTTAGTTGTAAGTAATCTGCAAATTCCCTAAGCTGTCATGTTTCTGGGTATAAACAATGACTAAGCTATAGCACCAATGGTAATGATACTGGTGCTTTCTATTCTTGAGTGGGGGTATTGGTATGGGTCCACTTGGGTTTTTTACTATCATAGATGCCTTGCAGGCTCACGACCTTACCCTTATTTTTAAGGTTCTCCCCTCCAAGTTTGCTAAGTTCCACAGTAACTCCACAAGTTACTCTCCCTCTAATAACAGAGATTATTTCTCCATGCATTCTGTTCCTGAAAAAACCGCCTCCTTGGTTTTCTGCAGTTACCGCATTACCATGTGGTTACTTGTGGGAGTGATGGTAGCATTTGTGAATTACCAACCCTCAGTCCTTCCCCTTTAAAAAATACAAAATTTCATGGCCAGCTAAACCATAGGTATTCTAGTTGTGTTTTATGTGTTTACTCATCCGGATTGGCAGGCTAATCTTAATCTTTATTAGCCGTTTCTATGACAGGTTTTGGCAGATTAGGTACAAAAAAGTCTTTTAATTTCTCCAATAGGGTACTAGACGCTGAGGTGGGGAACTTCACATTGCGCACAGAGAGCTCAGCACTATCAGAAATGATTACTGGAATGGTTGAGGCTATAGCAACGAAGGTTGTTGCATGGTTGCTGTCATTAACCAGCTTAGTTAACTAATGAACTGCTAAAAAGGCGTTTATCTGCTAATTCACCTCAGTCTGTGTTACAATTTTCTGCAGATTTGGAATGTCTTTGGTTCCTAAGTCGTCCACAGTCAATGTCATTGCCCTTGCAAGGTGTGGAGGCTATGTATTGCAATAATAAAAGACAAGCCGTGCATATGTATGGCAGGTCCTGATGGCCTAATTGACACAAGTGAGCTGTGCCATTAACGCCACATTTAAATAAGAATTATCAAAGGCATTTGAGAATTATTCAAGAAGTTACTGATTCCTTTCATTGCAGTATCAAAATGTAATTTGATTCCATAAGACTTTAAGTTTCTAAAAGTTGCTTAGAAATTTGATGATGCTGCTGAAATCTTGCAAGAATAATCAGTGGAATTATTTGCAGAGCTGTGTTGTTTTTTTTGTAATTTTACCTTCAAATGGGGTTTAAGTCTCCCCAAGACTCAAAGAGTAGGTTGGCACTGTGACATTTTCAGGCTTAGCCAATGAAAAGACTTGTCACTTCACAAAATTTATGCCAGGGACTCACACCACAGTTGTCTCCCTAGGCGTTGAATTAATTCAAAGACTCCTCAACTGGGCCATGATCAAAAGTCTTTAAATTATGTTTGGCGCAGGTTCTCATAAAGATTATGATGGTAACTTGGTTGGCTGGCAAGGTGCTCACAGATTCTGAGGTATTGTACCTGTCAGGATGACCATTAGATAATGAAGAGACTGGAATCCCAGTTTCATCACAAGGGGCGGTGTTATTAACACTGGGTTATTGAAATATCAGACATTACAGCGGTCTATTGTTGTGGGGCATAGTTGTAAAATACGCCAAAAAATCATAATAAGAGCAGCTGGAATAAAACCAGGATTGGATAAATAAAAATTTACATTGAATAACTAGTTTTACTGTAAAATTAATAGGACTTTATTACCTGATTAGTGAAAAATAATAAAAGGGAAAATATTTTGGGGCATAAAAGAAAATCAGTTAATTAAAATGTTCTAAGGGTAAAACTAGGTTGGAAATATCTTTGATAGATTGCATACTTAAAACTTTCATGACAATATCCATTTTTAATTTATTATAATACAAAAAAGAATCATAAAATATATTAATACTAAATATACATTTTTTATTTTACTAAAAAGTCTCACTTTTGTCAATTATATATCTTATAGAGAAAACATAGTTTAGCTTTATTAAATATAGTAAATTGATTAAAATTGTGACTCATAGTTCTACCCCCATCTGTCATAGCACCTAGATTTAAGGCTACTACAGATGGTAGTACACCAGGTGGTGCTAACTACCCCTTTCTGTAAAAATGGCATATTCAATAAGGTAAATTTCTAGTTTTTACTCACTCCTAGCCCCGCATTACCTAGCAGTATTTGAATGGATCTAGGCTTCTAGGTGGAGTAATATTATAAATAAACTACTATATAGGCAAAAAATTTCTTTTGTCTATATTTTTTAATTGTTCTTTGTTGTATTTTTATACTAAATAATGAAACAAATTAGCTCAGGATTAGGTTGATAAACCATTTGACTGACTCCTCCATAATGAGACTTCTGGTTTAATGGATTGTCATCAAATGAGCCTCATCCATTAAACATGCAAGAGTTAATAAAGGAGATTTGGGAATTATCACCAGATGAGACTCTATCCCAATAGCAAATTACATCTGGATGCGCTCACACAATGGAAAGTACAACAATCCTGAAGCCAATAAAGGCAGTGGCTTCATCTTGAAACCCATAGTAGATAAGAAGTGAAGATCCTGAGCAAAGAATATTCAAACACAAATCTGCCACAGGACACCTAGCCGCCCTATAAATATTGATTGCATTAACAGGAAAAATAATCATCTATTTTCCATATAAAACTTATATTTAACTTTACCTATTTGTATAGATATGACAATTAGTATTGTAATAAAAATAGTCATAAAATCCAAACCCTGAAGAATTGATAGTGCTACACCATTGCCTCTCTCCAGCCATTCTAATCAGTAAAGCCATCTAAAAGACAACTCATGACTTCTGTTCCCTACTGGCCTGATAACTAAAAATTTAAATATTTGGCTTTTCCATGGTGAAAAACTAAAGCTTTGTGCTCACTACATGGGGCCCCAAGCTGTAATCATTGAAAACATTAATCACAAAACATGGAAGACAGTGTTAATAATAGATTATATCCCACTAATGGAGAGAGGAGCATTACCTGATGGATAAGTACTTATACTTTGAGTACAACAAATTCAATCTGAGAGATTACAATTCTGAGCTACCTTTGAGTTCAACCTTTTCATGACAAATCCTAGCAAGTTCTATATCCAAACTAACAACCTAAATGACACCATCCAGAAGCCTCTAGATAAGTTCCATTTTACCAAGACCCAATACAGTTGTTTGTGAACTTCTGCCATTCCCTTCTACATGTTGAGACTCTAAAGCTCAGCTGCCTTAGCCAGCAAAGAAGTGGTTGGCAAAGCATAACCCTACCTGTGGCAGTTTATACATCCAGCCCTTCATCTCCTTTAACTGGTGGGGTTACCTTTAACGTATTACGCCAGCTAATATAATGCAGGGCCTTAACTCCAACCTGTTCAAATTTTACAAAGCTGCCTCCGCTTATGTTCAAAACAATTAGGAAGCTATTCAGTATAACTGTCACCTCATCAATGATGCCCAAAGTATATTTGTCCTTTTGGACTCTGGGACTCTGTATATAAGGATACCCAGCTTATCAGTGTAATCTTTAAAGCTGGGTTACTTTACTACCCTTGTAGTGAGCACCAAAATGTAAAGTCTCAAGTCTACTACACAGGTTATGATATGTGAGTTGTAAATTGTTGATAATAAATAAATGGGTTGACAATAGTAAGAATACTATAGTTTTAGATGAATTTTCACAACCAATTTGAATATTGCCTCCAACGCTAGACTGGTGCTAACACTCTTCCTTCTATCCTTGAAGGTACTTGAATTATCCCAGACAAACAAGGAAATACTATCCCTTCAACTCTTTCTCTAGAGTTGGCAAACTACTGGATTAAAATAGAACTTAGTAATGGAACTCAAACTATTATTGGTAGGTTCAGAGGTTCCAAGGGAACTTTTCTCTTTGACTCTTCCTCTATTAATGAAGAAGCTTGCAGAGTAGCTGATAACCACTTGTACAAGGAAACTTTTCCATTCAACTCTAATTTCAAGGATTGGCAAATGAAAAATAGATAAGAGAAACCTTTTCTCTTCCACTCTAATCTAAAGAGTAAAAAATATAAAATTTAAACTATATAAATGTTATTCCAAGTGAACTATATACCACTATAAAATTGCTTTATTTGGTGAAAAGCAAGGGAATACAGGGGAATTTGGCGACTAACTTTTCAAGATGCCTTAATAGGAAATAGCAGCTGTTGCTAATGGATTACCTCTGGAGCTATCTTAAATAATTATTTTCCTCATCCATCAAGTCATATTTCGCCGCTAACTAAAACATGACCACTTCTGTGTTTAATAAAAAAAATGTGTCCCAAGGTCTTCAATAAACCCCAGCAGGTTACCTCATTAGTCTAGCAATCTGCTTAAGCAATGGGACCTTTTATCTATTAACAGCAGGTTGTGTTACTTTTAAGGTTATCTCACAAGTTGCTACCAAAAGCGTTGTCAATACCCAGAAACTAATAATAAACCCTTAATAGATTGCTAAAACTCTGATTAACCCATACATATAATCAATTTACCAAATTAGTTGATAACTAAACCATGTTTGTGTAAATACATTGTTGGGGATTGTCCCCAAAAGAACATTAGTAATCTGGCGATATCAAATTTTGATGGAGCAGTTAATATCTTATAGGAATAATAACCAACAATAGTTATCATCTCATATGCTAACTCCATATCCACTATAGTAATTCACCCCAGTGGATGAAGCAGATTTATAACGATTGTGATTAAGCAGATTATGTGGGAATACTAAAATCCCAACACTCAGCAACTACAGGTTATGGTCTCTGAGGTATGCAAATATTCTCAAAATGCTACATTGGAGGATGCTGCCCAACCTGTGCTTGGGAATCCATCTTGATGCAACGGTCAAGACAATTAGAAACCTTGCATGATCAACCTAAGATGAAGTGACACTGCCACTGAAGGGCCCAAAGGGCTGAGAGGTTCAAGAGGTCCTGAGGGGGGCTAATGGATGATCAGCTTCCAAAGGCCCCCTGGGTCAAACGTTCCCTCATATGAAAGCTATGAAGACCCATAGGAGGTGAGATGCTCAAAAAGCTAGAGATGATCTTAAGGAACAAATTGAAAGCACAGCTTAAGGGTGTAGAGTTCACCCTGACTGGAGCCTCTTCAATACTGCCATCACCCTAGGAGCATTATACTTTATAATGGAGAATGTATGAGAGTTTATAAGATTCACTGATAAAAGTTTTGATAAGATAAAACAGAAATTTTAAGCTTGAAGACTTGTGTCATTTTCTGTGATTTAAAGTTCTAATTATGAAATCCCAAATGGATCATAAGGTTGATGCCAGCACTCTCAATTAATGCTGGGATGAATTTTAGGATTTGGTGATGATATGAAAACAAATGGACCAGCAGGCTCCATGCGCATATTCTGAGTCAATTTCTACTGAGCTTAGCCAGATTATCAAAGCTGGCTTTCATGCTATCACTGCGTCAGTTGGATCAGCTTATAAGCTTAACTTTAAGGAATGATTCATTCCAGGTCAAGAAAGCATTGCATCGTTTAGACGATTATGAGAGTGCTGTACAAGGGTCCACAATTGCCAAAAGGTCAATCATATCCATTAATGCCTGTGTGGGGAATCCTGTAAAATTATGACCCTCCACTTTTGTGTATGTCAGACATGGTCCCAGGTCAAAATGCTCTTATACATAAATTTGGCTCATATCAGATCCTCTCAAGTCAGAAAAAAAGCCTTTATGGTCATTCACCTTAACAAAGAAGAAAACACTTCAAATTTCTCACTTTGCTTTATGTAGCGTGCACCTGCTAGTTCCTACTAATTGAATATCTAAATGACTCTATTACTGCCATTCTTTTCTATGCTCAAGTCTTTCCCAATGTTCATCTCCACATGATAGGACTTAAAAAATTCTTTAACAGATTTTGTGAAATCAAAGAGGCCCTCAACTTATCCCTAAAGCCACTTAGAACAAGTACCCACCTATGGTTTGAGCCCCTCCTAGACCTAAGGTGCATCAACTGGAGTTTAAGGAGAAAGATGTGCCAATTTGTTCCTGCTGAAAGGGCTGGCAACACACCAAAGAGGAGTGCTATAGATGTCAGGCAGAAGAGGCATAATGGTGTGAGTGTTAGCACAAAGAGCCTCTGTATTAATACAGAGGCTCTTTGTGCTAACACTCACACCATTATGCCTCTATTTAAACCTGAAAGCCACACAAAGGCCATCATTGGAGAAGCCTGGAGAAATAATTTGATAAATTCCAATTTACTTCTTGCTACTTCTTGTTCTTCTGACGAGTTGCCAATGTATTTCACCTTAAAGCCCCAATTTAATAATCTGGTTTTTTGTGTCATGGTCAAGATTTATAAGATTCCCTTACTCGCCATAATTAATAGTGGGTTTCCAGTGAAGGTGATCTATTACAAAAAATGAATTAAACTAAGATTGCACCCAATCTTCCCCACACCATTGAGTATGGCACCGCTGGGTCTTAATGCACCCAATCCATAGGAGCCTACTTTACACTCCCCCTCCGGGTTGAACAATTTCATTGAATGCCTAAGACATAGCTTATAATAACCCAAGCTATGAGCTACTGCTGAACACATAATTTCTATGAGAATGCAATGCCATCATTTAATTACACAAAAGGATTTCTACCCTTACTCATTAACCACAAAACCTTGGTATTTGAAACAGCAAAGGTCAGAAAAAGCACATAAAGGCTCAGATCTGCTTTTTAGAGACCAAAACTGGATTTATTGGTTTGTCTACCACATCTTAGGTTTGCATGTAAAATTACACCCCACCCCACATAATATATGGGGCTGAAGGGATGTTTGTATATTCGCCAGAGCTCAAGGTAATCCCCCTGGGGTTGCATAATAAAATAAAATTCAGATTCATGTTAATATCCACCTGTGAGCCTTTTAAAAATCTGAGGGGCTGAATTTCATTCACAAAAGAAGTCCTAACCTGCCTGGGTATCCTCAACCTCACATATCCTGGCTCCATCACTATTTTTCTAGCTAACCTGACTCTGAAAGCTCGTAACATTGGCCCAAATGCTCTAATTGGCTACTTACACTTAGTACCAGTCAACAATATCAGCTGTGTCCGTGGTTTCAAGAGTGTAAGGAGAGTGTCTATAACTCTCCTGTCTCTAGCGTGGAGGTGAACGGTGCACAGGTCCACCGCCAGGAAACTATCTGTTAATACTAAAGGTACTAGAGCCAAGCAGAGGGTGCTGAAGCAATAATAATTTAAGTAGAGTAGTGCGATCATTATAGATAGCCAACCCAAAGTGATGCAGTGCACATAGGAAGAAGGGGTAAACGTCCCAGGTTGGAGGGAACCTGGGCAAACCAACGGTGCACTAGGGGATAAACTAATTGTATTTGAAATGGAATGGCTAACATAGCATGAGACCTCCTCAAAGAGGTCCAAAAACAGATTCATTCAAAATATTATTTTAATAAAAATGGGAAAAATGGGGAAGTTTATTATAGAAAGTCGACCAACAAGGAATTTTGGTCACAGAAAACAAGTTTAAACTTTGTCAGGGAAATTCAGGGTCTGCTGAAGCGGTCCCAAGCATCAATTCACCAATAGGCAAACACTACCATCCAAATTGGTAAACTACACTGAAACCAACTTCACTCAAGTAATTGATTGAAGTTGAATCTGACCCAAACGCGTAGTTTTGTAAATGGAACAGGTTTCAAACCCCCGTTCCTCAAACAAATGAATATAACTGTCATTGTTAATTAAATAAACTGTTCATTTTAATGCCTGGGCTGAAAAAAGGGGCTGAACGTTCTGCACTTCACTATTACCAACCTGGGCATATTTGGATTGTACCCAGCGTTGGTCTAGTGTGTGCCTGAGGTCAGGGAGGGCCAGAAGTTTCACCTTCTGGGCCTCCTGTCGCCCAGCCTTATCCTTAGGGTTGGTACCCACTATCATGTCTTTAACCATGACATTACCCTCTCCTCCCAATGAGGCTCAACCCCCCCTCCAGGGGCTTGCGCAAGGGAAAAGTTCTTGTGGGCTGGGGCCAACTTCATAGCGGCAACTTTCAGTCTGGGTTTAGATCTAGTGGCCTGGGTGAAACGCTTTTGGAAGTCTTTAATAAGATCTTGGGCATGCACACAGTCACGCGCTGGGACCCAACTTTTCTCTGCAGCATCAAAACCCTTTCAAGATACCAGGTACTCAAGTCTTCTTTTAACACGGCTGGAGGTTACTATTTCTTCCACTTCCCAATCTGGCTCCCCATCCACGAGATAGGCCTCAGGAGTCTCTGGTGGGGGGCCCTCAAGAAACGTCAATTTGATCTCATAAAAGATAGAGAAGATCCAAAACAAAGAAGGAAGAGCTAACTAGTATGAGGCATGGCCCACCTTTCTAACAACGCGGTAAGGGCCAATACTCTTTGGTTCCAGCTTCTTGCATGGCTGCTTGATAGGGATGTTACAAGCATTAAGCATCACGAGATCCCCTTCCTTGTACGCTGGACCCACTCAGAGCTTACCATCAGCGTTCTCTTTATACACTTGCATTGCCGCCTCCAAACTTGTGGAGCCCCCCTGGTGGACCTTCTTGATAGTCTTGGCAAGGTCCACCACCGCTTCAACCTTAGATCCACAGCTGGGCTATATGTTAAAGGCGGGGTTAAAGCCATGGTTTGCAAAAAAGGGGAACAACTAATCGAGGAGTGCAAAGTGTTGTTGTGGCTAAATTGGGCCATAGGAAGGTGAGAAGCCCAATCTGAATGAGCCACGGCGGTGTAACACCGCAAGAACTGTTTCAAGCACTGGTTCACTCGTTCAGTCTGCACATCTGATTGGGGGTGATAGGCAGTTGAACAGCAGGGGCAAATCTGAAGAGTCTTACACAACTCTTCCTAAAAGATGGAGGTAAAATGGGGTTCCCAGTCAATGATAATATCTTGGGGAACCCCATGGAGCGCAAACACATGAGTGATGAAGAGCCTAGACATCTCAGCCGCAGTTATTGTAGTTCTGCAAGAATTAGTGGGCGAACTTCATAAAATGGTCCACCACCACCATGATGGCATCATAACCATCAGATACAGGTAATTCCACAATGAAATCCACCGATAGGGAAGTCCAAGGCCCTTCAGCCTTCTGGACTGGTACCAACAACCCCGCTAAAGGTTGACAATTTGGTTTCATTTGGTTGCAGATCAAGCACTCTTTATAATACCGTCCCACCTGAGCAGCCAAGCTCTTCTAATTGTACATGCGTCATATTAACTCCAACATCTTTGCTTTACCAGGATGACCAACGGTGAGTCCATCATGATAGTCCCAGATGATTTTCAGGCGCAGTGGTCCAGCAGGAAACCATAGGCGCCCCTGAAACAACAATATCTCATCCTTCACGTGATAGCCCTGGATAAATCCTCTTGATTCAAAGCGCTCTTTGCAAGTACCATAGTATATTCGTCTGATAGCGGCTGAGAAAGGACTAACTTTCTGAACATACTATATTCCTCCACATTTTCCAGAAGTGAAAGCGCTAGCCCATTGGCCGAGGGAGAGGGAAGTTGAGACACATTTTATTTGGAGGAATCATCGCCTGTGTGTTATGAACTTCTACCTCCTTTGGATCAGGAGCTAAAGCAGGGTTGCGGCTTAAAGCATCCACCAAACCATTATCCATGCCCTTGGTGAACTCACAAGAAAAGGCAAATTGGGCAAGGTTCTTATGCCAATGGGTCTACCGTGGGGTTAGGACATGAGGGGAGTGGTAGTACAGCAAGGCACGGTGTTCTGTACGTACATGGAATGGCTGAGTGGAGCCATGCAAATGATGACGCCAATAAGCCAGCGCCTCCATCAATGCTAGTAACTCTTTTTCATACAAGGCGTAATTCAACTCAGGCAGAGACATTTTCCTAGAAAAATATCCCACCAGATGCTCTATCCCATCTTCGCCTACTTGTAACAAGGCAGCCACTATGGCGAAGTTGGAAGCATCAGTAAACGCAATGAACTCTTTATTGGGTCAACATGGCGAAGAACTGACATAGACAACAGAGTACACTTCACTGCTTGGAAAGCATCCTCAAAAATGGGGGCCACTGAAGCACCTTTGCACCACTAGCCCTATATAAGGGTGATGCCATCTCAGAAAGATTGGGCGTGAACTTCTTGAGGAACATACACGTCCCCAAAAAACTCCTCAATTCCTTGACTGAGGTGGGGGTGGGCCACTCAATAATTGCCTTCTCCTTGTCTGGAGTTATCATGTGTCCTTGGTCAAACACGACATTGCCCAGAAAAGTGACCTGGGACTTGAAGAATTCACACTTGCTGATCTTTATCGTGAGGCGGGCTGCTTTTAACCTCTCCACCACTTGCCAAAGGTGTACTGCATGGGGTTCATGGTCAGGTGAAAACACCCGAATATCGTCCATGTAGGCAACCGCGCATACCCCAAACAAGTCCCCCAACGCTGCGTCAATGCGGCGTTGAAAGATATCAGGTGCATTCTTAAGCCCAAAGGGCATGGCCTAAAACTGGAATATCCCTTTTCTGGTACAGAATGCGGTTAACCACTCTTGTCCCTTTTTAATCTGAATATGATTGAACGCATTGAGGCAATCCAGCTTGGAGAAGACCTTCACCTTCTCCACATAGCGCGTAATCTGTGAATCTAAAGGGATGGGATGGAGGTCTGTTACAGTAAGGTTGTTGAGGCTCCCATAGTCTACGCATGGGTGTAGAGTACCATCAGCCTTCTCAACAAAGAGAATTGGGGAGCAAACAGGGGAGGTACGCTGAAAAATAGCACCTTTGCCTAACTGCTTCTTTACCCATGAATCTAACGCCTCTTCCTCACGGATGGTCAAGGGGTAAATAAGAGGAGAAATACACACCAGATCCACAGTGAGTTTGAAGTCACAGTTGTACTTGGAATGATCAGGTAGTGCATCAGCTGAATCTGCATCAAAGGAAGATTCCAATTCCTCCAAACAAGAAGGTATGGGAACCACCACGGTGGGCTTCAGCATAGAGGTAAGGCTAAGGGTGTGAAAATGGGGCCAGTGGGGCAAGTCGCCCTGAGCGTCAGCCTCAGACAAAGGAACAACTAATGTGCGACCATTCTTTAATGTTAATGATAGGGTATTCTCTTTTCAAGTTGGCTCTAACGTTCAACTTCTGCCACCACTCCACACCCAACATTATAGGGTACAAAAGGCTTTTGATAGCTTGTAAGTGATTGGACAAGTGGTATTTAATAACCTGCTAGTCCATCGTCCCAACGACCTTCAGAGTGGGAATACCTTGGGACGCCCCTCCCCTAACCATACCACCTGGCAAGTAACTCAACCCAATGTAGTCAGCTAGGCTCTGGCCCATAAATTTTTCAGTGGCGCCAGTATCCACCAGAATAGTAGTGCTAAATTTCCCTAAAGGGGAGGACAGGATAGCAGTCAGTATAAAATACCCCGAATGGTCTTTATTTAAAGCAGAAAACTCCATAACTTCACAAGAAAATTCTTTTTCTGGCTCTAGCACGCCATCAGGGTATGTTTTGAAATCATATAAGGGGGAGGGATAGTTGGCCACTTTTACTACTGAGGCCACATATCCCACCATGCCTTCATGTGCATATACTTTAACATATTAAAAACGAAGTTCTCTCCACTTCCTGAGTGCCACGGATCATGGTAGGGGTCAAATGAGGGTTCTCAGGGGTAATTTGATTTACTGGAATAGGGTTCTCAACCAAGCCATAAGAGCTAATAAATGGCTCAGTGGTATGAATAAGGTTTTCATTATAAAACGCGTTTTTAGGCGCAAATAACCCTATTCCCCTAACAGCAACGAAATGCCTGACGTTATCCAAGGCCAACACCCCCAGATCCATCTGCGCCAATTCCGCCTGCATTGTCTAAAGGCTCTGTCAAAACAAAACCTATTTGTTTAAATTGAATTTGGTAATTTCACCGGGAAGTCAGGAAATCATGACTTTCAGACCTAGAAGCATCTGTATCCACCAGGTATGAACACGAAGGGTGGGTACTTTCCAGTTGGAGGCAGCCATAATAGCGCCAAGATGCTCTAACCTTCAGGAAAAAAGGAAATGGCAGTGTGCCTGACCACAGCCAAAGCCCACCATTTGCCCTTTGGAAAAGTACCACACAGAAAAAGTTCATGCACATAAAATTGAAAGGTTGGTCAACTAATGTAAGGAGAGTGTCTATAACTCTCCTGTTTCTAGCATGGTGGTGCATGGTGCACAGGTCCACCGCCAGGAAACTAGCCATTAGTACTAAAGGTACTAGAGCCCAGCAGAGTGTGCTGGAGCAATAATAATTTAAGTAGAGTAGTGCGATCATTATAAATAACCAACCCAAAGTGATGCAGTGCACATAGGAAGAAGGGGTAAACGTCCCAGGTTGGAGGGAACCTTAGCAAACCAACGAAACACTAGGGGATAAACTAATTTTAATTGAAATGGAATGGCTAACATAGCATGAGACCTCCTCATAGAAAACTATGCACAGGATCGTTCAAAATAACATTTTAATAAAAACAGGAAAAATGGTAAAGTTTATTATAGAAATTTAACCAATAAGGAATGTTGGTCACGGAAAACAAGTTTAAACTTCGTCAGGGAAATTCAGGGTCTGCTGAAGCGATCCCAAGCACCAATTCACCAATAGGCAAATACTACCATCCAAATTGGTAAACTACACTGAAACCAACTTCACTCAAGTAATTAATTGAAGTTGAATCTGACCTGAATGCATAGTTTAGTAAATGAAATGGGTTTTAAACCCCCGTTCCTTAATCAACTGAATAGAAACATCGTTGTTAATCAGGTAAACTGTTCGTTTTAACGCCTGGGCTGACAAAAGGAGCTGAACGTTCTGCACTTCACTATTACCAACCTGGGCATATTTGGCTTGTACCTAGCGTTGGTCTAGTGAGTGCTTGAGGTCAGGGAGGGCCAGAAGCTTCACCTTCTGGGCCTCCTGTCGCCCAGCCTCTTTGTTATGGTTGGTACCCACTATCATGTCATTTAACTATGACAAAGGCCTCAATGACTTTGTTCTAGAAGAGCCTCCCATTATGGCGCTAATCACCACTTTCATAGGGGAAGGATCTACCCCAGAACAAAAGAGAAAGATTAATGAGCCCTTGGAGAAATACCTATGACTATTCTTCATGCCCAAGTATACCTTTGGCAAGGTGAAGGGGGTTGTGCACAATGTGGAGATGGGGGAAGCTTCACCCATATGCTCATGACCCTACTGGAAGAGCAATATAGAAGACGCTAAAATTAACACCAAATTAAGGAGCTATCAAATTCAGGGTTGCTGGTACCCTCACGAAGTCCCTGGGCATCTCTACTTCTGCTTTTTGAAAAAATGATGGGAGTTATAATGTCATCATAAATTATTGTAAGTTTAATGTAGTGACATGAAAGAATATATCCCTTCCCTTAAATCAATGACTCCTTTTTGCTCCTAGATGGGACAATATTTGTAAGCAAAGGATATTGCCAGAGGGCACTGGAAAATTGAGCTAGCTCTTGAAGATTGAGCTAAATGTGCTCTCATTGTGAGTGAAGGCTGTTTGAACCAACCTTCATGCTGAAGGGCTATGTAATGCCCTACCATCTTCCAACGAGCTATGGACGGGCTTCTAGGTGGTTTGAAGCTGGCTTTAGTCCTGATATACCTCAATAATATTATCATTTTCTCCAAAACCTTCAAGGACCACCTAGAGCACCTCCGCCAAGTTTATAATCAACTCTGGGAGGTATCTCTGAAGCTGAAACCTGAAAAATGCACATTCTTTCACCCAGAAATAGGATTATAGGGCATACGGTCACTAAATGAGGAAACCAGCCCTTAATGGACAAGGCTGTCACAATAGAGAAAATGACACTGCTCTGAAGCCTTAGGGACATACAAATGTTCCTAGGTATGGTAGGGTATTAAAGGCAATTTATACCATGATTGTTGACCTGGACAAACTCTTGGTGTATTTGATACACAAGAATTTTCCCTTCAAATGGAATCCAGGCCAGGACCAGGCTTTCAATTTTCTTAGGCCGCACTAATTTTTATCCTGTGTTGATCAATCTGAACTTTGACCAACTCTTTGTATCACTTATTAAATCCAGTGATATATCAGTAGGGGCAATCCTGGCCCAAGTAGATGAACGGCAAGCAGATCAACCTATGGGCTACTTCAGCAATACCCTTGTCAGGAAGTTGATATGACTGGACGATATGCTTAACATACTGGCAGATTGGAGTGGGAATTGAGACGAGTCTCAAGATTGACGTAAAAGGTATATGGATAATAATCAATCAAAATGTCAACCATTTGGCGAATTGAGGGGAATTACGCCAAGATTTCAATATAAAAGAGGACTTCTAGAAAAGGGAAAACAAATAGGAGACTACCAAGATGAGGATGCATCTGGCTAGGGGAACCAAGATTTAAAGAGTCATATGGAGGATTAAATGAAAGGTCTTTTCCAATGATTAGGTTGTTGCAGTTAAATCTGTGATTAGTATAATATTAATAAATGTTGAACAAGGGGCGATTGCTCCATATATAGTTTATCAAGTTTTATTGAAGTCAGTGATCTTCATATCATCCAATTTGGTTGCTCAGTGGCTAATACCTTGTGCAAACTGACTTGGCGTAATCAAGCCTTTACGCTGAGAATTAATAGTGGTTCTCACTACAGAGAGCCACTGGTCAACTGTAGTTCCTTGATGCTAGAATAAAATGATGAGCCCTCATTCATTATGACAAGATTTGATTGGATTCCGTGCACGTTATGCTGAAGAATCATGGGAAGCACCTAACAACAAAAAAGTATTATTTAATGTAACTGAGCCAAGTGATGAAGAAGTTATGGCCAATCTGCAATTAGAAAACTGCCCTGAATTGACGGCCAACCAATAAGGACGCTCCACAAATGCAACCCCTCAGCAGCTGCGGGATATTATGGAATGGCTGTTGCACGGGTATTGACTATATGAAGATGAGGTGGGGGAGCATGTCTTTAGTTTATTTTATAATTGTAATGGATGGGGCTCTCAAGGCCCAGCCTGCCACCAGCCCTAAACCTACACCCCCATATGTGGCTGTACCAACTCCAAATGGTCCTGTCCAGTTGAATGGCCTTGCCAGGCATACTGAGCTGAGGTGCAGTGCACCGGCCTCTGTCACCTTGGGCCTCCAGGCTGAGGTGCATCACTATGGCCTCTGTTGCCTCAGGGTCACTGGGACGAGGTGCAGCCAACTGGCCTCTGTCACCTCAGGCCACTCTGGCTCCATCCCCTCTCGCCAGGGCAACGCCACCTTAAAAGGATCCCAGCTCATTCGCCCCCTTCCTCTCCTCCTATGGCACCACCATCCGCGCCCCCAAACCTGCTTTAAATAAATATAACTAAATAAAACAAGTCTAGAAAATGCGGCCTTTATTAGAAGTAGACTCAGAGTCAGAATAGAATTATAAAGTGAGGTCCATTGAGGCTGACCTCACTTTGAAATACTTCCTAAAAGGCTTAATGAATTGTGGGTAATGAGGGGTGCAAAATCCTCCAGAATTGATGGCATCCAGGCAACTCAGCGGCGAAATGGAAGGTAACCTCAGAACGAACAACCAATCAAACAAACGATTTAATTAAATTATTTCATTATTGACCCAAATAGGAATATCCTACTCAGAATAACAGAATTGCAACTATTGACATACACAAATCTCATAATTTCCAACTTTATGAGATTCATGTACGATTGTCAATTGTTACATTACCCCCATTTAAAATGGAAATCCTGGCAGATTCAGACCTGAACCAGCAAAGCAGGCGTGCAGTGACCAATGACTTTTTCAACAGGGGACCTTTTTCACAAGCAGTTTGGGGAAATTGACAGGAAATCTAGAGCCTCTAGATCAAATCAATGGGTTCTCTGGAAGTCTCCTGGTGGGCACAAGAGGCCATCAACTGCCAGCAGTCCAGCCCACCCCCCAAGCTCCCCATCCCCTTCGTTGGAAGGCCCTACAAACCATTGAAAGGGACCAATGGCCCACAGCGATGCTTGGGACATCAACCGCGGCCATCTTGTGGGCTGGCTGGAACCACAGCCTGCCAAGGTAAGTTTGACTTTGGAATAATGTAACGGATGGGGCTCCCAAGGCCAAGCCTACCACCAGCCCTAAACCTACACCCCCATATGTGGCTGTACCAACTCCGAATGGTCCTGTCCAGCTGGATGGCCTTGCCAGGCATACTGGGCTGAGGTGCAGTGCACTGGCCTCTGTTGCCTTGGGCCTCCAGGCTGAGGTGTGTCCCTACAATATCTGTCACCTTGGAGTCACTGGGCTGAGGTGTGGCCAACTGGCCTCTGTCACCTCAGGCCACTCTGGCTCCATCCCCTCTCTCCATAGCAACGCCACTCTCAAAAGGATCCTGGTGCATCCACCCCCTTCCTCTCCTCCTATGGCACCGCCATCCGCGCCCCCAACCCTGCTTTAAATACTTATAATTAAATAAAACAAGTCTAGCAAATGCGTCCTTTATTGGAAGCAGACTCAGAGTCAGAATAGAATTCCAAAGTGAGGTCCAACGGGGCTGA
Source organism: Massospora cicadina (assembly GCA_022478985.1). Lineage (NCBI taxonomy): Eukaryota > Fungi > Entomophthoromycota > Entomophthoromycetes > Entomophthorales > Entomophthoraceae > Massospora > Massospora cicadina. Next base: position 309,111 of record JAKSZP010000025.1, on the reverse strand, counting down.
CCTCACTTTGAAATACTTCCTAAAAAGTCTTAATGAATTGTGGGTAATGAGGGGTGCAAAAGCCTCCAAAATTGATGGCATTCAGGAAACTCGGCGGCAAAATGGAGGGGAACCTCAGAATGAACAACCAATTAAATAAACGATTTATCTAAATTATTCCATTATTGACCCAAATAGGAAAATCCTACTTGGAATAATGGAATTGCAACTATCAACATACATGAATCTCAAAATTCCCAACTTTATGAGATTTATGTACAATTGTCAATTGTTACAATAATTAATGAGACCAAGAAAACTGCTACGCCTTGTACATGTCCTATCTGGATGCAACTACAATGGGGTTGGCTCGCCGTCTTGGTACCCACAGAATTGAGGAGTATCTAGTCATTTATGTGCAACTGTCTATTCACCAGCTACTGCGTGTGCTGGCTTGCCACAATATATAGATTGGGGATGTAATACAGTTCACTCAAGCACAGCAAAACAATACTCACCTCCTGCTTGACTGCCTTGATTGTTTTTTTGGAGGTTCAGGGGGCGCTGGTACAGATGGACCATTATGTTGGGAACGTTTACCATTGGTTGGACATTTTGGTACCACAGTTAAATATAGAGTTACCCTGGGTAATAGGAGAACTTTTGGAATGGCATGGCCTATTGGCAGAATTAATTTAGGATGTAACAACGTTGGGATGCAATACTGAGTGCTTTATGATGGATCTAGCAGAATGGGTGGAAGCATTTGAAGCTGCAATTGCTCAGCTTAGGGAAAAGTAACACTGATGGAATGGCGGGTGGCAGATCATGTCAGTTCCATATCAGTTGAATTAACCCAACTTTGCATTAAATGAAGTAGTCAGCGATTGACAGATGATGCGTTTATCCTTTGGTTGACATCCCCCAAATATCTCGAGCTAATCCGTCAGGTTACACAACTGGAAGTTGTTAGCCAGGCTGAGAGCAGTCGAGCTTTTCCTCTTCTGATCAGTGAGACAACATAGTACATGGACATGCAAGTACAGCTTGATACCCTTTGACAGGCCAACGAGGAATTAGTAAAGGAACAAGCCGCCCTCCTTAACCAAAAAAATGATGCCAATCAACAAGTGGGTAATGCTAGCTGGAAGCATGAACAAATGCAGAACATAGTCAAAGATGCCCTCTCATGACTACAAGCAGTGGAGCAGAAATTGGACGTTGAATGGAAATTCTGTTGGGAGTTACAACATCAATATGAGACACTGCAACAGGAATTTCAGGATGGATGGTGTAGATGCTATTCAATTAAAACGGAACATCTAATCAATGAACATATTGTGGAGCATGCCAGAGCTGGGGGAAGTGGTGCAGTTAGTGGTGATTTGAGGGAATAATGCTATGGATCAGCTAACAAATATCCCTTGGGAGTTACAATGGATCCCCCGCGTGACACTACTTCTTCTGAGTCCATTTTGACAGATTTGATTCCATCCAGCCAGCTGTATGATAGCTCACAAAGGGGGTGGTTCCCTTAGTCACTAAGGAACCAATTCTTTTGCTCCTTGCGGCAGGAGCCTGGAGCAAGGTGAAGCTGTTTTAATTGAGAAATTACCCTCTTTAAATTGTGATGGGAATCTACACGGTTACTTTAAGTGATTTGAATTTGCTGTGGAAGGGGATTCTGATCGGCATAAAGCAAAACTGTTGCTGTCCACTTTAGATGTGGAAAGCGCTGATTAAGTTACCTGCTTCCTTCCAAATAGCTCGGTATCCTACAAAGAAGTGAAAGCAATTGTTATCTGGCTATATGAGGGGTGCGGCCAAGATGGCCCAACGAAATGCCAACTTCCTGATTGTTCAGTTTCACCAAAATGAGACCCCATTAGAATTCGCTGAATATTTCTTGGTGGAAGCACATGTACTACTCAGAGATAATATTTTATCCACTGAGGATGTTGGTATAGTGATGATGGCGGCCATCAAACTATATTGGGAACTACATAATGCTATGTCTCACATTTTGGATGGCAATGCAGGACTTATTTGAATTGTGAACACCTTACATCGACTACCACCACTATCAGTGCTCCTAATGTAGCCCAAAAAACCTTTGCTGTCTCTGCAACAAACACTTCAGGATATGGGCTGCAGAGAATGGAGCTATCAACTGCTGGAACATATTCATCCATCATACTAGTCAGCGGACCCTTTTCAGCCTATGTATGCTCCGCTAGTTTGTCCACAACCTTGGAACCATACCATCAATTTTGAACTGGTCCTTCTGTTGCAAGCTATATATGTGAATATTTTATTGATACTTGCTTCCTGTGCGGACAAAGAGGGCAATATGTGGACAATTGCCCTAGTAAACCACAGGCATATGCAATGCCAACTGAGAAGATCGAGCAGGGAAAAGCTCAAGTGGAGTAGAGACAGAATGCTCTACCTCCACTAAGTCCAATTCAATTGTCCCCAACAATTCCCAAGCATCTCTTTGTGTAGAATTTAGAACTCAATTGGATGATTTGTTATACCAACAGCTTCCATCAGATACCCCTGCTTCTATTTCAGAGAGTGAAAAATCTCCCCCAATCTCTGAGTTCCGCCAGGATGTGCAGAAGCCATAAGTGTGACAGATCCTGGAACAAACTAGCACAAGCAACGTGGATCCCTTGACAGACGTTGCCTCTTTAGTAGGGGTTAATGTAGCTATTCCAGTTGAGAAAATTGCTAATGAGTATCCTCAGGTCAGCAGGTGCATTTCCTCCTTTTTGAGTAACACTAAGCCCTTAGATGTACACGTAATAAACACTGATGGTTCTTTTTACTTGAAATGCACTTACACCAACATTTTGTTCAAAACACAAAGATCCGCGCTATCATAGACATGGGAGTCCCTGTGAATATAGTTTCTACCATGTTGGTGGTTAAGCTTCTGTTGAAACTGGATGTGGACCATTGAGTAGTATATGGGACCGCAGAGATGCATAGTACTTGTCTGAAGGAGCATATAGTGCGTTGCTTTTACAATTTGGGTCAGTCCAGGCTTCCACTCCAGCGGTGGTTCTGCCAAACAACAACTACGACATGTTAATCAGCGTGGCAATTATGGGGAATTTGGTTCTGTGATAAATATGGCATAGGAAACTATTAATATTTTGGGACAACAGATCCCCATTTATTTTACCTCTTGTGAATCCCAACAGATCTGTTCCACTCTAATCAAATCAATCTAGTGTACAGCGATGGAGTGATTCCTGTTTGATATCAATGAATGAAGCGGTGAACCAGAGCCCTCCCCAACCAGATTTATGAGTACAAAGGGATTCTGCTTTGGGCAGTGAGTGCTTTGAGCCTACCATCTGGACACCAGTGCATAGTAGGGACTGAGCTCGAAATTGATGTCCCTAAAGGGCTTTATGAGGAAATTATGGCACCTCACCAGCACTCACAGCTTGAACCACATGTGGCTCCAGGGCTACTGCTCCCTGGGAATGGGGAGGTGAAGGTGCTGCTAGCAAATTTACAGAAGGAGACAATAATGATCCAGCGGCACCAAGTGGTAGCTTATCTATAATTAGTTCCTATAGAGGAAGTTCATAGTAATCATAATTTTGGCTCAGGGAGGATTTCAGACTACCGGCAAGCTCATCGTTTGGCCTGACCATGGTTCTATGGGAAGCGCTCACAGGATTATCAGCAGAACAGAAAGATAAGGTTATGGCATTATTTGAGAATTATCAAGATATTTTTGCACATGAAGATCATAATTTGGGGTGATCTCAAAGGGTAGTACATCAGATAGATATGGGGGATCACCCTCCCATTTGATTGAAACCTATTAGATGATCAAAAGTGGCGGAAGAGGTTGTCTAAGATGAGGTGGATAAACTTATTGTGAAATAGATGTTAGAGCCATCAAACAGTCCATAGCATCATCTGTGCTCATTATAAAGAAAAAGATGGCACAAATTGAGTGGTTATTGACTATCACAAGCTCAATAGCATAACAAAAAAAGGATTCCTACCCTCTTCTATGGATTGATGATGCGTTGGACCAATTGGGTGGGGCGAATTATTTTTCACCATGGATCTGATCTCAGGGTACTGGCAGATCAATTTGCCATCATCAGATTGGGATAAATGCACTTTTATCACTTTGAAAGGGTTATTCCAGATGACTCATATGCACAAGGTTTTTGCAATGCCCCAGATACATTCCAGCATGCCATGGATACGATTTTAGGTGACTTGAAGCTGTACTGCACCTTATTTTACCTCAATGATATCAATGTGTTCTTACAGAAATTTACAGAGCACCTTACCTACTTGGAACAAGTGTTCTATCACCTCGCTACCACTAATATCAAAATCAAGCCTCAGAAGTGTCATTTCTTTAAAGAACAATTAGAATACCTTGGGTTTGTAGTGGATTCAAAGGGCTTAAACCATAGCCGGCAAAGGTGGAAGCAATATGCAAGATGACTCAACCAGGTAATAAGCGGGATATTCAAATGTTTCTGGGGATGGTCAGGTACTAATGATGGTTCATTCCCAACTTCAGTTGCATTGGGGCTCCACTTTTTGAGTTGTTAAAGAAAAATTCCTTTTTTAATTGGATGGAATGATACCAGAACACTTTTAATGTGTTGCAAACTGAATTAGCAAGTGCACCCAATTTGCTATATCCCAACTTTAGCAAACAGTTAATAGTACAAACATATTCATCCCTCTCTGCTATAAGGACAGTATTATCCCTGAAGGATGATGACGGCATGGAGCGTCCTATCACATTTTGTAGTCAAAGCTTGAACTGTCACAAACAAAACTATACTGTGACTTAGTGGGAGTGTTTGGTGGCGATCTATGCTTACAAACATTTTTAGTTATCTACATGGGGTAAAAACCAAGTAGTTACAGATCACGCTTCCTTGCGCTGGCTGCAGAATCTGCATTAACTGGAAGGATGGCTCATGCGTTAAGCATTGAAGCTCCAGTCATACAATTTTAAGATCATATACCATCCTGGAGCAAAAAATCAAAATGAGGATTGTCTTTCCTGGCTGCCAACGGTTGCTATCACAGCAGATTTATCCAACATAATGTATGAGAAGATGGTAGCAAACAAATAACATGATGAGCCAATGCAGGCAATCAAGGTATTAGATGGGCTCAGACAGGATTTTTTCTATGTGAGGAGGAACTATATAAACAGATTGGAGACTTGACTCTGAGTTTCCCTAAACTTTGACTAGACCCGCGATTATTATGGATGTTCATTGGGTTGTAGGATATGGAGGATTGCAGAAAACGTTGGAGTTTTTGCAACCCTGTTACTACTGGGAGAGCATGCATTACAACATATTGGAAATGGTTAGTTGTTGCCATCAGTGTCAAGTGGAAAAGCCATTCCACAAGAGGACCACATACCAGCTGGTTAAACCCAGTTTGCCTGGTACACCATTTCCATTGATGCAGTGGGACCTCTACCAACTAGCGCCAATCAATCCAAGTATATAATCATCGCCATTGATCATTTGACTCGATGGGTGGAGGCCAGGGCCAATAACGACTTGGGAGTGGTCACCAATGCCAATTTTATTATGGAGTGTGTTATACAGAGACACAGCTGCCTGAAGTTCATTCTAATGGACAATGGAACCAATTTTCACTTCACACATCCTGCTGAAGTTGAATGAATTGATAGCAATCTGCAGGGTTTTGACCACCCCCTATCATCCTGAATCATAAGGAATGGTGGAGCGTGTCAACAGAGCCCTAGTGAACATACTTTGTAAATTGGTAAAGGATTAACCCTCAGAATGGAGTGCCCTTCTACCTACAGCTGTGTTTGCATATAATATCAGCTATCATTCATCCACTGGTAAGATCTCTTTCCAACTGTTGTATGGTTGACATCCAGCTCTGCCTGCCTTGCTTTACTTGTGTGTAGAGAACACTGGTAGTGTGGACCCTCAGCAATATTTGAAGACTCTTACAATTACATTGATCAAGCTACAAACGGAAGCCTACTCTACCAGCTTGGCCAAGAAGATTCTTGATCAAGCAGCCAATTAGAAGAGATGGAGCGGACTTCCACTGTTCACTGTAGGAGACTATGTCTTTTTCATGACCAGCACGAATTTGGGTGGAAAAACAAGCTCTCCAATATCTGGATTGGGCCGTTTGAGATAATTGAAAAGACTGGCATGGATGTCCACACTATCAAGGAACCTGCGGGGGCAGATTATCAACTGAGTTCATGCAAAGTTCCTTTGAGCATGTAAGCAGTAAGAGCATATTGTCCAGTCAAAGGGGGGGGTAATGTTGGGAAGTTGATATGACTGGACAATATGCTACACATACCAGCATATCATAGTGGGAATCAAGACAAGTCTCAAGATTGACAGAAAAGGTATATGGATAATAATCAATTGAAATGTCAACCATTTAGAGAATTGAGGGGAATTATTCTGAGATTTCAATATTGTCAGAATTTGCACAGAATCTGATAATAAATTAAATCAGGTCCTTCAAAGCTCACTTAAAATTGTGGACAGATGTGGATATCACACTGAAACTCAATATATAAATAATATAGGACTTAACCTTTATTAGAGGTTTAGAGGTCCAAATAAAGTCCCTAATGTTCGAACTTAACCAGTTGGCAATGGTTCAGAGGTTCCTGTGGGCTGAATATAATAATTGTTGGGTTTTATACTGAAATCCAGGTATGAATATGACAGTTGAACTTCAAAGAGTAAATATTACTACAAGGAAAGTTACTTTATTATGGAAATATTTAGTACTATTTATAGTACTAGAAAAGTATAATAGATTAAGGCTAATTAAATATCAAGGATAATTAATTAAAGATAGAATAGATTAGTATAGGCAAATGATCAGCATCATTTGCTGACAGCATGAGATATATAAATACTTTTTGTAAATAATAAAAGGGGGTCTGGCATACTGGGATGAGTGTCCCGCTATTGCCCCTCACAATGCAGATTTGAATCCCGTTGTAGCATAAATTGTATTTTTGTACCAGGATGATAGAAATTCCCGCATTTTGATTGATTTTTGATATTATCAGCATTAGTTGCTGATATCTACTTAATTAAATAATTAATTAACATAATTAGGGTTGATCCCCAATACTTTGGATTAAACTTAACCCAAGTTAATGGGGGGCCCAATCCAGCATCCACCCATAAGTAGTTTGCAACCCCTAGTTGAGGCTTCCCCCAATAAAGAGAAAATCCTGAAAAATATAAACGAGGACTTCTAGAAAAGGGAAAACGAATAGGAGACTACCAAGCTAAGGATGCATCCAACTTGGGGAACCAAGATTTAAAAATTCATACAGAAGATTTAATGGAAGGTCTTTTCCCATGATTAGGTTGTTGCAGATAAGTCTACAATTAGTATAAGATTAATAAAGGTCTAATAAGGGGTGATAGCTCTATATATAGCTTGTCAAGTTTTATTGAAGTCAGCGACCTTCATATTGTCCAATTTGATTTCTCAGTGGCAAATACCTTGTGCAAACTGACTTGGCGGAATCAAGCCTTTACGCTGAGAATTAACAACCCTAACAAAAGATAAACAGAACTACAATGTCACTAAGTGAGAATGTTTAGCTATATTAATTTTTAGTCAAGCACTTCTTACCATACTTATATGGAAATCATTTCACCATTGTCATCAATCACACATCCTTTAGATGGCTTCAACAAATGAAAGATTCCAATAGTCAATTAGTCAGATGGGCTCTCTGACTTCAAAGTTTTGACTTTAATATCATGCATTTGGTGGGCACAACTCACTAGAACGTGTACAGATTATCCAGGATGCTGGCCTTTGCAGTAATGTTTCCTAAGGAAGACCACTTTCTATAATTCTATTGGATGGCCAGAATTATGTGAATTGTTAACACAGTTCAGTAAAGACATTATAGATGATGTTCCAAAACACTCAGATAGAGGATGGCATGTTACACAAACAAGTTGACAGAAATGGCTGCACTACATATGACCTTTCTCAAAAACCAAAATCACCCTCAAAGGAAATCCCATGTGGGACCCAGGGCAGTCAAAAAATCTACAAATGACTAAAAAACAATGCTACTGGGACCAAATGCTTGAGATTATTCAGGAGCTTTTAGATGCCTGTTTGACGTGCAAGACCCAGGATTATCAAAACCCTTGCTATCAGCATTTAAGTTGTAGCCCCTTTATGCTGTTTAGAGTCAGTGGTGTAGATGTTTAAGGGCTCCTATCCATGGGCTTCCATGGCCACCGTTACATCATTATAGAAATTGTCCATCTCACAAAGTGGTTTGAGGCCATCTCAGTTCCTGCCACTACTGCTAAGGCAACTGCCTTGCTCCTGTTTTGATTCACTTTTACCCAACATGAATGCCCAGAGTTCTGCTTTTAGGCAATTGGTTGAACTTTACCTTCCAAGTTGTCCAAGAGCTGACCAAACTATCTAAATATAAACCAGCACTTCATTGCATCTTATAACCCTTTTACTAATGGTGCAGTAAAGCGTGCAAATGGCACCCTAGTTTCTATTTTCCGCAAGATTGCCACATCAAACCCCATGCAATGGAATCATTACTTGCCATTCACCTTATCAGCCTATTACATCAGCTACTACTGAGTAATTAAAATGTCCCCATTTCAGACCCTTTACGGTAGGGATCTCTGACTGCCCAGTGCCATCCAGTTTTTATTGAACTCCGCCTCTCCTGATATTGTCAAGTTGAATATGAGGGCACTAGCCAATAAAATAGTCAGGTTCAAAGCACTTGATACCCAAGAGATAATCTCAACCACCATCAGCGAGACTATGAATTCTAACGCCAAACATTTTGCTCTCTTTTGTTCAATTTGAGAGATCTTGTGAAATTTTACCACCATCGCCCTGGTGCACGTCCCAATAAGTTGAATACCTCCTGGTTGGGCCCTATTGCATATTGTATAAGACTGACTCTAAATACTTTATTGAAGATGTTGTACAAGGCACAGTTGTTAACTGCATAAAGCTAGGTTATTGCACCCTTATTTCCCCCTCAGCCAGGATCTTGAGGTGGGTGGTGTCAGCTTTCATACTAAGGGTTGGCCCAAATTATCTTGGAATCAGGACAATAAACTGTTCTGCCATACTTTTATGGGATTAAGCCTTCTAAAATCAAATAGATTGTTGCCAAATTTAGCCTCTTCCCTTAAATGAGCAAAAAATAAAGTAGATTTGGGAATTGTTAATAGATGAGAGTCCATCTTGGCACTAAAGGCCGCCATCTGATGTAAACATACAATGGAAAGAAAACAATCCCATAGTTAATCAAAGTAAATTGCTGCAGCTTAATCCCCTCATACTAGATGAGAAGTAAAGATCATGAATAAAAGAGGTCTCAAATGTCTTATCCACCACAGGACACCTAGATTCCCTATAAATATCAAAAGCTTTAACAAATAAATATCATCATATATTTCTTAGTGAACTTATATTTAATTTTACCCTTTGCATAGTTACAATAAGATATATTATAGCACAGGATATTGCATATAATATAATGACCCTGAATAAGCGAAAGTGCTATGCCATCGCCTTTCTCCACCTATTCCTGTCAGGATTTCTGGCCGCTTAGGTTGCTTGCATGGTGCTAGCTCAGAATCCCAACAATAGGTCAGATGCAGTAGGCTTAGTATATTGCGCTTACCAAGAGAAAGGGGGACAAAGTTCCCCTAAGTTCACCAGCATCAACCCTTGTTGGAGAAGAGATTTATTATAATAAGCATTAAATTAGTTATTCTAGAGATATCTTTTATCATAATAGAGCCTTAAGTATTTATAGTGACTTGAAGGCTAAAAGTGAGATATAAGAAAGAGTTCATAGAAGGGTGAGAGGTATGATACTAAGTAGATCGGTGTATCACCCATTTAGGTTGGGACCACCTAGTTTTAAAAAGAGAGGCAAGATACTAGGCGATGATTGCCTAGTTTAAGGAAAATCTCAGCTTTGATTTCCAATAGAATAATAATAATAAATTTACAGGCCCTAATAATACAAAAGTGATACATCGATGAATCCCCCCCCTTGGGTTGGGACCATCTAGTACTAAAAAAAATAATACAAAAGTGATTGATCATCCTTGGAATTTAGTCTCCGGTAATCATAAGACTTTAATTAATATCAGGAACAATCCCCAATAGATTTAGACTATTTAAATATGAGCAGTGGCAACATCATCGCTTGCTCTTACTAATGGGAACCTTGGAATTATTATGGCAAGATGATTATCCAAAGCTTAAGTCACCAGTAAACCCCTAAATGTGCATATGATTGGGTTTCAGCGTCAAAATGATATTTCACACTAACCCAAATTTACAAATATAATATATTTCAACATCCTTGGCTTTAGTTGCCAGTGTCAAGTTGAACAAACTTAGTTAGTATGAATTAACAATTTAATATTTGATATTGGGCACTGCCTCCCGAGTTCGATCCCGGTAATGGACTTTGGGTAGGGGACGATTTTGACTGTGTTGGTTTTGCGCGCCAATGCCCCGAACCGAGATAGCAAATAGCAAAGGCGGTCCATGGAGTTCCTGGCCTATCATACGCTGCGCATGGAGGTTTTCCGGGTTTTATCCTCCTTTCCCATTTTCTTCACTTCCCTAATCGGTGCGGTATCGTCCCCAGGTCGGCCCACCTCGAATAAATTAAATTAAATATTTGATATTGGGGATTATCCCCAACTTTTTAAATTGGCTTGATAAGTGAATGAGGAGTCTGTAATGGTCGGGTTAAACCGATCGTTACATTTCGACTCGAGATTCGGAAATCCGAATCTCGAGTCGAAACACTTTTTGAGGTTTTTTGAGGTTTATGCGGGGTCCAGCACTGGGCTGTGCCCCTCCCGCACTATTCTTAGGCTCTTAGGGGCCTAAAGAACAGTGCAGGAGGGGCTCCCGGAAGGGCGACCTTAAAAGGTCGAGCCCACGCGATTCTGAACTCAGTTCAGAATTTTTCCTCGTTTCCCGCTCTCGCGTGGGATTTCTCTGGTGGCCTCGGGGCCGCCCTTGCCTTGTCTTACCTGGTATCCCGCAAAGAGATAAATATTTGTATAACAAAATAATGGGATTTGGCGTCGAGAACCTAGATTCCGCCAAATACCCTGGTTTTATGTCTCGTTTGTGGTGCTCTAAGTCATCGGGATTGAATTCGCCCTCGAGTTTATTTTCGATAATAAATAAAACAAGGCTAATTTCGGGGTCGGATCCTCGCTTACCTGTGTCGTCTTTTCTCGTTTTTCGAATTTCCCAAAATCCAATGTTGAATTGGCAAATATGACGAATCAAAGCACTTACCTCGAGGGAACCTCAAATTAGACAAACATTTGGCGCCCATCGCCAAGGCAAGATGGCGATCGAAAACTGGGATGTTTTTGATCGTTACAGAGTCCAATTCAGCATTCACTAATAAATTAATATTAGTGAGTTGTACCCTAGAAGAGGCTTCACCCAGTAAAGGGCAAATGCTTGACAATTCCACTCTGTAAAGCCATCCTGAAGACAACTTTTGGCTTCTGTTCCCTACTTCTCTGGGCACCTGCAAATTTTAATATTTGGATTTTCCTTGGTGAAAACTAAGATTCTTGTTTATCAGAGCTGTTTCCACAAATAAAACGTTTCTTATTTAAACTTTTTATTGTAATCTATCTTAGATTTAACAAATAACCTTAAACCCACTAAACTAATATCAAAGTATAATTATAGCTCTAGGCTAAATTTTATATGCTGTAAACTTTTATGTTTTAATGCACAGTTTAATTGACTAAATGTAAATAAATAGATAAGATGATTGTTGAACTTATATCTAGCCAGTCAAGTCCTTTTTATAGGTGACTATCAAGTAACCCAGCTTTGCTTGGGTTTAAAATTTACTAGATGATTCTAATAAATTGTTTTAGCTTTTATATAAAGTAGAGGCCATAAATGCTCATAAACAATTGCATTATCTAACCATCAACCACTTGGCCAAAATCATTTAAATGATCAAAATAGCATAATTATCAACCATCTAACCAAAACCAATTGAACCATAAGAACTGAAACCATAGACCATCTCACCCAAACCCAATTAAAACTATTGAATAAACTAAGTCATACCATCTAGTACTAAAAAAATAAACTAAGTCATAACTTACCTGAAACCAATAAGCCCATCAAATCAGCTAAAAACTACCAAATAAGTTGGCCAAAACAAATTGTTGAACTTATAAAACAACCAAAAACAACCAACTGCTTATTAAGACCTATGAACTTAGTGAGTTATATGAATAACAAAAAGATCAGCCAAATTGATATATAATTAATATCATAATCATATACTTTTAATTCTAATATAGAACTGATATTAAAATATAATAATTTCATCTAAAATAGCTTATTACCATTCCCAAACTTTTATAAATTACTTGTGCCAAGTTTGGTATTTCTTAGTTACTTTGTCAGATAATGTATACTATATGCATAAGCACTTGATAGTTTGTAAAGAGACCCTTAGCCTATTTTTTGTCAATACTCAGTTTACCCAGATTATTTTGTGCGTTTAAAGTTTACCAGATGATCCCAAGCGATTCTTTTTTATAATGGTAGATGGCCATCAATGAGTTTAAGAAAAAATCTATCAAATCAAAATAAACCCACCAACCTCTCAGCAAAACCAATTGAACCTAAAAAATTAACTAAACCATCAATCACTGACCTAAAACCATTGAGCCCATTAAATCACCTAAAACCACCAAACACCCACTAATCAACCAAAACCAATTGTTAACCTTTTAGTTTATAAAAAATCCCAACTTCTTAAGAAAACTTATAAACCTATCAAATTAAGCAAATAATACCAAAATGATCAGCCAAAATGCTATACATTTGCCATTAGAATCTTATACTTATTTTAAATCTTATATATAAATTTTACTAAAAACATTATATTATTTTTTGAAAATAGCTTATGACTATCACCAAAATATATAAATTAATTGTGAAAAGTTTGGTAAATTTTGGTTAATTCATTTATGAGATAGTGTATCTCACACGTACATACATTCACACACCCAAAAAACTAAATATATTCGGATTGCAACCTCATTAGGGTATTTATCTCACTTAGCATGTGCTATTAACCTCAATTAGAGTAATTAAGAAACAGACAGTATAAATAAATTTTCACTCTTTGATAATTAAAATATAATAATTTACTAGAAAGTTTTTGTGTTATTTAAAAAATAAAGAAATCTATAAGCTGAAAATTTATATAATATCAATGAACAACATAATTGTTGCCATCTATACTTGAATGGCATTAATTACTGGAAAGTTTATTACTCATTAAAAATCATATTTCAATGAGGAACACTTTTGTTACATCTACCTTTATTAACATTCACTACTGACCAGATTATTTTCCTTTGGGGTGACTTAAAAAAAGGCACATTATAAAGCCTTATCTTTAAGGACCAGGGGAGCCCAAGTGTAACTTTCAAGGTGTTGCCTGACCACCACATAGACCTAATCTTTCCTACAGAGATTGAGAAGGAACAGTTGGGTTACAAAGGCAAAACCTTTTGAGAATGGTAATTTAATATATCAGATGCCATGTGTAAAGATCAGGTTGAGTCAATCATTGCATTTTAACTCAGGTTCAGTTTTTTTAAATCCCAAGTCAAATTATAAAAAGATTTTCAGTTTGGTTGGGGTTGGGTGCTGGGTTGTACCTCACCTGGCCAAACTTTAGGCTCACAAAAGCCCAATTAATGGTTCAGGTGAGGCCCCAAAGATGGAAACCTTAAAACTTCATGCCTGCAAATTCTGAAGCTCCCTTCAAAATTGTTTTTCCTGAGTTGTACCCTCCCTAAAGAGTGAGTTTAGATCTGCTCCTCAGACAAACTCTGCCTGGTGATCCATTTTGTTTAATAAATTAAAGGTTGATTTTGGGGTTTACACCGCCTCACTTATCTGTTTATCTTCTTTGGAGTCATTTCTGAGGATTCTTTGCGTAGTTGGGCTGGTCCAACTACAGTTCAACTTTACAACCAACTTCAAGTTGATATACTTTGGTGCTGTCAGTTAGCATCAAAACCATTTGCAACCATGGCTTTCAGAAACTGGGTATTTTCTGTTTGTTACACCATAAAACTAAAATTTACTAACATAAGAGGTAAGAAGACAAAGTTTGTATCTAGAAATGGTAATATGATGAATCAGATGCAACATAAACTTCCTTAAACAATCTAAAGTTTTGCAATATGGATAAATATGGAATGACTGGCTTTAAGAACAAATTGAAGTGAGAAAATAAATACTAAAAAGATTCAATAACAGCAGGAGTACCAATCCAAATTTCTATAATGGGAATAGACAAGATGATAAGATACTATATTCTTGGAATAAATGCACCAAGAAACAAGCTGTACGTAGACTCCATGAGAACAAAGCCAACAATACTAAAGGGGTAACCATATATTAATAGAAAATTCACACAGGTGAAGAGCAACAAGTATTTTAGCATTCTAATAATTACAATAGAACTCTAAAAAATTATATAGATTTGCAATTTATTTTAGTTTATCTTAAAGTGCAAGAAGGTTCTCAGCGCTGGAACTAATTTGGATTATTCAATGGACTTTGATAAATCAATTGCATCCCTATAGCCCTGCCAGGAGGTCAGACCCTCCTTTTCACCTTCAGCATTGTCCTCATCGTGGCTCAAAGCCTCATAGTTTACTGTTTTACAATCTAATATGCCTGGGAACTTACTTCTGGCACAATCTCCTGTTTGCAAGCCCTCATCTGGGACCTCATTCAAAATTGATTTTTAACCATCTGGAAAGACCCTTCCATCACATTACTAGAAGTTCTTTTACTCTCATCTCCATATTCTGGGATGTGATGGCGAAACCCCAAGAGAGCCTTAACTACTTGGTTAAAGCACACAACCACTCTATTGATGGTCATCTTCTCCATCATGTTCCTGATTAAGCTAGCCTCTCATTTCTACCTCTCTTGATGGCCACCCTCAACTCCTGTTACACATACCTTTTCCATATCTGAGTTTTACCAGACTTTGTCTCTTGGAAGAATAATCATAATGCATGAGACCTTCTTCCACGTGAAGCTTCAGGAACACCTAAGTGTAGCCTCAGAGGGAACCACACATTGTAACTCTGGATCACTCAGGTGGTAAAGCCTTTCCAAAGACTTTTAGTGTAATTTACTAACCTTTTAGAAACTCAGCCAGTCTTCTTATATACTTTAGTAGAATGTCTTCAACTTAAAGAAAGAGCATCCACCCTTGAATGATTAACAGGATGCCACTTGGTCTGCGCTCTTAGACCCCAAAGAAGGGAGAATGGCAGTTATGGACTACGCCAAAGTGTTCCAGACCCTAGTCAAAGACGTGAAAGTTACTCCAACTCAGCTTGCACAGATGTTCTGACAGAACCTACACCCATATATCCCCACTGCAATGGTCATTTATCATGTAGGGGTTACCATGGAGGTGGAAGTCTCAGTTGCTGCCCATTTGGAAGGTCAATTAGGGTTGGCTAAGCGAATTTATTTTTACCAGATTTATGGAAAGTAACAGACTTTGGGCAGAATCGCATCCCAGTTGGTACCCAAGTAAGATAGTCAGAACAAGGAGCAGCTGAAAGCCCTGCAACCCACATGGTGCCCCTACCCAAACACCTCCCAACCGTTCCATGACCCCCGCTTAAACCTCTTTCCAACTCATGCAAACATCTAATCAATCAATAAAATAAACATCTTTTATTACCTGTTTGTGTCATTTTAAAGCGTAAGGGAAAGGGAAAGAAGGCCACTGTTGAGAGAAAGTGAGTCTTATTAATATGAGTGGAAGACAAATACTTAAACAAAGAGTTATTGACTAGACAAAAAGTACAGATCACATAGATAAGGTACTGTGACACTCACAGATAACACTAAGTTTTAAAGGCTAAAAGATTAAGTCTTTAATATAGTTGTGACAAGGACCTGACAAAAGTAGGGAGTTCAGAGCTTTTAAGAACTTGTCCCACCTGATTATCCTGGGTATGATAAAGTGGCACAAGTACTCCCCTCAATTTAACTTAGAGAGGAACCTGGTCACACTTAACCCAAAGATCCTGCATTGGTGATCCTTAAATTATTCAGCTTGGTCAGGATCAGTCCCTGCATAAGCCTGGCAAACTCAACAGATGAGACTACAAATGCACTGATAATTTTAGCTACACGCATTTGTTATATAAGAACAACTCCGCTGACTTCACCCCACAAAATTTGGTTGCATTCTTGTTTTAGTTCAAGGGTGACGTCAATTTCATTATGGGATGTCAAGTATATCTACTAATCCCTAAGGTGAAGGAGCACAAAAAGTGTATGTGAAAAAGATGCTAGAGAGAGGATTGACTGTGTCCTCAAAGTTCCTGGTGATATATCCCATACCCTTGCTCCCAAAGGCAAACAGAGAACTCTGACGCTGCATTGACTACCAATGCCTGAATCCAATACAGATGTACTAATACTCTATTCTACTAATATAGATCATTTCCAAAAGAATTGCAGAAAGTTAGATTATTTTATAGTCAGATCTATTAGACGCGTTCAACCAAGTACTGACAGTCCCAGAGAACCTGTTGTACATTGTTTACAAGTGCCACATGTGAACGTTTTAGCATAGGGTCATGCCTTTTTCCTAATTAATGCAACATCTGTCTTCCAGTATAATTAAAAGCTTTCTCTATTACTTTATAGAAAAATTTTGCATTGATTACATGGATGATATCTTGGTTTCCTCAAAAACTAAGAAGTGAAACACAAAAGATGTTTAGAAGGTGTTTGAGGCCCTAGACAGAGCTAACCTCCAGTTAACGACTTTGAGTGCAAAGACCACAAAGGCTCTGTGTCTTTCTAAGGCAATGTGCTGTTCAAAGAGGGTACACCGCCATGATCAGACAATCTGAAAGTGGTGAGTGAATGGTTGGCACCCACAGACAAAACAGGCGTCTGAGGCTTCCTCAAGGTTATAAATTTCTTTAAACGGTTTACCAAGGATTTGCCTGAAACAGTCACAAAACTTACTAGGCTCAAGAGTTAATATATAGAATAATAAACATATTGAGATTACCTCTTTTGAATTGAACGCTGATGAGACAACTATTGAGCACATTTAATTGGAACTTGCTACCAAAGGCGCGCCTGAGAAATTTGATCAGGAAGCATCACACGCGATGAACCAATGGATATGCCTTCTGGATTAGCCCCTCAGATTTCAGAGCCACAAAAAAGACAATTCTGATCAATGCAGTCATGAAGTCACTACTGACAGAGAAAGTTTAAGGTCTCAAATGGGTATCAATATAGAATGACTTGGAAGATCTTGATCATAAGGAACAATGTATTTCTTCTCAGCAACGCGTCCCAACTTGCCTATAAATATAAATTCCTTCTAATTCATTAAAGTAACCTGTTTACTTTTTTATAGCACTAGGTGGTCCCAACCTAAAGGGGGATACACCAATCTTGCAAACTGGTTTACACCATCTTCTTTGTCTTTTTTGACCGCTACGCTAATTCAATAAATTTTGAGCCCCACTAGAACCTCAGCTTACAGTCTAGAGAACTGATAAGCTGACATACATGATGCTGTAAAAATTTATGGGCCTTGATTATTTTTGGACAAAACCTCTATAAAATTATTACTTGCACAGGTTTGGCTTTTGTGCAATTCGTCCACGTTGTATAACAGTTGATATAATTGGTTGATAATAGTATGATGACTATTATCCATAGTTAATTGGAAGTCCTAGATCTTGGCCCAACGCTCAACCAGTATATCATCTCAAAATGCTTGTGATGTCTTGAAATAGGGATTCATTACCTTGTAAGTCTAACCTGATCTTCTCTTAGATTCCCATTTACAGCTTCTCTGGTTTGACACACAGTTGGCAGCAATCCCCAATTTGATTCCGCTTCTTCTCTGGATCTCCACTCATATCCTTACTATTTTTCTTAAAGAGTCTCACAATTATTGCACACAGAAATAATATCCCTGAGAAAGAATAGAACAATTGGATGCTTGATAAAGCTTACAAAGCTGAGATATCTACTGTATACTATGTTTTTTATTATCAATGAATTTTTTAGGGAATTTATAGTGGGGGATTAGGCACCCAACCCTCAGTTGACACCTCTTTGATAAAATGGTAGCGGTTGCCATTGAATCACCCATCCTCATCTCAGCAGCGATGGTATTCCCCATCCTGGCTAGATTCTGTCATTGGACATCCTAAAGACCTAAAATGGAAAGAGACAGAAAACGTGTCCCTAATGTTTTCCTCTTGATCTAAGAGAACCAACCATATTTGGCAAGTGATATGCTTTGGTAATGGAACTTGTTATCTATTAAGGCAGGTCATAAACCAACTGATTAATTTGCTAGTTGCAGGTGGCATCACTAGCCTCGCAACTTACTCCTTATATTCCCAATCAGTTGGTGATGAAACCTGACTGATCCTAATTGGTACACATGATAGTTTATCAACTTTCAGATACTACTATTTTGTCAGAAACTCTGCCCAACAAGATCTTAAGCATTTGTCCAGATCGATCCCTGATGGATCTGACCAGGCAAATAAACTTTTTCCCCTTGAACATAGCTACCCCAAAATCAGTGTCAACCAATTTCCAATTCACCTCGCAGTAGGGAATTATCCCCTAGCAATTTCTGGTAATCTAGCCGGCTGGGAATACGGGCAAAATTCCCAACACATCCCCCCTATTGCCTAGATTTTCAGCAAGAAAAGGACTGGGGCAGGAGAACACCATTTTGGACATTCAATCAAATACTTCATTTGCTCAAGCGGAGTACAATCACCAGTACTCAACGCTGCTCAGGATAACCTTCAGCATGTTGCTCTCTTCCTCTTCCTCCTCGCTACTGCCTACTCAGAGCGTGGTCCCCATGATCTTCTATTGTGCCAGGCTGATTGCTTTACTTGTGATGATATTAATCCTGGGATCGTGTTTTTTTCATCAGGGCATATGACCCACTGTCATATTCAGGATTCTTGGTCCAGCGTCCTTGATTTCCTGATTTTCTCCTTGTACTTGACAGGAGTTTTTGCCATTAATTTTTATTTTGTGGTCCAATTAAGAATGCTCATTTATGTACGCCCTTGTTATTTTCTTCTCATAACCTCTTGGCTCATATCATTCTTAATTCTTCTCTGGAGAGCTTATCCCATTAATTTTGAGATTTATTTCTCTGAAATTATATCTTAATTGATTTCAGAGCTCATAATGTTGACTATCATATAAGTCTGAAATCCCCCATCTCATACAGCTCATATGTCAAATTCCAAGTCGCGGTATCATTAGCTTCTCAACAGTTTGTCTGATAAAGATCTTTGGCTCTTCCAGAAGATGATTCAGTTTGCACGACGGAACCTCTTCTATGGTCCTTCCAGGACTCATACTCCTAGTCTGGTACCAGTGGCTAGTCCTTCCATGGAATTACTAGAAACGGTAACTAACCCCTCTGAATCCAGGCTAGCAATCATCTCAAATGACTCACGGCTGATCCTTCCTCTGTCATCAATTCCAGAGTTAGATTTTGACAATCTCCTGGATTCAGCTCCTTTTGCAGATGCGCTTAACATCATCATTAATGCTCCTGAAATAATGCCCTTTTGTAACGGATCAGGAGACACCTGATTCATACATTGCTACATATTGGGTGGAATTTGATCTGAACATGGCCATGATCTAGAAAGCATCGAGCCTGAGAAAGTTGGAATTGGGAAAGTTCGTCATCCCAAACCCAAATTGAATCTTTGTATGACGTTGGGCTTACGCGCAGCATGGATAGTGATTGAGTGGGATGGGGAATCTTCACAAATTATGTGTTGGTCAGTGCTTGAAAGAGCTTAGCCAAGTTGAGGCTTATATCATACTAGCAGGGCACTATTTAGGGGAGGATGTTGCATCTCTGAAGGGCAGTTGCGTCTTCTATGAGGGAAAAGAAAATTGAATAAAGGAAACTTGCTTGCTCAAAAAACATTATTTTAATTAAAAATATTAAAAGCGGATTGGATCAGAAATATGATCTCAGCCAGTGATCTCGGTGTGGTGTTGGCGTTGTTCTCAGCCCTTTCCTGGTCTCAGACTCTGCTGTTGATATGCAGCGTCGTGGGAACAGTGGTACGAGAATTTGTGACATTGATGAGGCATGGCAGTCAGGTTTGGGGATGGGCTTCTGCAGGCTATCCATAGTATAGTCAGTAACATGGCTCTTACTGCCCAATTTGTTCATTGCATATTGGCATGAACCCGCCAATTACATTAGACGCAACTCAAACACTTTTTTGTCAGGTTTGTGTGGGCCCCAGAAAGAGGTGGTGGCTCCAGGAGGAGAGGAATGTATCGCCATGTGTTGACGATGGTGATGGTGAGCTTCTCAATAACTTTCATAATAAGAGAGGTGGTTTGAGTATGTGGCGTGAGACCCATAAAGATGGAGGAAGGCCAAGGAGGTTCTAAATATCCAAAAGGTCGTCTGCTTTGCCCATGGAAGCTTTGGAGAAGATCCACCAAGTGGTGTCGCAGATAAATTTTCAGGCGCAGTTGGCTCAAGCAATGAGTGGGGAGACCCCCTTCTCATTGCAGATTGTGCAAATTGTGGAGGCACTACCTCCAGATCTGGCCAGTTGGGTGCAAGAGTTGATTGTGGAGCAAGGTCGCCTCCCAGGATCCATGGATGAGTGTGTGAACTGGATTGACTGGGAAGTTTGTCCAGATGAGGTTCAGGATGAGGCGTGGTCAGCTTTATTGACAGTATCTCAGGGCCAAGGATTGGTTGAAGAATATGGGCGGATTTTCTGTCCATTGGAAAAAGCAGCGTGAATCTCAGATTCAAAATCATTGCGAAAATTTAGACAGGGGCTGCAAGCGAATATGTTAGCCGCCATGGCGGCTGCTAAGGTAAAGAGTTCGTTGGCAGAAGAAATTGCATTGGCAGTGCAGGTGGAGAAACAATTGGCTTTGGAACGTAATCAGCGGGAAGATTCTATGTCTCCAGGAAGGGGCCAGTTGCCTGTAGTGGCCAGCAGAGGTTGAGGAGGTTGGCAGGGATCACCCCAGAACTCTGGAAATATCCATGGGAGATTCCGCCAGGGAAACGGTGAGGAGTCAGGAAGAACAGGCCAGGGAACTGGCAAGAGTTATAGTCCCAGACCTACCTTACCCGAAAATTTACAATCAAAAATGCTTCAAACATTAAATCTGCTTCTTCACTTTATCCTAGGTTATTTATTCCAGTGGAGTTATACTCACATGGTTGGATAGATAAGGTGCTGGCCCTGGTGGATACAGGGGTTGAGGAAAATTATGTGGAGTTCGCCTTAGCAGAACATTTGAAGTTGGAGTTGAAGAGGGGTCCTGAGGTAGTGTTCGCTAATGAGTTAAGAAGAGCCCCATTGTGGCGTTTAGAGCCCTTGGTGTCATTCAGCAGGACCTGTTTTGGTTGAAAGAGGGTTTCTGTACAATCAGAAATCTAGCCCATCCTGTGGTACAGGAAATTTGATGGTGGCATCATTTCCAGCCTCAGATTGATTTGCCGCATAAGATGATTATCTTGAAGCCACAGATTGGGCCTCAGACGACATGGAAGATGGAGGTTGGGGCGACGTCCTGAGCAGTCACAGGAGATTGGGTGGGATGCAGGAGGCAGAGTTACCAGCTGAATATAGCGACTTCCTTGATGTATTTGGTCCTATTGGGAACTCGCCTTTTTATACTATGTGTTCTTTCATATTTTCATTCCAGTTCAAGGAGGGGACAGAGCTTCCCAGGGGATGTCCGGTATATGCTCTTAATGAACAGGCCAGAGAAGCGTTGGAGAGCCATGTGGAATCGATGTTGGACAAAGGTTTAATTGAGCCCTCTATGTCTTTGATTGTGTTTCCTGTTTTACTAGTGCCAAAAGCGAGTGGCTAATTATGCCCATGTGTGGATTTCTGACGGTTGAACATGGTCACTGAGCCTAATCTGTATCTGATGCCCTTGTTGAAGAATATTCTCCCAATGGTTACCAGATGCATGATGTTTACAAAACTTGACCTTACAGATGCATTTAATAAGATACCAGTGGAACTGGAGCACCAGCAGTACACAGCGTTTAAGTGCCACCTGGGGGTGTACCAATATTGCGTGATGCCATTTGGGCTTAGGAATGCTCCAGCAGTGTTCCAGCAGATGATTGACCATGTCCTTGGAGGAATGATCAGTTGATGCTGTGCCGCTTATATGGATGATATCCTAGTATTTTCATGGTCCCAGGAAGAGCATGTACGAGATGTCCAGGAAGTTCTGGGGGCAATCAACCAGATGGGTTTAAGGTTGAAGACTTCCAAGTGTGAATTCAACTGAAGTTCAGTAACGTTCCTTGGCAACATGGTTTTCCAGAATGGATTGAGTATGTACGGATAAGCTACAGGCGGTGCAGGCATGGAAGGCCCCCACGGATCAGATGGGGGTGCAGAGTTTTTTTTGAGAACATTGAACTTCCTTTGTTGGTTTGTGAAGAATCTTTCACATATGGCCATACCACTCATGCATCTAACCCAGGATGTTCCATTTGTATGAAGAAAGGAAGAAGCATGGGCATTTGAGTTACTGAAGGGTAAGTTACTTACTGCGCCTGTACTGGCCCATCCAGACCCTGGGAGGACATTTGTGGTAGAAATGGACGCTTTGAATTATGCTGTGGGAGTGGTATTGCTTCAGGAAGGGGAAGACGGGCTGGAACACCCCATGTGTTACTTCAGCCGTAAGTTGCTCCTTATGGAAATGAACTACCTGATATATAATAAGGAACTGTTGGCGGTGATGGCAGCCTTGCGAAAATGGCAACATCGCCTGCTCTATGCCTGGCATCCTTTTGTTATTTAGATGGATCACAAAGCGTTGGAGTACTATTGCAAACCCAGAAAGATGAAGCAGCAGCAGGCCAGATGGCATGTGAAGCTAGTCCGTTATGACTTCCAGGTAGAGTACAGGCCAGGTGCGTTGAATGTTCTAGCGGGTTGGTTGAGTCAAGACAGGGCCTTTGTGTATGAGAAGGAGGAATTTGAGGAGTTTAATATGGCTACGATATTCCAACCAGATCAATTTGTGATGTTGGAGAATAGGGGAAGTGTGTTGGGGGAGGAAGTCCGCCGGAAGCAAAGGAAAGCAGATTTCGCCAAGAGACTGAAAGCCAAGATGATGGAGGTACAGCCGCACAGGTACCATGCAGTTTTCATGAAGAGGGTTGGGGTGCTATACCACAATTATTGCTTATGGGTGCCCAACCCATTGCTATGATGGGAGGTAATCCAGTTCTCTCATGATCATCCGTTGGCGGGTCACCCAGGAGTGGAGAAGATAGTGAAATTGGTGCGGCGAGAGTATTCATGGCTAGTCCTGCATAAGGATTTCAAGAAGTACGTCTGGGAGTGTTTGGTATGTGCAAGGTTGAAGCCCTCAAGAAAAATGCCATCAGGTAAGTTGAATCCACTGCTGATACCATGAGCCCCTTGGAGTTCAATTAGTGCCAATTTAATAATGGAACTCCCAAAGGTGCAGGGGAAGGATGCAGTTATGGCGGTTGTGGATAGACTTACCAAATATACTGAGTTATTCCCCATGTACCAGAAGTTTTTTGGCGAAGGATGCGGTGAGGATTATCTGATGAGGTGTTCTCCTGACATGGTCTACCTGAGGAGATCATTTTGGACTGGGGGCCACAATTTGTTTTGAAATTATGGCCAAGTCTACCGGGGAATTTGGAAATCAGGCCTGGATGGTCCTTGGCATACCATCCTCAATCTGATGGACAAACGGAGAGGGTGAATAAGATACTTGAGCAGTATCTCTGGTGTTACATGTCTGATCAACAGGATGCCTGAGTTTTGTGGGTTTGGATGGCTCAGTTTGCTTACAACAATAATTTCCAGTCCTCAACAGGAATGTCGCTGTTTTTGTGAATCATGGAATCAACCTCAGATCAAATGGGGAATCTGTAGGCGGAGTGTGTCAGGGGGCAGATGAGATGTCACATACTATGTCATATTAGGAAGAAATTACAGGGAAATTTGAAGTGGGCGGTGACTTGTTAGAAGTGACAGGTAGTTTGATGAAGGGCGCCAGATCCAACGTTTGAGCTTGGGGACTGGGTATTGGTGGCGGCTAAGAACTATGCTGTCCCAGTCAAGAGTCATAAGCTGGGTCCAAAGTTTTTGGGACCATACCAGATCATCTGACCCATTATTTGGGTAGCATTTTGAGTTAAGTTTGCCAATAGCTTCCAGAGCCCATCCAGTGATTCATGCTTCCCAGTTACAAGCATTCAGGGGAGAGGGTCCAGAGTGTCCAGGACTGCTGAACCCTAGGGAAGGGGAGGTGCCAGAATGCGAGGTGGAACGGATATTGGATGCAAAATGGGTGAGGGGCTGGCAGCAACTGCTGGTGAAGTGGAAAGGATATATGGTGGAGGAGGCGATGTGGCAGACAAAGGAGGACTGTGCACAGTGCCCAGAGAAGGTCCAGGAGCTCTGGTCTTTACAGGAGGAAATGTAATGGATCAGGAGGCACATGATCCATACATTGCTATGGATTGGGTGGCAACTAATCTGAATATGGCCCTGATCCAAAAAGCATTGAACCTGGGAAAGTTGGAATTGGGAAAATTCGCCATCCTGAACCCAAATTGCACCCAAAGAATGACGTCAGGCTTATGCGTGGCATGGATGGTGATCCAGTAGGATGGGGAATCTTTACAAACAGTGTGTTGGTTGGTGCTCAAAAGAGCTTAACTGAGGAGAGGCTTATACCATACTAGCAGGGCACTATTTAGGGGAGGATGTCGCAGCCCTGAAGGGCAGTTTCACCTTCTAAAAGGGAAACAAAAATCGAATAAAGGGAACTTGCTTGCTAAAAAACGTTATTTTATTTAAAATATTAAAAGCGAATTGGATTAGAAATATGAGCTCATCCAGTGAGCTTGGTGTGGCGTTGGCGTCGTTCTCAGTCCTTTCCTTGTCCCAGACTCTGCTGTTGATGTGCAGCGTCATGTGAACAGTGGTACAAGAATATGTGGCAATGACAAGGCATGGTGTTCAGGTTCAGGGATGGGCTTCTTCAGGCCTGTCCCTAGTATGGTCAGTAACGTGGCTCTTACTGCCCAATTTGTTCGTTGCATATTGGTGCAAACCTGCCTGTTACACCTTTGCTCTTAATCATTACTTCCTTGCCAGGGCAGACTTGCTTCCAGAGTTCCTCTTCTGACTCAGTCAATACTACAAGCCAGCTGTCTTGGCCACCAAACTCACCATTGGCAACAACATTCTTTTTGAACTCACCTACACAGAATTAAGGGACCAAGTCACTGAGGCTTTATCCATAGCGCTAAATTATAGCAATCTTGAGAACATCCTAGATTGGGATATTGCAACTTAAGCTCTTTGCTTTTCCAGCCAAGTTCTTCAAAGTTGGTCCACAGAGCTTCCAGCCTCTCCTGGCTTCCATTGCTCTTTTTGCTTCAGCTACCAAGAAGCTCATAGTCATCACTTGCATGATGCCATTTGCTCCTTGCACAGCTATCTTGTTTCTAGCTCATCCCATTGGTATCTTCCACTAATGGCTTTAATAGGGGGCATGATTTGGCAACCCCCATCTAGTATCCCTTGTTTAATGCCAGCTCATATGTCTGATGTTCTTGATGGAGCCATTTGGCAAGCGATTAAGACTAATCTTCCAGCTCCAGTACCATATTGGGATTACTTGGGGTTATTTGCTGACTGCCTCTTCATGTACTGTTGCTTCCCTCTCCACTCTGGGGTATCGCTTTTGGCTTCTTATGACATCTCAATTTCCCTTCCCCTAGTCACTTTCTCGCAGGGATCTGCATCTGCTCAACAAAAATGGTTTTGTTTAGGTTTAGCCATCGCCAGAGTCCAATCTAACATAGATTTTGATGGGTTATTCACTCCTACTGCGATCCATTCTACCTCCCCCAAGAGTTGACATAGGCGGAATTATCCCTGAATTGGGGATAAGCAATAAAAAATAGAAGTTATAAAAATAAATTAGTTTTTATTCTATGCAGTTTTTTAATTTAATTTTTCCCCAATATTTTTATCAATATTTTTATTTTTTACTTCTTTTTTCCATGGGACTTGACCTTGTTTCAGTTCAGAGGTCCATCTTTTTATTTTTTCACCCAAACTGTATCCTAGGTATTCCGAGACCTACCAGTTTTCTATGATTCAGAGGTCATTTTTTTGGACCTGTCCTAACCATTAGGACAAAACCAACTTAATGGTTCAGTAGTCCTTCAGGAACTCTTTTATTATTTTTTTATCAATCCATCGCTTCAAATACTTATCATGGACTCAATTTACTACCCTTCCATCCAAAAGGTTCTTAATGGAGTAGAAGTTTATCCCCATCTTGGTGATAATCTCAAACGGACCCAACCATGAAACATCCAGTTTGTTTTTTCTCCTGAAACCATACATATAACAATATGCAACCCTTTCACCTATTCAATATTCTGATAAGGCCAGTTGGCGCTTATTGTCTATTGATTTAGCTCATATCCTTTTCTTCAAAGTCATATCAAATGCTTGAGATTACATTTATATCAGGATATTCATCAATCAGCTTAGGTACTTCTCAGCACTCATCACTGATGTTGGTTCCACCACTGAATATAAAATCAGCAGCAAAGCAGCCTTCCTCCCATATAGCAACTTAAATGACGTTTTTCCTGTTGCCGTATGATTACTGATATTGTAGGCAAACGTCACCAAACTCAGGTACATTCCCCACGTGGAAGTTCTTCCTGTGACCAGCTTCCTCAGCGTTGCGGCCAGCAAAACATTAACTCATTCAACCAGTACATTCATCTCTGTCTGGTTGTGTAAAGACATGACTCCTCAGATCCCCATTATCTCATATAACAGCAGGATCACATGCGACATGAAGTTTGTCCATTGTCACTCAGCAGAACCTGCGGAAATTTATGTTGGTATACTACTTGATCCAGGATGAACTTCATGTACTGGTAGAATCTACTTTCACCAGGGCCTTCATCCTGACCCATCTCATCAGATGATTAATTGCAACTATATGTACTTGACTACCATGTGCTCATCATCAGCAGTCCCATCACAGCGATGGATACCATATGCCAAGCAAATCCAGGGCGGAACTTTTGGTATCCGGTTGTGTTCTTATGTGGCTTGTGCAGCTGGCACTCCACACAACAAGCTAGATAGTTGGCGATATCATAGTTGATTAGTTCCCTGTAATAGTACTGGCGAATATGGTCATTCATTTTTCTCAGGCCTCCATGCCCAACAACCTTATAAGCGGCTTGAATGATAGCTGCTTTTTCTGACAGCTTTGAAAATAGTAACTTCTTCCCGTTAATCATCTTAAACACTTGTTCATCCATGGTCTCGGTGTTTTCCATTGCTTTTCAAAGCGCACCTTGGCTTTTTTGGGGCTCGTTCCCAATTTCTCTGTTGACCATTCTCTGGAATAACTCATCCGCCTGCTGTTATACCATCTGGATCATTGGTAACAACAATAAGCTATCCACATTCTGGTGAGAAGCCCCCACTCGGTGGACAATATAATAATCATAAGCCTGTAGTTTAGTGCCCATTAGGCCAGTCATCCTTCTGGTTCTCACAAATTGTGAAGCCAATGCAATGAGGAGTGATCCATCACCACTTTGAAGTGATTTCTGTACATGTACACCTGAAACTGCTTACAGGCATAAAAGAACACAAGGCATTTTGCTCAGTTAAATTATTGTTACTCTAAGCAGCTGAGAGTGTCTGGCTCACATATGACACCAGATGTTCATCCCCAAGTTCATCTACTTGGCTTAATACAGTGCCAATCGCCGTCAATGAAGCATCAGTTTTTAAAACAAATTCTTGATTGAAATTCGGATATTTCAATATTGGAGAATCTATCAAATATTGGCGTTACACATCGAAGGATTTCTGCACTTCTTCATTCCATAAGAATCCTTTCTTCAGATCTTTCAAAAGATGGAATAAGGGATCAGCGATTCTGGCAAAATCCTGAATATATTTTCTTTAGTATCCACCCATTCCAAGGAACACTTGGATATCTCAGACACTCTTCAGCACAGCCATTCGTTCTAAGGCTTTGATCTTCTGGGCTTGCGGCTGAAATCCACTATAGTGAATATAATTCCCAAATATTCCAACTATTTCTTGAAGATTTGTCACTTCCTCTGCTTAATCTTCAGGTTAGCTGAGGACAGTCTCTTTAACACTTCCTCCAAGTAGCGTAAATGGTCAGTAAACGTTCTACTGAACACATTGATATTGCCAAAGTACACCAGAATGCATGACTACTTCAAGTCTTTGGTACAGCGTCCATGGCCCTCTGGAACGTTGCAGGTGCATTGCATAGACCCTAAGGCATCCTCGTTAGTTGATATAGCCCCTGTGCAGTAATAATTGCGCATTTTCTTGTTCTTCTAATGGCAAATTGACTTGCTAATATACCAATATCAGATTCATCATGGAGAAAACTTCGCTTTTATTAATCAATCTAGCACATCATGGATTCTTGGTATGGGATACAAATCCTTCTTAATAATCTTATTCAGCTTCCAGTAGTTGACCACCACCCAATTAGAGCCACCCTTTTTCTTAACAATAAGAATTGGACTTGCCCAGGGACTTGATGACAGAACTAGAAGCCCATTATTCACTAGTTTGCTGATTTCTTCCTCCAGTACCGCTTTGGCTGTCTTTAACAGTTAAATCAGTCTCATCCTGACTTGAAACTTTTCCCCAGTATTGACCTTGTGGATCACATTTCTCACGCATCCCAAATAATGGTGTCCAAGGCGTATATATCTTGATACTTTTCAAACAATTTCTGCACCTCCTCTTGCTGTGCTTTTGTCATATCAGCGAGTTTCTCTCAATCAACCAATAGGTTAAAACTCTTGGTCACCCCGGCTGGTAATCCAATCTCATTGAGGGTCCCAAAACATGTAATTTCCTCAGTTTGGATGTCAGGATTATATGAACAAACGTGATGATATGATTATTCTTGATCTTCATTGGTTTTTTTACTTAAATTCACCAGGAGAACTTGAAATTAATCCATGGCCCAGCATTATTATTCCAGGAGCCACCCAAGGCTCTACTCTGGACTTCTTCCAGGGGCTTCCAACCTCCCCATACAGCAGCTCCAGTGTCTCTCATGTCAACACCATCTCAACTATCATTTGTGATCCCGGCAGTATGGTTTTGCATTCTTGATCCTCAGTGGAATTCCCAGATTTTCTAGGATTTCCATCAGCATTTCTCATTGCTTCTGGTCAAATAGTTGGTATTAAATTGGGACAATGCCATCATTGTATATCAAATTGATGAAGTTGTTTCTCATACTCAGTGGAGCTTCCCCATCCTTCTGATAGACCAATGGTAACGTCTGACATAATATGGTCAACGTATTATCCTCAAAGTTACATTTATCTCCATACTTCTGTAGAAATTCCATCCCTATCAGAATGTCATAGTTTTGATTGGGCAAAACTATTGCTGGCGCAGATACCACCAATGATCAAAATCAAAGTGGCAGAGCTCTATACGCTCCACATGAGATGGTGGTATTTGGCTCAGCTGTCCCATACTCATTCTTGTGTTACAAGTCATGCAAGATCTTCTTCCTCTTCACCAGCTTGGTTAGGACAATGTTAATGGGCGCTCCGCTATTAACAATCGCCCTCACCTGTACTCCATTCATTAGTATATCTATATACATACACTCAGAGTATTGTAGGATAGTGTCTACTGAGTGTATAGCGGCTTTATTAGCCAATTTGAGGGTGTGAATGATTTGCACCAATAAATCAAGAAATGATTCCTTTATTGTGCTGAAGGGGATCGACAGGTTTGCCTCATCTAATAAGACTTTGGTCAATTCATCAGGATTATCTGCAGCTCAAATCTTGTCCACTAGTTGTCAGGCATATGGCGAGGAAACTTATTTAATTATATCAGGGTTGATTCCCTTCACCCCGGATCTTGTTACCACATTCACATCCAAATTGACCACTTGATACAGTTGATCCTGTACGTCTTCATCCACAAACATATCACTGATGTCAATTTCCTCATGCACAATATTGGGAGGAACAGGCTTCTCCACAGCTCTAGACTGCTCCCTGTCTAGGATGCGGGCCCTTTTCCTGACTCCTTTGCGGTTGCAGAATCTTTCACTTGGACCACGTTTATTTAATCTTCAGCTTCTTGCAATTTACAGCGAAATGTCCCTTTCCTCCGCATTGGTAACATACCTTCTCTTTCTTATTTATCCGTTTGAAATCTTTTAGTTTATTACCAATCACAGTTTGATTGTTCATCTCTTTAGCACCCTTGTTCCCCTTTGTGGGATTTTAATTTTGTACTGCGTTTGATTGAAACTTCAGTTTTGGGCATCAAAGGTTGCTCCCAAGATTTTAAAAATAATCTACCATCTGAGAGGTAGTAAATTCCGTCATGAACATGGGAGAAATCATTTGGTGCAAATTGCAGTAGGGCTGAAGAGCTGCTTGTAATAAAATTCTAGCATCAAAGCCATCCAGTACCTTTGCTCCAACCAGAAATTGCGATTTCTGGCAGAAACGATCTGCAATACTTGCTAAAGATTCTTCTTTATAGAATTAGATGACCATAAACTCTTTTTTGCACTTCAACATGCGTATTGTGCTCCCAAATTCCTTCATAATGGCCGCTTTGGTCTCTGCATACAACCAGCTGTCCCCATCCAGATGGGGCAACGCTAGGTTTTGGCAACTGTTGTCTAGGCAAAGTATCACCATCAATACCATTTGACAATCACCATATCTGTACATAGTCATATTAAACAGTTGGAAAAACGCTTGGCATTATCCTGATGGAAAGTCAGCAATTTAGGCGTTGCCTTGGAATTCCTCTGAGGTTTCTCTAGCCACCTCTCTAGGTTTAGCTACTCGGATTACTTGAGGGAGTGATTTCATGTGTCATTTCTGAAATTAAAGCAAAAGCGGGTGGCATGTTTCTTTGGGTATTAGACTTCCCAATTATTGTATAAGGAGTTCTTTCTTCAGCATTCGTTACCACATATGGCTCACAATCACATTTGTGAGTTTTTAGCTCCTTGACCTGCTAATCAGTTGCTCAATATCAGCGCTGAAAGATCTTAAACAAATGCAATCCGCTTCATGCTCCGTTCTCAGAAATAAGACTTCTCAAACTATGTATCCTAATTCTTCTTTGAAGACGTTACTTTTCCAAGTAACTCATTCCTGAAACTTAAGACATTATCATTCCCTTATCCATCTTGGTGACTCTCTCTTCCAAGGCCGCAAATTCTCAATGATCCGCTCAGTTTAGGGCCTTCTGATTAATGGTGACTAACTCCATACATAGTTTTCTTAACTCTTCTTTATATGACATCCTTCTAAGTTCTTCTACTCAATTACACCCCTGTAGTGAGCACCACTTTGTAAAAATTATGAGGATGGTTACTTTCGATCAATAACCCCTATAAACTTATTACTTGCACTGGTTCAGGTTTTTTTGCAAATCGTCCACGTTGTATAATAGTTGATATAATCAGTTGATAATAGTATGACAACTATTATCTGTAGCTGAATGGAAGTCCTAGATCTTGACCCAACGCTCGGCCAGTATTTCCTTTCAAAATACTTGTGATGTCTTGAAATAGGGATCTGATCCCTCATACCATCTAACCCAATCTTCTCTTAATTCTTGTTTACAGTTTCTCTGATTTGACACAGTTGGCAGCAATACCCAATTTGATTCCGCTTCTTCTCTGGATATCCACTCAGATCCTTACCTTTTTCCTTAAAGAGTCTCCCAATTATCACATACATCAATAATATCCCTGAGAAATAATAGAACAAATGGGTGCTTGATAAAGTTTACTAAGCTAAAAATCTACTATATAATCTGTCTTTTATTATTAGTGAATTATATGGAATTTATAGTGGGGTATTTGGCGCCCAACCCTCAGTTGACACCTCTTTGATGAAACAGCAGCCATTTATTAAATCACCAATCATTGTCTCAGCAGAAATGGTCTTCCCCTTCCTGGCTAGGATTCTGTCAAAAGCCATCCTTGAGACCTAAAATGGAAAGATTCAGAAAACTTGTCTCTAACGTTTTACTCTCGATCCAAGTGAATCAACCATATTTGACAAGCGACCTGCTTAGGTAATGGGACATATTACCTATTAAGGCAGATCACAAACCAACTGATTGATTCACTAGTTGCTGGCAGTATCACTCGCCTTGCAACTTACTCCTTACATTCCCAATCAATTGGTGATAAAACCTGACCAATACCAATCAGTACACCTGATAGTTAATCAACTATTAGATGCCCCTATTTCATTGGCAACTCTGCCTGACAAGATCCTAAGCATTTGTATGGATCGATACCCAACAGATCTGACCAGGCGAATAACCAAAACTTCTCAAACATAGTTACCCCAAAATCAGGGTCACCTGATTTCCAATTCACCTCGCATTAGGGAATTTTACCCTAGCGATTCCTGATAATCTAGCCAGCTGGTAATATGTGCAAAAATCCCAACAGGTGCTCACTACAGAAGGCTTCTGAGCTGTACAGTCAAAACGTCTATCATAAGAAATGGAGAATAATTTAAACCAAGAATCAACCTACCAACTGGTAATTTAGTTTACCCTAATTGAATTAACCCATCTATTTATGAAGTGACTCCTTTTGCATCCTAGAATCTTGGAATTTTGGGCCAGTTTTAAGTTCACCCTACCCTCAGTTGATCAAGCTCAGTACTAACTTCAGCATGGAAACATAAATGACATTATCTAACAATTACTGAATTGTATTTATTTCTCAGGAAGTATTTTTTGTTTCTCTAAGCGACATCTCTATCTTCTAAAGTGAAATTCCTATATTCCTAAGCTCTACTGCCATCAGGAGATCTAGCCCTTGGAACCAAACATTTTCTTAAAAGTTTTTTTTACCCAGCCATACTTCAATATCTACAAGTGGTAGGATTACATCACCATGAAGTAGCTCAACAGCTGAGGCTTACCCAAACCCTGCATTCAAGTATTATTGATTTCTACAAAGAAGCTTACTCATTTGTCCATGGCATTTGGGAGGCCATTGTAGACAATCTTTAATTTACTAATGAAACTTGGAGCAATCTTAGTATGCTGGACAATGGGATCTACGGTTACATTGAAGACAAGTTTTGTCAAAATATACTACACCTTGAATCCTACTGGAGCCAACACCTTAACCAAAATGAGGACTTTCTCCACTTGTTACTACACCATTACCATGTATTACCTTTAAAAAATAGTGCCCCAGAGACAGAAGAGCCTGAAGGGCCTAGAAGTCCCAAAGGACCTAAGGTCCCTGAGAGCTTTAAGGGCTATAAGGACCCCACGGACCCTAAGGACCATCTGGTTCTTTAGTTTCAACTACCAATGATTCATAAAAATCATAAAAACAAGAAGTTCTTGCTACATTTGCGGCCCTACAAGATTAGATAAGAAACATAGCTCAAGAAATGTAAGATTCACATGGATTGGGTCTCACTTGCTCCAGAGTCTTTCTTGATGCCATGTAAGATGGGATGTGAAATTTCAGCGCGTTTCCTATGCTCACTGTCAATTGTACCTCTCAACTTGAACAAACTTACCTATATTTTAGGACCCTTTTGATTGTTTGTGAAAACCAGCTTCTACTCCAACGTGCCAAAATACAAGCTATTAAGGAACAAGTAGATCAGTTGGGATTATAGAATGATTGATTTCTCCCATAGTTTCTATAATATAAGTTTCAATTAAGTTGGGCGTAATTGCTGATTGATCTCCTAATTTTGATAACATTATCAATAATAAAATAACAGATTTGTGCTTCCCATTTGGATGGGCTGAGCTATATTGAAGTAACAAAGATAACTTCCAAATAGCAATTGTTATTACTTTTAATTAACAGTAATCTATGCCGAGGATAGTTGACAATTTATTAATAAAATATTAGGGTTTACCAGCGACTTGAGGCTGAGGAGAAACCAACACCAATTAATTTTGGAGTGTCATTTTAAGATGAAGAGAGTTATAATTACTGACGACTTATGATAAGGATAATTGAATATACTTTTCTTATTTAACAGCGACTTGTGCTGAGGATAATCTTTTTGATAACTTTGATACTGAGGTTTCTTATAGGATGCCATATGATGGCCATTTCATCAACAATGGTTCTGAATTACTGGCGACTAAGGCTGCGGATTATTGAAGAAGATTTAGATTAAAGATTCATGTATAATTAACAGGTGATCAATGCCAAGAGTAAATAAAATTAATATTTGGCGTTCAATTGTGAAAAATTTCTAAGGAAATTATTGCTAGCAGAGTTTACTGATAACAGGGATGGCTTGCTGGCAATAAGCACTGATGCTTTTTGATAGGCGGGCAGTGGATTGCTAAGTAAACGCCTAAGTATAAAAACCTTAAATTAAATCCTAATAAAAGATCTTTCTTCCGCCTACTCTTTATTGTTTTAAGGTGTCCAGAGGGTAGCTGACAGTGGATGGTGGGCTGAAGATCCCCAAGGTTAGGTGCTGGGTAAGTGCATCTAAGGGTGGTCAGCGCTGCCAATCACAATATCTTGATCTATAAGGAAGCCTCACGAGGACTTGCCCAGTTGGTGGACACAATGAGAGACTTACAGGGATTAACCTTGAGGGGGATGGTGACACAAGAGCTGGGATGCCCAGGAAGGGGAAAGAGTTTGCTGTGTGCCTCCAGAAGGAAGTTAATCGGCTCAAGGTGAAATTGTTGGTCTGCTAGATTGGGGAGTCACACTGAAGACTTGTAGTGAAAAGTAGCCCATGAAGGTGAAACAGCAAGGGTCAACAGTCATCATATTGTTGGCCTGACACACTAATGGAGTTCCTTTTGTAGCAGATGTAAAATTTGCAACAAGCTCTCAAAAACTTCGTCACCTCTCTAAACTGCCACAGGGGCAAATTTCAAGAGGACTTAGAAGGATTGAAAATATGATTTGATTAACAGGTCCCTGAAACTATGCAGAAACTGGGATTTCCAAGTGTAAAAAATTTATAGGTTTTCTAATCATTCTTGGTTAATAACCCCTATAAATATATTACTTGCACATGTTTGGGTTTTGTGCAATCCTATGCGTTGTATAATAGTAGTTGATATAATCAATGATAATAGTATGGCGACTATTATCCATAGTTTAATTGAAGTATTATATTTTGGTCCAACGCTCAGCCAGTATTTCCTCTCAAAATACTTATAATGTCCTGAATAGGGACCTTCCCTTATACCGCCTAACTCAATCTACGCTCAGATCCCTGTTTACAGTTTCTCTTGTTTGACACACTGTCAGCAGCAATCACTGATTTGATTCAGCTTCTTCTCTGGATTCCCGCTCAAATACTTACTCATTATCTTAAAAGAGTCTCCCAATTATTGCACACAGCAATAATATCATTGAGAAAGAATAAACCTAAAATGGATTCTGATAAAGTTTAATAAAAAAATACTCTAAAAAAAGTGAACTGGTAATTGATGATGTTTTTTCTTAAACTCTCATAATTGATGATCTTTATTAATGAATTCTTTAGGAAATTTATAGTGGGGAATCGGCGCCCAACCCTTGGTTGGCACCTCATTGAGGAACGGCAGCCGTTGCCATTGAATCTCCCATCCTCATCTCAGCAGTGATGGTTTTCCTCATCCTGGCTAGGATTCCGTTGTTGGACATCTTCAAGACCTAAATGGAAAGAGTCAGAAAACTTGTTTCTAACGTTTTCCTCTCAATCAAGAAAATTACCCATCTTTTACAGGTGACCTGCTTAGGACATGTAAACTTGTTACTCTCTAAGGAAGGTCGCGGACCAACTGATCAAGTTGCTAGTTGCAGGCGGCATCACTCACCTCACAACATACTCCTTAGATTTCCAATCAGTAGGTGATGAAGCCCAACCAATCTTTATTTGGTACACCTGATAGTTAATCTTCTATCAGATTCTCCTATTTATTCAGAGACTCTGCCCAATGAGAGCTTAAGCATTCATTTAGCTCAATCTTTAACATATCTTACCAAAATAATGACCTAAAATTCCCCAAACATAATTGCCCCAAAATCAGGGTCAACTGATTTCTAATTCACCTCGCATTAGGGAATTACCCCTAGCGATTCCTGGTAATCTAGCCAGCTGGGAATATGGGAAAAATCCCAACATATCCTCCTCTTGCCTAGGTTTCCAACAAGAAAAGGATTGGGGGAGGAGAACACTGCTTCAGACACTCATTTTGAATAATTTATTTGAACAAGCGGAGTACAATCATCAATACTTAATGATGCTTGGTACAACCTTTGGCATGCGGCTTTCCTCCTCTTCCTCTTCACTACCGCCTACTCAGAGCGTGGTCCCCACAACCTTCTGTCATGCCGGGCTGATCAATTTACTCATGATAATATTAATCCTGGGATCCGGTTTCCCCCATCAGGGCATATGACTCACTGTCATATTCAGAATTATTGGTCTGGCGTCCTTGATTTCCTGATTTTCTCCTCATCAAAGACAGGATACTCTTGCCGTCAATGTTTGTTTTCCAGCCCAATTAAGAATGCCCATTTATGTAAACCCTTGTTATTTTCTTCTCATAACCTCTTGGCTCATATCATTCTTAATTCTTCTCTGGAGAGCTTATCCTATTAATTTTGAGATTAATTTCTCTAAAATTATATTTTAATTGATTTCAGAGTTCATAATGTTGACTATCATATAAGTCTGACATCCCCCATCTCATACAGCTCATATGTCAAAATCCAAGTCGCGGTACCAACAGCTTCTCAATAGTTTAGCTGATCAAGACCTTCAGCTCTTCCAGAAGATGAGTCGATCTGCGCAACAGAACCTTTTCTATGGTACTTCCAGGACTCATGCTCTTAGTAAAGTACCAGTAGATATCCTTCCATGGAATTACTAAAAACAGTAACTAACCACAATGAAACCAGGTTAGCAATTGTCTCAAACAACTTGCGACCAATCTTTCTCTGTCATCAATTTCAGAGTTAATTTTTGAAACTCTCCTGGATTCAGCTCCTTTTGCAGATGCGCCTAACATAATCGTCAAACCTTCTGGAGAAATGCCCTTCACTCTTGATTATTCGTTCATCACCAGATCAAACTTGCTTCCAGAGTTCCTCCTCTGACTCAGTCTATATTACAAGACAGCTGTCTTGGCCACCAAACTAACCATTAGCAACTGCATTCATTTTGAACTCCCCTATGCAGAATTAAGGGCCTAAGTCACCAAGGCTTTGTCCATAGCTCTGAATTCTTCCAATCTTGAAAAAATCCTAGATCAGGATATTGCAGCTTATGCTCTTTGCTTTGCCAGCCAAGTTCTTCAAAGTTGGGCCATGAAGCTTCAAGCCTCTCCCAGTTTAAATTACTCTTTCTGATTCAGCTTCTGAGAAGCTTGAAGTCATTGCTTGCAGGATGCTATTCGCTCCTTGCATGAATATCTCGTTTCTGGTGCATCTCATTTGTATCATCTGCTGATAACTTTGATAGGTGGCATGAATAAACAAACCCCATCTAGTATCCCTTGCTCATTGCCAGCCCATATGTCCGGTGTTCTTGATGAAGCCCATTAACAAACACTCAATACCAATCTTCTGGCTCTGGTGCCATAAAAGAATTACTCAGGGTTATTTGCTGACTTCCTCTTCCTGTACTGTTGCTTCCCTCTCCACTCTGGGGTATCGCTTTTGGCTTCTCCTGACATTTCAATTTCCCTTCCCATAGTCACTTTCTTGCGTGGATCTTTGTCTACTCAACGAACTTGGTGTTAAATAAATCTAGCCCTTACTAGCATCTGATCTCACATAGATTTAAATGGTAGTTTACTAATACTGCAATCCATCCTCCCCCTCAAGAGGCGACATTGGCGGAATCATACCCAAATTGAGGATAATCAATAAAAAATAAAAACTATAAAAGAATATCAGTTTTCTATGCAGTTTTTAATAATATTTTTTCTGATATTCAATTAAAATTTTCTATTTTTTTCTTCTTTTTTCATGGGATTTGACCTTGTTTTGGTTCAGAGGTCCATCTTTTCATTTTATTCTCCCAAACTGGATTCTAGGTATACTTAGACCTACCAGTTTTCTATGGTTCAAAGGTCTTACTTTTTTAAGACTTAACCATCTAGATTGGTTCAGCGGTCCTTTTTTCAGACTTGACCAAATCACTAGGACATAGACAACTTAATGGTTCAGAAGTCCTTTGGGAACTCTTTTTTATCATTTTTTTCCTTGATCAATTTCTATAGATACTTAGCATGGACTCAATTTACTATCCTTACATCCAAGAGGTTCTTGATGGAGTAAGCATCCATCGGCATCTTGGTAATAATCTTGAATGGGCCTGACCACAATGCATCCAGTTTGGTTCTTCTCTCAAAACTATGCATATCACAATAAGCAACTCTTTCGCCTATTTGGTATTCTGATAAGGCAGTCAGTTCTTATCATCCATCATTTTCGCTCATATACTATTCTTCAAAGTTGTATCAAATGCTTGCAATTGCATTTTGATCAAATTATTTATCAATCAGTTCAGGTACTGCTCAGCACTCATCCCTGATGTGGTTCCATCACTGAATATAAAATCAGCAGCAAAACAGCCTTTCTCCCATATAGCAACTTAAATAGCGTTTTTCCCATCACCATATGATGACTGATATTGTAGGCAAACATCACCAAACTCAGGTAAAATCCCACATGGAAGTTCTTCCTGCGACCAGCTTCCTCAGCATCGCAGCCAGCATCTCATTAACATGCTCCACTAGTCCATTCATCTCTGGCTGGTAGGGTACAGACATGACTCCTTGGATCCCCATTGTTTCACTTAATTGTGGGATCGCACGAGATGTGAAATTTGTCCCATTGTCACTCAGCAGGCCTTTGGTCATCCATGTTAGTATAATACTTGATCTAGGATGAACTTCGCAGTACTGGTAGCATCTACTTTTGGCAGGCACTTCATCTCAACCCATCTCGTCAATTAATAGATTGCAACTAATATATACTTGACTCCCTCTGTGCTCATCATCAGCGGTCCCATCATGTCTATGGACACCATATGCCAAACAAATACAGGGCGGACCAGTCAGTATCCAGTTGTATTATTATATGGCTTATGCAGCTGGCACTCCACACAACAAGCCAGATAGTCTGTGACATCATAGTTGATTGACTCCCTTAGTAGTACTGGAGAATATGGTTGGTCGTTTTTCTCAGGCCTCCATGACCAACAACATTATGAGCAGCTTGAACAATAGTTGCTCTTCTGACGGCTTTGGGAATAGTAACTGCTTCCCATTAATCATCTTGAAAATTTGTCCATCCATGGTCTTGGTGTTTTCCATTGCTTTTCAAAGTTCACCTTGGATTTCTCAGAGCTTATTACTGATTTCTCCATCGACCATTCTCTGGAATAGCTCATCCGCCTGCTGGTATACCACCTGGATCATTGGTAACTGCAATAAGCCATCCACATTCTGGTGAGAAGCCCCCGCTTGGTAGACAATCTCATAATTGTAAGCCTGAAACTTCAATGCCATCAGGCCAGTTGTCCTTCTGGTTACCACAAATTGTGAAGCCAATGCAATGAGGAATGATCCATCAACACTTTGAAGTGCGTTCCATGGATGTACACCCAAAACTGTTTACATGCGTAAATGATCACAAGGCATTTACATTTAGCTATGGTGTAGTTCCTCTCAGTGGCTAGAGTGTCCAGCTCACATATGCCACCAAATGTTCATCCCCAAGATCATCTACTTGGCTCAATATGGCAATAATCGCCATCAATGAAGCATTGGTTTATAATAAATTCTCAATCAAAATTTGGATATATCAAAATTGGAGAATCTATTAAGTAATGGTGTAACTCGAAAAAATTTCTGTGCTTCTTCATTCCATACAAATCCTTTCTTCAGATCCTTCAACAGATGGAATAAGGGATCAGCAATTCTGGATAAATCCTGAATAAATCTTCTATAGTATCCAACCATTCAAAGGAACACTTGGATATCTCAGACACTCTTCAGCACAGCCATTCGTTTAAGGCTTTGATCTTATGGGCTTGCAGCTGCAGTCCACTAGAGTTGATCACGAATCCCAGATCTAGAACTCTTTCTTGAAGAAGTGACACTTCCTCAGCTTAATCTTCAGGTTAGCTGAGGACAGTATCTTGAACACTTCCTCCAAGTGGTGTAAATGATCAGTAAACGGCTTACTGAACACAATGATTTTTCAAGTACACCAGGATGCATGACTACTTCAAGTCATTTAGTATAGCATCCATTGACCTCTGGAATGTCTCAGACGCATTGCACAGACCCTGGGGCATGCTTGTCAGTTGATAAATCCCCTGCGCAGTAATAATTGTGCATTTCTCCTGGTCTTCTCTTAAAAATTTTATTTGTCAATATCACAATACTAGATCCATTGCAGAGAAATACTTTGCTTTTCCATATCGATTAGTGCATTGTCAATTCTTGGTAGAGGATATGAATCCTTATTTGTATTCTTGTTCAGCTTTCCAATAATCAATCACCACCCAATTAGAGCCATCCTTCTTCTTCACGATAAGAATTTGACTCACCCAGGGACTTGACAACGGAATATAGAAGCCCAGGATTCACTAGTTTTCTTACTTCTTCCTCATCTACTTCTTCAGCCGCCTTTGAACACCAAATTGGTCTCATTCTGTTCAGAAATTTTCTCTGGTATTGACCTTGTGGATCACATCTCTCACACATCCCAAATCATGGTCATCTTGGGCAAATACTTCTTGATACATGTCAAATAATTTGAGCACCTCTTCCTGCTGTCCTTCCGTCAGATCAGCGAGTTGCTCTTGATCAAATGATAGGTTGATACTCTTGGTTACCCTAGCCAGTGATCCCATCTCATTGAGAATCCCAAAATCGTGGAATTTCCTCAGTATGGCTGTTGGGATTAGGTGAACATATGCAATGAACTGACTCTTCTTAATCTTCATTGGTTTTTCACTTAAATTCACCAGAAGGACTCGAATTTCTCCACGGCCTGGCATTATTATTCCAGGAGCCACCCAAGGCTCTACTCTGGACTTCATCCAGAGGCTTCCAACCTCCCCATACAGCAGCTCTGGTATCTCTAATATCAACCCCATGTGACTATCATATGTGATCCTGGCAGTATGATTTTCGCATTCTTGATTCTTTATATGACATCACATTCTAATTTCTTCTTATCAACAGCACCCCTGTAGTGAGCACCACTTTGTATAAATTTAAAGGTTTTCTAATTATTCTCGGTTTATTACACCTATAAATATATTACATGCACAGGTTCAGGTTTTGTGTAATCCTCCACTTTGTATAATAGTAGTTGATATAATCAATGATAATAGTATGGCGACTATTATCCATAGTTTAATTGAAGTATTAAATTTTGGTCCAACACTCAGCCAGTATTTCCTCTCAGAATACTTATAATGTCCTGAATAGGGACCTTCCCTTATACCGCCTAACTCAATATACGCTTAGATCCCTGTTTACAGTTTATCTTGTTTGACACACTGTCAGCAGCAATCACTGATTTGATCCAGCTTCTTCTCTGGATTCCCGCTCAAATACTTACTCATTATCTTAAAAGAGTCTCCCAATTATTGCACACAGCAATAATATCATTGAGAAAGAATAAACCTAAAATGGATTCTGATAAAGTTTAATAAAAAAATACTCTAAAAAAAGTGAACTGGTAATTGATGATGTTTTTTCTTAAACTCTCATAATTGATGATCTTTATTAATGAATTCTTTAGGAAATTTATAGTGGGGAATCGGCGCCCAACCCTTGGTTGGCACCTCATTGAGGAACGGCAGCCGTTGCCATTGAATCTCCCATCCTCATCTCAGCAGTGATGGTTTTCCTCATCCTGGCTAGGATTCCGTTGTTGGACATCTTCAAGACCTAAATGGAAAGAGTCAGAAAACTTGTTTCTAACGTTTTCCTCTCAATCAAGCAAATTACCCATATTTGGCAAGCGACCTGCTTAGGTAATGAGACTTGTTACCCATTAAGGCAGGTCACAAACCAACTTTTTGATTTGCTAGTTGCAGGTGGCATCACTCGCCTCGCAACTTACTCCTTGAATTCCCAAATTGGTCAGTGATGAAACCCAAACAATTTTAATCAGTAAACTTGATAGTTAATCAACTATCAGATGCCCTATTTCATCAGCAACTCTGCCGAAGAAGTCTTAAGCATCCATCCAGATTGATCCTCACAGATCTGACCAGGAAAATAACCTAAAACATCCCAAACATAGTTACCCCAAAATCAGGGTCAACCAATATCCAACTCACTATGCATTAGGGAATTATCCCCTAGCGATCCCAGATAATCTGGTCAGCTGGGAATATGGGCAAAAATCCCAACAACAAGCTGCACCTATCCCTGATGTCAATGCTCTCTCTACCCCTATTTAACTATCTTAAAACCTAGCTTTAAGGAAAGGTTTACTCCAGGTCAAAAGAGCATCGCCTCCTTTTTATATGTTTATGAGAGTTATTAGAGGAAGCCAAGGTCCATAAGAAAGTGAAGAATATTCACTACTGTTTAAATAGCTTGGCCTGTAAAAATTATAATATTCATATAAATATTGCTAAACCTGGGAACAAGTCCCTAAAGCCCTAATTCAGGAGTTTGGAAGTAACCAGACCTTGGAAAATCAGAAGAAGGCGTTCATTGCTATTTATATGAACAATGGAGAAAGTCCTATGTATTTCACCAGTTAGTTCTATGCTCAAGCACTGCCTTTGGTTACCATAAATCAAGTAACTTTGAACGAAAATATAACTGCTGTGATCTCAGCCTTGGGATCATATTTTGAGATCCAACTACACATGATCATGTGCAAGAGTAACTTCACATGTATCTAGAAAACATAGAGGCTCTTAATGAGATTTAAGAGTCCCCCTTGAGTTCAAAGACCTCTGCTTCAGACCCCCTGTCCAGCCTCAAATCACTTTGATGATAACTATAAAGAATCCAAAACCTTGATTCACTATTGTAACAGATTCCGCCATAACACCAAGAACTGTCAGAAGAGACTTTATGATGTGTCAGGAAAAGAGCAATCAGCATAAAAATTAAGGCACTTCATTCTGACATTCCATACCTCCTCAAGAACCCTTAATGACACCTTCTAAGTCTGATGCTGCTGTACCTAGGGGGATGAATAGGTACTAGTTGACAATTGCTGGATATCCAGATATCAGACATGATGAAAGAATATTGACCATTTGACTCTCATGACAGAATCAATGTATAGACCCAAGAAGTGGGTTAAAGGAGCTACCTCAATAAATCACTATGAAAATTGATACTCCATATTACTCAAATTGATCTTAGGGAAGTTTCGTCAAATCATATTGAGCTAAGATACCCTGAGATGAAATCCTGCCTTATCAAAATGAACGATCATTAGAAGGTCAAGTGACCATTATTTAAGGTGGCAATCTAGGCAGTAAAGTAAGACAATCCTGAAAAAGGGCAAGAATCAAGAATCACCCCAACAATTAACCTAAGTGATACAAGTTTTATCCAACTTAGTATTCAACTTACACTTTTGCCCTATCAAAAATATGCCAAAAAACATATTCCTTCTGAAATGCATTGCCTAACCAAGAGCCTCCCTTCCAAATTTTTCCTCTATTTTTTATTAATCCTTTTTTTGGGGTTTATTTGCTATAAGTGACATATTTTATCCATTTATATTATAATAAATCTACGTCATTAATATTATATCTCTTTTAGTACTTGACTTCAATAAGTATATTTTGCTATACTTACCATAGGATAGATACTATAGCTGATGGGAAATAAGTGGTGACTTGACACCCTTTAAGATAATAATATACTTGTCATGCATCTTAGATGGCTACAAGTATTGACTAACAGGCCTCTTAAGCATAGCATCATCAATATAAAAATGGAAGCCAAATAATAAAGAGCCCAAAACTACTTGTTTGTCTTCCAATGAGCTTCCTAAGTTTCTTACCTAGTGTTGAGATTTTTGCCCATATTCCCAGCCGGCTGGATTACCAGGAATTTCTAGGGGATAATTTCCTAATGCGAGGTGAATTGGAGATTGGTTGACACTGATTTTGGGGTAACTATGTTCAAGGGGATTTTAGGTTATTTGCCTGGTCAGATCCACCAGGAATCGATCTGGACAAATAATTAAGATCTTGTTGAGCAGAGTTGCTGACAAAAATAGGGGCATCTGATAGTTGATCAACTATCAGGTGTACTGATTGGGATCAGTTGGGGTTCATCACTGACTGATTGGGA
Organism: Massospora cicadina; assembly: GCA_022478985.1. Lineage (NCBI taxonomy): Eukaryota > Fungi > Entomophthoromycota > Entomophthoromycetes > Entomophthorales > Entomophthoraceae > Massospora > Massospora cicadina. Next base: position 264,487 of record JAKSZP010000025.1, on the reverse strand, counting down.
ATTTAAGGAGTAGGTTGTGAGGCAAGTGATGTTGCCTGCAACTAATGAATCGATAAGTTGGTTCATTACCTGCCTTAATGGGTAACAAGTCCCATTACCTAAGCAGGTCGCTTTCCAAATATGGTTAATTTTCTTGGATTGAGAGGAATTGTTAGGACACGTTTTCCAACTTTTTCGATTTTAGGTCTTGCGGATGTCCAATGATGTAATCCTAGCCAGGATGGGTAAGACCATCGCTGCTGAGATGAAGATGGGCGATTCAATGGCAGCGGCTGCCTTTTCATTAAGAGGTATCAACTAAGGGTTGGGCGCTAAGTCCCCACTATAAATTCCCTAGAATTCACTAATAATAAGAAACCACAGTTTAAACTAGAGTTTAGTTCAGAAGTATACAGTAGATATACTAGCTTAGTAAACTTTATCAGAATTCATTTGTTCTATTCTTTCTCAGGGATATTATTGATGTGTGTAATAATTGGGAGACTCTTTAAGGAAAAGAGTAAGGATCTGAGCGGAGATCTAGAGAAGAAGTCAAATCAAATTGGGAATTGCTGACTATTATGAGTTGAACTGGAGATACCGCCAATGGGAATCTAAGAGTAGATTGGGTTAGACAGTATGAGAAAACGTATACCTATTTTCAAGACATCACAAGTTACCTAAGTGGAAATACTGGCTGAGCGTTGGCCCAAGATCTAGGATTTCCATTCAACTACAGATAATAGTCGTCATACTATTATCAACTGATCATATTAATTATCATACAACGCGGAAGAATTGCACAAAATCTGAACCTGTGAAAGTAGTATTTTTATAGGGGTTATTGGCCAAAAGTAGCCATCCCCCAATAACTTTTACACCTTGCCACTTCAATTTGGAAGTTTGATAATGCTAGATGATGTTAAACTTCATATGGTTCTTGTTCTCGCCATTATTGACAGTGACTCTCCCATGAATATCATCCTATCAAATTATTAAAAACACATCAAGATAGCTTATGATTTACACCACTATATGATTATGGTATGTTGGGATCACAATGTACTCAGTCCATTGGGTCCTTCTCCTCATTATCAATCCTTTTTGAAAGTTGTCACTGAATACCTCAGCAGTGCTCTAGATAACCCCAATTATAAATGCTTCTCAGGACTCAGTTTCTCTTGACTATTCTGACATCATAGACTGTCACAGTGGGTTTATATACCAATTGGGACATAGGTCCCAGTGGTATTTGAGACTTTATGAGATGTCAATTTTAAGGTCAAATCTCAGGTCTGCCTCTTGGAGAGTGAAATTGGAATATGAGATTCAAATACCATGTGAGGGTCTCTCAGGTGCAGATATCTCTTCATTAAGTAAATGGACAAGAGGTCATGTATATATATTTATCAAAAATGACTACTATATAACTTAAGCTTAAGATCAAAGTCAAGACAGGGTACATTTCAGTATTACACCAGGACACTTGATAGTGATATAAGGCGTGATTAACTCATCCTTTATGGAAGTCCTGACTTGCTCCTGGATTTTATATCCCACTTATGCTGGATCCATCTTGGTGCTACTGGCAAACTTAACTGATAAATTTAGGTGAGTGGGGCCTGATACTCCAGCCGCATTGTATTTAATTACTTCCTGACGATATAATTAATAATGTGCATAACTTTGGGAGTTTACAGGATTTTTTTGGAATTTCCTCCTTTGGTAGCTATGATAGATGCCTCTATTTGGCGCGATTTAACCAGTGAACAAAGGAGATGTGTTGAGCTGGTGCTAGAGGGGTACAGGCTTTTCTTAATCTCCACCTATGACTTCAGAAAATGAATGGTATTTTACATTATGTCATGATTGGAGATGCTAAACGAATCCAATTATATAGCTATAGGAAAAGCAAGGGCAAAGAAGCTCAGGTGGCTGTTGAGCTCAAGCAAGTATTGGAAGCTGGATTGTTGGTGCCTTATCAAAGCCCTTGGTCCTTTTCTCTTGATAGTTCATAAGAAAGATTTAGTCATTGGGTGGTGATGGACTACTTAAGGCTCAAACTCTATTACTAAAAATGATAGCATCCTTTTGCTCTGGATCAATGAATCCCACCGTTTTTGTGCTAGGTCCCAATATTTTTACACATTGGTTCTCGCTAGAAGAAACTGGCAAGAAGAAATAGCGCCTGAGGATCAATCAAAGTGCACGCTCATAGCTGACAAATGACTATTTTTGACGACCTTGATGCCTCAGAACCTCAGTAATGTGTCTGCCACATTTTAACGCGCCATAATGGGATCCTGAAAGATTTTAAATTGTCTCATGTTCTTGTCTACCTCAATTACATCACCATATTTTTAAATAACTTTAACGGATATCTGAAGCTCCTCTGGGAAGCTTAAATTGATTCAAAAAGCATCCATTAAGATCAAGCCCTTAAAGTTTTTTTCTTTCGATCCAAGATGAAATTCTTTTGGCATAAAGTCGCAAAGCGTAAAATCCAACCTATTCCTGGCAAAGTTCAGCTAAAAGAGGATGTCACTCCTCCAGAGACTCAGGGATATCCAAGCATTTCTAGTCACGGTCAGTTATTACTGCTAATTTATCCCTTGGTTCACTGACCTAGCTGGACCCTTTGTCTTTCTCCTGCATAAAAATGTCTCCTTTAAATGAAGTCCTGGTCAGGAAAAAGCCTTCATTATGTTGAAACTGCCTTTTAAATAAGCTATACTAGTTCATACGCGGTTTGAAAAGCAATTTCTGCAGTTTACTGGTACAAGTAATGTGGAAGACAAGTTATTATAGCGCAACACAATGATACCAAGACAATCATCCAGAGGCATGCTACAGTAAGACCTTGAGTAAGGCTGACAAAAACTATAGTGTTACCAAACACGCATGCATAGCTGTTCTACTGGCAATTAAACAATTACAGCTGTACTTATATGGTGCTCACTTTACAGTCATCACAAACCATGCCTCACTCCAGTGATTATGACAATTGAAGGAACTTGATGGACAATTAGTGAGATTAGCGTTAAGCTTGCATGATTATGACTTTTACCATTGTTCCTCAATTGGGCAATACAAAAAATGCTAATAAGCTCTCAAGGCTGCCAGTGCTAGATGCTTGACCCTGAATAGAACTGACTGCATGAATTAACTGGCCGGCTCAAATTGGGGGAACTAGATGCCCTGTGATTCAAGATTATTTATGGAAGACTACCAAAGATAACAAAATTAAAGTTATAGTATTAAATTAGAAAACCTTTATAAAAAGCACCATTAGTTATGCTTTTATACATGTACCAATGTCATCCTAGATGGCTAATGAAATGTGGGACACGGGGGCAGTAAAGAAGACTCAAATACAGTTGAGAAAACGCTGTTATTGGGATTAAATGGTTGAGACTATCAAGAAGTATAGAGGCCCGTTAAACATGTAATAAACAAGTTTGGGCCAGCCCTCGGCATCTAAATCAAGTGGTGGCTATGTTGAGTCCATTTAATGTTGTCAGTAATGGTGTAGTGGCCTTGTCCACCAGTTATTATGGTCACAAGTATATTTTATTAGCCATAGATCACTTTACCAAATGAGTGAGGCGATTCCTGTTCCAGCTGCCATTAAAAAGGCTACTTTTTTACTTCGTATTTTGTCTATTTTCACTTAGCATGAATTTCCACAAACTTTACTTCTGGGCAATGGACTTAACTTCACCTCACAGGTAGTCCAGAATTAACTTAGCTCTTTAGATTAAGTAAAGTTTTCCACCCCAGATATCTCATATACCAATGAGGTGGTAAAACGCACTAACAAGATTTTAGTTCCTATAAAGGAAGATGGCTATCTCTGGACCATCTAGCACTAAAAAAAGATGGCTATCTCTAATCCTATGAACTGGAACCACTATATTCCCAGAACCCTATTAGTTTTATTAGATAAGTTACCATAGCATAATCAAGATGCTCCTTTTGAAACCCTATATAGGCGAAATCTTTGGATGCCAGGTATTTTATAACCCTAATTGAAATTTTTGATTTTTGAGAACTTCAATTAATTTATGAGGAACCTAGAGGACGAAATATAATACTAAAAGCCTTAGATACTCAGGGATCCCATAAAACAACCACTAAGGAGACATCCCACTACAACACTAGCTGACCTTCCTTGCTGACTTTCCAGCTATTAGACATGGTCCTATTCTATTGCCGTTGACCTGGGGACTGATAGAATAAAAATTGATGTCCTTTTGGTAAGGGCTATATTGCAATATAGATAATGAGAATATGCGTACTACATTGCCAATATTACCTAAGGGACATTGGGAAAATAAGTCCATGATAGATTCCAACGGCCCTATGTTCCCACCTGGCAGGATCTTGAGTGGGACGTTGTTGGGATTTGAGATAATAAAATAAATAAAGTTTTCCACTCCCAAATGAACATAGATGATTTAACTAAAGAAACTTAAAAGTGGAACCTACCACCAAAGGCGCGCCTGGAAAGCCTGATTGGGAATCATCACACTCATAGGAACCAATGGAGACGTCTTCAGGATTGGTCCCTCAGCTTCCAATGCCACAAAAAATGAAAACTTCAATCAATGAGGTCATGAGGTCATCACTGAAAGATAACAATGAGGGATTAACTAGAAGTTAATCTGTAATGACTTGGAAGATACTAATCATAAGGAACCATGGAGGTTTTCTTGGCAAATCTTCCTGTCTTGCCCTATAAATAACAAATTCTATTAATTTAGTAAGTAGCCTATGTAATCTATATTCATTGTCTTCTTTGACTGCTCCTCTAATTTAACAGCTTTGAGCCTTATTAAAAACTCATCTTAAAGTCTAGAGATTTGATCAGCGGACACTGGTAAAGTCCCCTTTTATTATGGTGAGAAGGAGGAGAAGTACTTGCAGCTATTGAGGATACCCTACTCTCCGCCCACTCCTGGCGTACTCAGACGCCAACAACTACTCATGGCTAAAAACTAAGCCTCGAGTTTAGTACTAGGGATAGTTACTTTGCAAATCAATAATTACGGCCTGGAGCACACAGGCTGTAATCCAATAGAAAATTACTAACATATGTGACAAACTACTTAGTTATAAACAAGGTTCACCTGGTAATTATCGCCACCCTAGATGAATGGTAAAACCATATGTTGCACTCCCAATATCTGTCCACAATTAAGACTGACCAAAGGGCCCTAAAGGTCCTTAAGAACTTCAGAGATTAAACCAGCAGTAGCCCGCTGGCACCTTGAGCTGTCCCAATACAATGATAAAATTGAGCACAAGCCCATAAAGAGCAGCCACCTACAGGACTTTCTTAGCCAAGACCCAAAGATGGACTTTTGAAAGAAGTTTTTGATAAGTACAATTATGACACTATGTTACCCCTCAGATGCTTACCACAATACAGAAAGAATAGTCTGACTTGTTGGATAGGATCTGCACCAGGCAAAAAGGTTAAATTGGCGCTAAAATAAGAACAGAAACTAAAGGATTGAATTTTAATGCCACCACAAAAGTTTCAGGAAGGAAGGAGGCCTCATCATCCACCAAGATTGTTTATGGGTCCCAACGCTAAAGTCTAAAAACAAAGTCTTAAAGATATTTCACAAACACCCACTGGATGGACACACTGGCATTAAGAAAACGATTAATCTCCTTCTCAGTAATTACTCCTGGTCAGTCCTAGCAGGAACTGTAAGAGGTTTTGTTGCGCAATGCCTCACATGCTTTCAGTTCAACCCGCTGTCATCAAGCCCTTAGTAAGCTCAAATCCCTAAAATTGTTGTATTGCCATGGACTTTGTTAAGCATAAATTTAATTACTGGGCCTCCAAAGTCCAGCAGTTTCACCGCCATAATGGTGGTCTAGATCATCTGACAAAGAAAATGGAGTTCTTTCCATGCACCTCTAAGGTCATAGCAAAGGATACAGATGAAACATTGATAGACGAAGTTTTTCTGAAAGCACGCCATCCTCACTAAGTTTATTTTGGATAAGGGTCCACAGTTCAATTAGCGGTTCTAGGAGCACTTCTTCAAGAGATAATAGATTAAGGCGTACCACTTTATAGAATAACATCCCCATTCCAACGGGTATACAAAGAGAGTTAGAATCTTAAGCAGTAACTGAATTGCTATCTCAAAACACAGTAAGAACAATGGAAAGACTGACAAAAAATTGCTCAGTTTTTATATAGCAACCTGACGCACTCTTTGATAGGGATGTAGCCACCTTATACAAACTACAGATATGACTCAAGGTAGTGGAAAGCCACCCAGAAGGAATATAGCCGCTAATGACCTGATGGACAATTTGAAGGAGAACCTGAAAATACTGATTATAACCCTAGAAAAGGTTGTCAAGGCCCAAAAGAGGAGGCGGACATGAAATTCTCCAAGGCTCCAGCCCTCAAGACAGGATACTTGGGTTATGTTTAATGACAAATACTATTTGTTACCTGCAAAATGGTAAATTTGGACATGTAAACTTGGGACTTTGCAAGGTCGCCACCAAGTATTCAAAGTGAACTACAAGCCAGACTTCCTGATGGGATTGAGTGTGCATCTAGTACAAATGTCTCACAGATAAAATTATTAAAGGCCATCCACAAAAAGCCCAAACCAGCCCACCAAGGCACCTAGAGAGGCTGAGTATGAGGTGATGTAGATTCTGGAAATTTAAATCTCCTGGAGCATGTGCTGGTATCTACCAAGTGAGTTGGATACCTCTGTAGAGTTGTCCTCCTGAAAAGACCACAAACGATTGCTCCAACTGTCTTTAGAAGTTCAACGAAAACTGAGGCGCATGGCTCTCATCTGGAAGGGGTGAAGTGACTTTCAAGGCTTTTTCTGGTCGCTACATAGCTCTAATCTTCCCTACAGGGAATATTGCCACAGAACAGGTGGGTCACAAAAAGCAACAACCTTTGGAAATGGCAATACGATAAATCAGATGCCATGAAGTTATAACTTACTAAACAAAAGGGTAATGAAGACAAAGTTTAACATTGTAAATGGCTTATTATAAATCAGAATTCACCAAGACTTCTTTAATCAATTTAAGCTTGCAATAAGGATAATAACTGAACAAATGTAATTGAAATTGAATCAAAGCAAGAGAATAATTCAAAAAACCTTGATAACAACAGGTTTACCAGTCCAAACTTTATAAATGGGTATAGATGAGAAAAATAGAGATTATATTCTTGGAATAGGCCCACCAAGGACCAATATGTCCACAGACCCCACAGGCTTAAAGTCAATAATTCTAAAGAAATAACTATAGATTAAATATACATTTAAGCAAGTAAATAAACCTTTAGCAAATTTTTAAACCAATAATTACAAAAAAAGCACCAAAAAAGTAATATAGATTTTAAAATATTTTAAGCCATCATTAAAATATAGAGCAAGGATATGTTTAGCGTATAAACTAGTGTGGACTATTGATTAGATTTTGATAAGGCGATTGTATCCCTACCTGACCTTTCAGGAGGTCAGACCCTCCTAAAAACCTTCATAATTGTACTCACCGTGACTCATGCACTCATATTAAACGTTTTACAAGCCAAAAGGCCCTTGTTCATACCTCTGGAGTGTTCTCCTGCTAGTGGGACCTCATCTGAGCCCTCCTTCCAAACTGCTTCATAGACATCTGAAATTATCATCTGTCAAACCAAGTTTGTATCAATTGAGCACTGCACAATTCCCGTAGATCCACATGAGGCACCAATCAACTAAGTTTAAAAATAGCTCCTTTTGTCAGGGTTGGAGCTAATTTGTAAAAAACTGTCCACCTTGGGAGGGTTTGACAGTGTCTAGTTGATGGTACAGAATGCTAGAGGCTCATATTATCTAATGACTTTTCTAGAGGGGTTCCCTAAGGATTAATTGAGGGGTGATTTGGTTAAAGAACATATTAAAAAACCCTACAACAATCCAGAAGGCTGTATTAGTAGCAACTGAGGGTCTAACTAGGTAACCACCAAGGGTGGGTGAGGCATGGAGGGTGAAAAATCATCCAAGATTTGTGGCCGTTTATGAATATTAAATAGGCCAGATCATTTTATAAATGGTGCAGAATTGATTCTAACCAAAATGGTGCAGATTTCACTAAAAATGGGATGGATAAATTGTAAAAAAGGTGGTTGATAGCATTTAGAGCATGCGTGATGAATTTTCAATTGTTATTGCAGAGGTAATCGTTCACTATCTCATGAAGGATGGGGAGTGATGATGCTTCCACAGATTAAAACATCCACTCAACAATTTAAAGTATTATTTCATGGATGGAGGCATGCATTGCTAAATAATTTTAGCAAATCTTAGTGAAGTGGTATGGAGGGCGGATTATGTGACAAAGGGATCAAAAAAATAGCTAATTATTATGTAAACTCAATGGAAGGAAAGCTAAAGAATAAACCAGCAATCTACCCTAATGAAGGTGGTTGCCTATATAGTGGAGGGGGTAAGGGAGCTTAAAAATTTTGTGATGTCTAAGCCTCTTGGGGCACCCTAATAGTCATCCTAGGCTTTTTGCAATAGAAATGAGGGGAAAGCGTGGGAGATCTCAGATGGCGTCATAAAAGTATTGGTCACCTGTCTGACAGATTGAGGAGAAATCTTTTGGAATACTACTGACTTTGAATGAATTTTACAATATGGGTGATTCACTAGTTCCTCTGAGACCCATCCTGTTCATATTGTAAATTGCACTAAATTATCGTAGTAGATTTTTTGATCCATGGGGTTGAACTTTGATCTAAACTTTAAGATCAGACCCAATTTGGCTTATTATGTGAATTAGGGTTCATATTGATAATTGGTGGGGTGGGGAAATTTTTTGAATATCTTCAGTAATCAAGTCACACTTGGGGTGGGCCTGAGGGTCCTGCTGAAGGGTCCTAAGTTTTACCACCTCTCTTCATACCCCTTTAATCATTTTTATAAGATCAGAAGAGGAAAAGAGGGGAGAGAGAAAGTTCTTTAGGGGCCAGGCCAGTAACTTAACACTCATCTACTACATAAGCTAGGTCACTGATCCTAGAGAGGGATCTACTGTGGGCTTAAGACCCTTCCTGCTTCTATGTGGATATTGACCATGATCCTGTTGGAGGGGCAGGTCATCTGGACTTACATCGCAGCCCTTCTATCTAATGAGGGGTCAGGTTTTAGATAGCATGTTGGCTGAAATGTGCATCATGATGACCTAAAAAGTTTAAAAATCAGAAAAACTTAATAATTGGAAATGTGTTTTTTAATAACTTAGGAAATAATCATGAAATGGAGAAGTACCCTTACAATTAAGAGAACTGGCCTATTAAAGAAGTTGGGATTTGGCGGCATTTGCACTGTTTTTGGTGTTACAACTACTTCTATGCTTCAGGTATATTTCCGTTTGCGCTCAGGAAAAAGGTCATGATCATGAGAAGTCATAAAATTGGGGTTGGGAGGGATGTTTTGGCATGACATGCATGGCTGATACTAATTAAGATTCCTAAACTTTTTCAGAAAATTACTTGTGAGACACGCTTCACCCTAAAATGGTACAAAACTTGTAAATATAAGGCCCTTGGCTCCAGCTATCAAGATGGACCTGGTCATGCATCCTTTCAATACAAAAAAGTTTCAAATTACAAGGTCCTGTCCCTTACCCAGATCTTAGATTCAAGGAAGAACCTGGATAGATATTGGGTAGATTCAGCCCCTCCCTGCCTCCATGTTTCTTTTCCTACCTATACTCAAACACATCCTAGTTACTAAATCTGAAGAGTACTACATGGAAAAGTTCATAATACTCTATGAGGATTTGTAAATTCATAGAAAATGCAACAAACAGTCCCCATACTCATACCAACAGGCGGCTCAATCAAAAGGAAACCTAGAAGTAAAATTTTTTTAATTGTAGAATTTTATCAGAAAGTTATATAGGAATGGCCAGAAATAAGGATCAAACCAGGCACTTAATTCCAAAAAGATATAAATGAATTTTGCATTTGAAAATAACCCAAAACGATTCAAGATTAGCGCAGGAAAAGTTGGCCAATATGTTACTAAAGGGGAATCATTCAAGGCGATGCCCAATACTATAAAATGGGAATTATGGGGATCAAAGATAATAATTGCAGAAATTGGAATTGGAACCATCCCCTAGTATCAATATTTGTCTTAATACCTCCCCCTCCCCAGATCAAACTAAAACCCAGCACCCTGCTAATGGTAAGGAGTTAGGTTATCTTTTTACCTTTTCCATTATAATTAAACATATTAAGTTTTTAGATTTATTTTATTTTACATAAATTTTAATAAACTTCACACTTACTGTTCTTACTAAGTGGTAAAGAAGCTTATAGGCTAGAGTTAAACTAGTTTCTAAAAGCTAAGAAACTTTAGGATGACAAGTAAATCTCCCTTATTCACTATTTAAATCTTGATGAGAAGCAGTTGAGTAGTCTGTGCCTGTTGTTGTGGCTGCTGAGGCACCCACATTCACAGGTCAATTTTCTTATGGCACGCACACTTCACAAGAACAATTTTAAACTGTGCTACTCCAAAACTGATAGGACAGGACGAAGTAATCAGCTCCACCCTTTAAAACAAACACAAGATACATGGACCTCAACCTAAGTAGAATTCCTTGTAAGTTTAACCAAGTCTAAGGGGTTTGACTACTTTATGGGTAGTTGCTAAATTCATATAGTATGCCATATTATCCGGGCTTAACAACAACTCAGCAGAGGATATGGAACCATCTTTTTTCATGTCTTCTACATGGCTGGACTTTCATAAGAAATAGTTAGGAATTGTGAGCCTCAATTTAAATCAAGATTCTGGAAGGCCTATATAGTACGTCATATATCAAGCCTTATAGGCTATTAGCCTACCGCCCCAATCAGAAAGGCAAACTGAACGAACAAACTAGTAATTAAAGAAGCATCTTTGATGATACGCCACCACAGCTCAGGACACATAGGCAGCTGATCCTCACCTAGCTCAGTTCTCATATGACAATTTTTTAATCATCAACAGGGGTATACCAATTTATTCCAACTTGGGGTATAACCCTTCCTTTACCATTGCTTTTAGAATACACAGTGGAATACAAAAGTGTGATTTTTCCTTTCATACCATAAGAGTTCACCGAGAAGCCAAGACACAGCTTACAAAAACAAAAAATTATGATAATAGATTTGCAGACAAGAAGCTTATAGTACCCTCTAGCTTAACGGATGGGATACAATGCCATGATAGACACCTAAGATCTTCACCAAAATATATATTCCTAAATTGCTTGTAAGAGAGATGGATTCTTCACATCGGTAAGGTAAAGAATAACTAAACTTTTACTTGGAATTACCACCCCACTGACTTATTTACTAAAACTTACGCTTTCACCCTAAATTTTTTAAGGGGCAAAAGATCACAGCTATCGAGCTATAATGGTGGAGGTTGCACTTAAATTTGTGTAGAGAAGATTCTGGGTTTGAGACGGGTCAAACAAAGGCTTCAATAGTTGGTATTTTGGAGATAGTGCCCTCTTTATGATAATGGGTGAGTCCCTTAAAATATTGTACCTAATGCTAAGAGCCTATGTGGGTTTTTATAAAAATAATTCAGATGCGTCATCAATCACCTTACCAAAGACAACTGCCATTGCAACAATTAAGCTGCTAATCCTCCCAAAAAAGAAATATGCTCTGGCGAAGGCCCCAGAGGGGAGCATGGACCATGTTCTTATAAGAAAGTGTGATATAAGGCTATATTTACAGTTATCAATCTGGACAGGACCTTGCACCCCTATAGAACCAAGAGGGGTATAACTATGGGGTATGACTCTTGACAAGCTTAATGACTTGGACATATCTTGGGTAAAAGTTGGGTGAGAGCTGCATCCCTGTTGCAATTGAGATTATAACTGGGTATGATCAACACAGGTATTGTTGCACTCAAATAGGCAAAGCTGTATGAGGACAGTATACCCTAGAAATAAACGTAAATCTTAAAAGGAAATAAGTCTGAATAAAATGTTAGTTCTCCTAATCCACTTTAGCTTTAATATGTACTTACAACTCTGAAGATCCTTTATTGTGAGTGTATACCAAAGATCCACTGGTGTAGGTTGTTAAGTGAATTTTCATTACAACGTTCCTTCTCTTTTTGTAATACGCAACCTTTTCATTATATATGCTAAGCCTTTGCAATGTGGTCTGTGCACTAGCCTTCTCCACAGCAGCTAAAACTTCCTGCTTTTCTCATTTTGGTCTAATGGTAGGTTGTTGAGATTGCCGTGAAGGTCAGGTTAAAAGTTGGATACATCTTTAGGGCGTGATTTATATTGGTTGGCGGGATTGTTTGTGGCATACTCAGCTGGATAATACTGATGGATTTTTTGTGGTCAGCTAAAACATTCATGTCATATTTAGCTGGACAATTATGGTAATTCTCAATTGATGAAATGGGACCAATTTGGGAAACTGGACATTTTAGATGACAAACAGATAAAAATTGATCTACCAAAAGCTAGTATCATATTGATAGATTAATTTGTAAATGCTTAGAATATGGGTTGATAAATGCTAACAGAAGGTCTGATGGCAGATTGTTGGAAATCAATCCATTGAGGGACAAAGATAGTAGGACAAGGGTAGCAGCGAAATCTAAAGGCATTTGGGGTGTTATTGCTGTAGTCAATCTCATATGGTTGGTCAAACCCAAATCTTAACATTATCCCCACTTGACCAAGCATGTATTGACAAATTGCCTGTGGCCAGTGGTAGAATTATTGATTGATGGGGCGGCATTTTGGCACACTGATGGAATCGCCTTAAGAGTATTTCATGTACTCTGTTAACAATATGCGCTTTGGCAGGGTCTTTGAGCTTTATGTTGTTATGATTTGCCCAAATCTAAGGCGAAGCCTCTACTTTGAGGTTATTTTATACTAATTTATATTTATAGTTAATTTTTTTATTTTTATACTAATTCATAAGTGGTTCACCGCCAAACGTATCCTATAAAGGTTCAAAATATTACTTGCTTCAAAATCATTATTTACTAACCAATCCCATCATCTTACATTTGTAACCTCAATCTTACAGACCTCCAGCTTAGACAGGATCCTTTATTCCATATCTCAATTTGCCTTAGTACTTTTATTAATATGAATTACTATCAAAAAAAAGTATCACCTTTCTTACCTTATTCTCAAGTTGTAGGCTAACTTGATTGATAGCCAAGTTAAGGATCTGACCTCTTTTGGTAATCCCAAAAGGTACTTTGGAGAACCTGGCCCCAAAGGGCCAGTTAAATAACTCTTTTCCACCTGGCTAATAGAATTGGTGCTCCCTTCTAGGTCTCCCATGTACCCCATGAACTTCAACAGCCAAGGAAGAGTGATTACTAAGGCTTTGGTCTCTTAATCAGCTGGTAAGTGATGAAGAAAATTAAATTAAAATATACATCCCTTCACTGGGATTACTAAGCCTTGGGCCTCTGATCAAGCTTTTATGAGTATAATTCAATTGATATAACTAAGACTCCTCTATAGAAGATTTTGCTCATTTTTAGCGACTAACATGGCCTCAAATAGTGCTGGAAATACCAGGAGATGTAAGGACGATTGTCCTACAGAGTTTCTTAGAGCAGGTTCAGTTGGATGATTCTTTCCCCAGATGGCCTGCCATGCTTCATTGAGAGTTTTTTATTTTACTTAATTTTATACTTAATTTTAAATTCTGATTTATTTACTAACTCTGATAGGTTTAGCTTATTTTTGGATCACCTGGAATCCCACTTCCATCTTAAATGGTTTCAACAAGTTTCTGCGGGCCAGCTAGCATGAAATCAGAACTGCAACGCCCATGCCACTGCTCCACACCATTCTTGTTCCCTGTTTTGGCTACCATCTGTAGTGAGGCTAAGTGACGGTGTGCTGAGCTGTCACCACCTGCGGCCTCTTTGAACATGCCTCCCCTCCTGTTCCAATTTCCTACAAATGCCTGAAGGAACTATTGATTCTGATCAAATTTCATTTTTGTATCCTCACTATTTACCTTTGGCCCATACACCACCCACTATGCTTAGTTTTATATCTTTGTCTTTACAAATTGTGTGCTTTAGAATTTTGAGTTCATCTTTTGTTCACCACTACTATACCAAGCTATTCCAGAAGATTATAATTAACACAAAATACACTTAGGGTTTAGAAGGTATATTCCACTTGACACATTTCCTCTTTTTCTCTTACATTAGAAGCAGAATTATTAAGCTACCATTTCGCTTGCTAAATCTGAGGCATGCTAGGTTCACCTCAGGTGCGTCCCCTCACCACTGGTTTGCCATGCTACCACTGGTGTTTGCGCATTACCAAGCTTACTTGTAAAATATGGACGAACCACTGATTTCCATTTATATACTACCCTAACTCTTCTTTCTTTGCTGAAGAAGTCTTGGCTCTTGACTCCCAGTTGAGTCTTGAAGGGGCTCTATCAGGTTTCGCCTCAGTATGGGGAAGACTCTACTTTGGGGTTAAGTTTTATAAATTATAACAATTCTTATATATCTAATATTTAATATTACTAATGAGCTGTGCGCCTCCAAATCTATTCTACAAATGTGTTAAAATAATTACTACATTTAAAATCATTATTTACTAAGTAATCCCATCAGCATACAATTGGTACCTCAGTCTTAATTACCTCCAGCATAAACTAAATCCTTTTTCGTTATCTTGATTTTCCCTAGTACTTTTAGTATACAACCTACTATCAAATAAACTTCACCTTTCTTACTTTATTTTCAAGTTGCAGGCTAACTTAATTAATAGCCATGTTAAGAATCTGACCTCTTTTTGTCATCCCATTGGGTACATCAGTGAGCCTGGCACCACATGGTCAGATGGGTGACTCCTTTCTCCAACTGGCCTGACATAAATATCAGTTGAAGTCTTCTCAATGACCTTGAATGGTCCTTTACTGATATTGAGCTTACTCATCCTGCCAAACCCATAGTTGTCATAGTAGAGAAAACATTCTTCTATACTGAGGCATGGTAGAGGAGGGTGATTTTGGTTGGCATGCTATCTGCATCTCATTTTCCGTGGCAGTGTTTAGATTAAACCACAGTTAGGAGATTGATCAATGTTTGGAAGAGGTTTTATATATATTAACTAGGGGGTTTCCCTCTTTAACGCAAAAATATAGGGTTGGCAGTAATGCGGGGTTTCACTTGCACAGGAGTTGAAAAGGTGATCTTTCTGTGGATAAGTAAGAAGTGATATAGTATTAAAATATGGAGGAAGTCAGGAGGAGGTCATAACTAGGTGGTATGCCTGATGTCAACTAAAGTGACATTGACCTGCTCCTCTGTAACATTGGCTTTGGGGTGATAGGGCATTGACAAAAATCTGAGACCAAATTAAATTGTTAATCTTGGTTTTAACTGAAAATTGAAGTCAGTGCCTTTATCCATAAGAAGATATTGGGGACATCTGTGTTTATGAATAATATTTTACAAATTAATTTGGCTGCCATTGCGACCCTAAGATCTCTGATTGGTTTGGCTTCAACCTATTTTTAAGTGTTTAGTAGCCCCTACAATGAATTAAAATTTTCCTCCGATGGTAGTTAGCATCCTCAAAACGTTGATTATCACATTGTGGAAGACAAAGTTTATCTTGACCAGTTGATACAAAGCGCTCTTACAATATGGCACTTCCACTTGGCAAACATTGTATCATCTGAGGGCTTTGTGGACATTAAAGTGCATTAATCCCAGTAGTAGTGCAGTTCCAGTTGTTTTTATTTTTTCTTAAACCCTCCGTGACTTGTGGCTATGTGGGCTTCAATGATCAGATCCATATGCTCTGTTGTCTTGTTATAATGTTTTTGCAGACTTCTATTAGTCTAAAGAGTCTTTTTGCCTTTGACAACGGTGTTCTTCATCAGTCAGTCCAAAGCGCGTTGTACTTATTCTAGATCATTATCATATTTCATGTTCAGCATTTTATCATAAAGGGCATCCGCCATATTAGCGGTTAGTGCAATGGTAGGGAGCCAAGAAAGTCTTTCAGCGCTCTGGTGTTTAACACCAAGAAAAAGGTGAATCTCAAAGTCATACTCCTTCAGCTTTAATTCCCAACGAGCCAGGCGTCACTCTGTCTCCTTGAGGTTCTGTAGCCATCTAAGTAAGGAGTGATCAGTAAACTTGAATTGCAATCCATGAACGTAGAGCCTGAACTGCTTGCTTGCATAAATTGGCCATTAAATATTCCTTCTTGGTATTTGCTTAATTCTTCTTATGTACATCTAGCGCCCAGCTGCAAAATTCTACAAGATGTTCCATTAATTTGTCATCAAGTTGGGACAACGCATCCCCTATAGTATTGAAGGGATGCGTTATCTGAGTTATAAAAGGATTATCAAAAGTCAAATACATGAGTATTGGAGCCAAAGCGAGACAGGTACAAAAACGGTCAAAAGTTAGTTGACAGCTTGTCATCTAGTTGAAATAGATTCCATTCTTCAACAGGTGGAAAAGCGGCTCCCCAATTTTATCAAAAATTTTATAATGAACCGCCAATAGTAGCTGACCATCCCTATCAAAACCTGAATGTACAGCTTGCAGATGGCGTCTTCATCTTCTCGATGGCCCCCACTTTGGCCAATTGATGCTGAAGGCCCTTTCTTCAATATAAAGCCCAGGTACTAGAGCTTCTATTAGAAGAAAGTGCATTTATGGGATTGGTTTTCAAATTGCTAGTGGTGAGACAGCAGAAAAGCTCATCTAGGTGCTGTAAGTGTTTGTAGAACGTCCTAAAAAAACTTTGATGTAATCCAAGTAGACCACGATGAAAGAAATATTAAGATATCTAGTAAACTGTCTGTTGAAATAAGTGCCAGGCATTGTATTTCAGGTGCACAGGTTGCAAACACAAAAACAACCAGGTACCTTTTTAATCAAGTAAACTGGGTAAAAAAGGACAAAATCAAAATCTTATTAACAACAATGGGGGTTTGATTATAGTCTCTAGTAGCAACAGTAGTATTACATACTGCAGTGGCTCAGGGCTTGCTCAAGTAATCTTTGGTTTAGACTGGGTTCAGCTACATCAGGGGAAAAGACCCCTCTCCAGATTACAATCTTTCTCAGACATGTTCTTCTCATTTATAAAGATCCTATTGGTGCAAGTTCTAACTATCAAGCATATCTTAAGACTGAGAAACAAAAGGAGTAATATCCAAACAAGGCAGGAAGGAAATGCTTAGGCTCAGGTTTACTTCCATAACAAGCAATACGCCAATTGCAATTGAGATACTTATGGATAGCCACACTTATAATAGGACCTGACTACTGATCATTTTATGTCAGCGTGGGGCAAGCAGGATATTTAGAGTAAAATAGTATAAAGGGCGACAGGGACAACAAGGCCACTGCCTTTGATGATTGATAGAAATAAGGAAATGAAAGTTGCACTAGGAGGGATTAAAGATTTAATTGTTTATTGTAAAATCTCAGGTATGAATGGCCCTGAAAATTTACCAATAGTAATTCAATACAACTTTGGCAACTACATATAACGTTGGGGCCCATGAGGCAAGAAGAATATAACAATCAATCAAAACCTCTATCTAAATTTTAGTTAAATTTAAGATTAAATATGTAAAAATATACAAGATGGTTTGTCAAACCAATAACAAAACCTCTCACTTAGCCAAACATCAGAGAACAAAGATAATTGGGGTCCAGATAAATCATTGAGAGCTTGGGGCTGTTAGAAACATAACGCTGCTGGTACTTCTTAAGGAACTTAGCATGCACCAGCTAATAAAGTGGCCTTTAACTGGATCCTTCATAGTGTAGGCATCAGTAGATGTCTTCTCAAAGATCTCCAAGGGCCCTTCCATACGTGCTCCAACTTGCTAGTATGTTCAAATTAATGGTTTTCATAGTAAA
Organism: Massospora cicadina; assembly: GCA_022478985.1. Lineage (NCBI taxonomy): Eukaryota > Fungi > Entomophthoromycota > Entomophthoromycetes > Entomophthorales > Entomophthoraceae > Massospora > Massospora cicadina. The sequence goes on along the minus strand of JAKSZP010000025.1, from coordinate 246,533 downwards.
AAACCATCTCCTTACAACAAAGTGAAGTAAGAGCCACCAATTCTTGTTATTGTAATCCTGAGACCTTCTTTACAAGCCAGTGCATCAATATATGCTCTGCTCTGAAGTTGAATCAAGACCAATGTTAGCTTATCCATATAGGTAGAAGGGCTCACATTTTTTGATTAATGCAATAATATGAAATTGTGGGAGACCAAGTTGCTTCCATAAAGTAAGGTAAATGAAGAATGCCCCATGGCCGAGTGAAAAGAGACATCATAGGCAAAAGGCGGAAGGCAAGAAAAGGATCCAGATGGACGCCTTAGTTGTGACTGTCATATGCATAATTCCAACAAAAGGGTATCATCTACTCATTCAACAGTACCCTTGGTCTTAGGGTGATAGGGTGTATACTATACCCCTCATAAACCCATCAAGTTGCTAAACTTTGAATAATCTGGGACCTAAAGTTAGTCCCATTATTTATCAAAAAAAACTGGGGCATCCATACCAAAAAATTATATTCTCCAGAATAAACTTAGCAATAGTCATAGCGCCCAAGTATATAGCTTCTTTGGCTCTACCCATTTAGTGAGGTGAATAATGGTCACGGTTATTTATTTAATTTTGGCCAGAAGTATTTTCCTGAGGGTCCACAACGCAATAGAAATGTTGTACAAAGAAAAGTTGGGTTTAACTAATTTATTTGATGTGGCTTTTTTGGTAAGGGACGTCCACTAGGCATTCCTTACAACGGCAGAAAATTTTACAAAAATAAAAATGCATTGATTCCCTATAGTGGTGCTGTTTCAACATCTCAATAGTCTTCCTAAAACCCCAGTGCCATGTCGCCTCGTGAGCCCTAATAATATTGGTTTGCTCCATTGGTTGGGGTATCTAAAATTTATAATTGCTTACGATTTTATAAATTTTCAAATTTTAATTGAGAGTATGCGACTAGAGATGATGCACTTGAGATTTTGGGCAGCAAAAAACTATAATATAGAATCCTCAAAACCCAGCAGTGATTGGCAAATTGCCTATCCTACCATGGCAAAGATGGAGGGGGTCAGGAGGAGCTTCTTGAGTTCAGCATTGAAGAGGTGGATGAATGCTGATAGCAAGGGAGAAAGAGCGTTCATGGGATGAGGGTCAAAGAAAATAAGGTGGTTATTATAGCAAACAATTTAAGTCTGGAGGATAGCCTCCATGATTTTGGCAACGTGGTGTCCAGCTTAGATGTGGATGTCAGACAATTACAAGTCAGATATTGTAAGAACATTTTGGAGGTAAACAACAATACTATCAGCCAAAAGACCCTGGCGATTTTCGGTGGAACCCCATGAATCAGGGTAATATTTCTAACTATACTTCTTAGGCAAATAGCAAAAAGTTTGGGTAGTTGGATTGCCCCAACCAGGAAGTGGCATCAGGGGAGTCTGTCTGAGTTCCTCCCCAGCCACTTCCAGTTTAATCAAACACCTAGGCGGAGACACCCCTTTTTATGGGGTTGGATGGGGTCCTGCAAGGTGCAAATATTTTCCCGCCCATTGATTGGTTTAAATATATTAAATCTTTACCTAAAGGACTTCTACCCAGTATTGACCTATATCAGCCATTCCATTGAAGCGAGCTGAGAATCAAGAGTTCCAATAGGCCAAAACCCCATATTCCCTAATTTTGTTGCTTGAAAGTTATAATGAATTTCTTGGCCCTTGCACTTTGAGCTTTGGTTTGTTTAATCACTAAGAAGTGACATAATATTGGGGTTCTTTTTTGACCCTACCGTGGAAAGAAATAAAAAATCTACAAAAACACGAATTATCTTTTTAATTTAAAATATTAGTTTTAAGGATAAATGGTCCAAAAACCCTCTAATCAAATATTTCATCAGTAGAGAATATAACTTCTCCTGAGGAAATATTGTTGGAATTTAGGTGCAAAGTTTACCAGCGAGCATAACAAAAAGCCCAAAATCCAACAAGTGGTGCTCACTACAGGGTTAGTACACCACAAAAGTATCTTAAAAATGGAGGGTGTTGGGGTGATAACCATCACAACCTCCCCACAGATTCTGAACCCCAGCTAGATGCTTTAGCCAGCAGCTAGCCAGTGCACTGTCTTGACTCAAAACTCTTAGACTGCATGTTTCTCAAGCCTCTCATGAGGCTTCTCCTATTATCTCCAAAATCCTTTTCAGAGACAAATTTACCCCAAGTGAGGGTAGCATTGCTTCGCTCTTATTTTTCATGAGGATGCTATGTAAGGGACAACTGATCCCCAAAAACTAAAGCATATCCTCCCCTGTCTCAGCTGATCCACCCAAGAGTTGATGATACCTTATATGGCCACCCTTAAAACTTGGGCAAAGGTAAAAAACGCGCTCATTGATTAATTTAGATCCATGCAGAGCTTGCGTAGGAAAAACAGGCATTTATGTGCCTAGGTATATTTGAGTGAAAATCAGTTGCCACCTTTGTTGATTGGTTTTACAGTGAAGCCCAACCTCTCCTTCTCGCTAAGATGATACCATTAGATGATGCCATTACAGCTATCTAGACCAGATTAGCGTCCCATCCCTCCTTGGAGATGCATATCTCCTCAGTTAAGCGATTCTTCCAAAATGTATGAAATATCAAGGAGGCTTTGCTAGCGGTGGCTAGAACGCAAATATGACCCTACACAAGAAGTTCTGAGGCAAGAATCCACTCTGACCCCTCTAGCCTCTTCTATGGCTGTCTCCCTCTGGAAACCTGCTCTTGCGGAGTTGCCACCACAAAATTCTTCTCTATCTTGTGAAAATATCCAGAGGATAATGGCTGTGGTGGGGCAGTGCTCCCCTTCATCTTCGTCTCAAAAAAGTCAGTTGGTGAAGGAAGTCGTCCCTTTGCCTTGCCCCTCTTTTTCTTCAGAGCGGCCTTCCCAAGTGGTTTCATCATATCGTCCTTCTAAGACGCTACCTCTATCTCCCTCACCTGCTCCTCTGGCCATCTCTAGTCCAAAACCAGTAGCCATGGGGCAACCCATATCCCCTACATCAAAGGCTAAATTTAGAGCTGCAACATTTACAGCCTCTCCTCCAACAGCTAAAAGGGTAGATGAGCGCCCCAGGGTCTCTCCTACAACAAAGGAAGCTCTGAACGTACCTCACAACCAATGGACTCCTGACGTACATCAATAACCCCTCTGATGATGAATCTGAGGAAGGTTGTGAAGATGTTGGTCATTATGTCTTAGGAGCCCCAGGTGAAGTGGAGGTACCTGATAGGTTGAACCCAGAGAGAGTGGATATGTCTAAATTCCCCATCAAACTTATCTCCGTCAAGTGTTGAGGGGCTTTGAGGTTATTGACACTGCTAGTGACGCTGACCAGCTCATTGCCACACTAATTTAATCTACCCAGTGTGTTCATACCCTGCAGTCAATCCAAGATAGATACCTTGAAACTTACAGAAGACTTGATTCTACTCTCCGCTTAAAAGAGGTCCTCACTCTCTCCCCCAACTTGGGTGGAACCTTAACCAAAGTGGAGGACGTCATTAATATAGTGCTAGATAGGGCTATCCTTGACACTGGGTCCCTGTAAACGTTGAATTGACTAAACCCATTAAAAACCAAGCTGGCTACTGACCATGAATATGACCAAGAATTTGGAACCTCAGGCCCAAATAACACCCACGCCATTGGCGTACTCTTCTCTGCCCATTCGCTTTGGGAAGCTCCACTTTTCAGCACCAGCGGTGGCCTTAACCAATAATACCTACGATCTACTCATTGGGACCCAGTTTATGTCCAATGTGAAGGTGTTATTAACTTAAAGCAGGGCTATCTCTCCCTGCTTAATTATAAGGTTCCTCTGATTCTGACCAATGAAGAGCTCAATAAAAAAAGAATACGCTTGCACTGTTGAGTACCCCTCCTCCGCCTTATCCCTACATTACACAACGGCAGGACGCAATACCAAGATGTTGCCTCCATCATTGGTCGCTCTTGAGGGAATTCCTTTTTATGCATCCAAGGAGGTGGTAATCAAAGCGGGCGAACAACGTGTAGTTGACATGAAGATTACTATACAAATCCCCCACAACTGTTTATTGCACTTAACCAGCATTGGGGTGTTAGTCCCTTAGAGCCTAGAGTATTGCTAGGTGTATTAGACCCAGCCTATCAGAGATCCATCACTCTCCTGATGGGAAATCTCACCCAAAGGATCTGGTCGTAAAAAAGCACCAGGTAATTGGAAGAGGCCTGCTGATACCCATTGAGGACATCAAGAGAGTCCACTGTAATGAGTCTATGGCTGATATGGGCCTACCTGCCGATCAGTCTTTATGTACTCTACCTACCATTTATATCTCCAATGAACTAACCCCAGTGGAGCTAGACAAACTCCACTCTCTACTTGAGACCTGTAGCGACATCTTCACCAAATCTGACACTACTATGGGCACATGAAGGGTTGGACTCATACTATTGATGTTAGGGAGGCTTGACCCATATACTCCAAACCCTACCGCAAAGCCAAAGTTGAGGAGTTACAGATGTGAACGGAGCTCAAACAGCTGCTGGATGCTGGGTTGTTGGTGCCGTCCAAAATTCATTGGTCGTCCCTGCTTCTACTAATAAAGAAGAAAAATGGAGGTCATTGAGTAGTTATGGACTACCATAAGCTGAACAACCTCACCAATAAGGGTAGCTACCCTATCCCTCGTATTGATGACGCTCTGTCCCAGATCTCTGGGTCCAAGTTTCTTTCTGCTATGGACTTGGCTAGTGGGCATTAGCAGTTGGACCTTCCTCCTTAGGATCTGGAGAAGTGCGCCCTTATCTGTAGTGAGGGCCTATTTTAACCCACTTGGTTACCTCAGGGATTGTGCAAAGTGCCGGCCGCTTTTCAGCAGGCAATAAACATATTCTCCAGGATCTCAAGCTGAGCTGTGTGATTGTCTATCTTGATGACATCAAAGTTTTCTCCAAGACCTTCAACGAGCACCTTACACACTTAAAAATAAGTGTTTCAACGGTTGCGGACATCTAACCTCAAGATGAAGCCTTCCAAATGTACCTTCTTCCAGAAGAAGTTAGATTTCCATGGACATGCTATCTCTCAAGATGGGATTCAACCCCTTCATGACAAGGTTAAAGAGATATCCAAAATGCCTGCGTCCAAAACCCTTTGCAACTTATAGGTATTATTGGGCATGATGGGGTATTACCATCAATTCATCCCCAAGTTCACCTAGATCAGTGAGCCCCACATTTGTCTCTTGGATAAAAACACTTCATTTCATTGGGGTACTAAACAAAAAGCCGCATTGGAGACCCTGAATGAGTTATTGCAACAACGGCTAATACTCCATCACCATGACTATGGCAAGCCCTTCATGTTGTTCATGAATGCCTCTGACTACACCGTTGGGGCTATCTTAGACCAATTGGATGAGAATGGGGTCGATCATCACATGTCCTACTTCAGCAAAAAATCTCTCAAAAGCTGAACGCAACTACAGCGTCACTGAGAAGGAGTGCCTGGCTGCCTTTCTCGCTGTAAAACACTATTACCCTTTCTTATAGGTGATGTTGTTCAAAGTGGTTACCAAGCATGCCTCCTTGAATTTGTTGAAGAATATGAAAGATCCCACTGGAAGGCTGGCTCGCTGGGCTATGAAGCTCCAGCACTATGACATGACATTGAGCACTGGGCAGGAACTTGCTGAATGAATATAGATGGGTTGACGCAGCTGCCTGTTCTTCACTTAGACAATAGTGGAGCTGAGAGGCTATATGACCTCCTCATGATTCCTGACGTGTGGGATGATTAAGGTGAACCAGTACAGAAGATGCTAGCTTAGTACTCCCACAACAACAAGGTGGAAAGTGGGAATTTATATAAGAAAGTAGGAGTAAATTGGTTGCCATGTCTCCGGCCATCAGAGCGATTACCTGTGATCTTGGAGTATCGCACTATCATGAGCCTTGGCGGAGTCTGAAAAACCTATGAGCTGGTTAAAGAGCGGTATTACTGTGAGGGCATCATAGAAACCACAGCTGAAATCCTGGATGCCTGTCTGACCTTTAAAAACAATCCATCTTCAAGACCCATTATCAGTACCTTTCTACGACGCCCTAAAAACCCTTCCACGCCATAAATTTGGATGTAGTAGGTCCTTTCCATCAGACTACAGGGGGAAATCGTTACATCTTGGTTAGAATTGACCATCTTATCAAATTGGTTGAAGCTGTTGCTCTCCCCGCTCAGACCTCCAAAGCCACTGCTATCTTCTAACATCAAAATATCTTCAAGCGGCATGGTTGCCCCAGGTCCTCCTTTATGACAATGAAAAAACTTTACCTTGCAAGTGATAAAGCTTCCTCGCCACCTCTATGGCAAAAAAACAACTCTTCTCACCCCCACAACCCATCCACAAATGGTCCATAGAAAGAGTTAACGGAACCCTGGTCTCTATACTATGAAAATGGCCAATTCAGACCCTCTCCACTGGGATCTCTACCTACTCAGCGCGCTCATGGACTATCATATTAATTGCCATCTCATCCTCAAAATGTCCCCTTTCCATGAGTTGTATGGGTGAAAACCAGGGGTGCCGGCTTTATTAGAAAAAGATATTTTCTCTGACAGGACTGACCCTGAACAAGCCATGAAAAAGTTGGCCCAGCACATCATCCAACTACAAGCAGAAGCTATGACTAACTTAGCTAAGACTAACACCAAAGATGGTCAAGCCGTTAATGAGAACTGGGCTCCTCTTCCTTTCTTACAAGTATCAGACTTGGTACAGTATTACAACAATCAGATCACCCCTATGAGTGAAAAGCTTGGGTCAATCTAAGTGGGGCTTTCATAATCACATATAAGCGAGGGATGAATACTCCATCAAATCCCTTGCTTCTGGAGTTACCATCAACCAGATTCATGGCTGGTTCTTACGCCTTTATTCACCCCTACCACTCTTGATAGGGATAATGTCAGACAATTACAAGTATGATGTTGTGATAAGAGCATTTTGGAGGTAAACAACAATACTATCAGCCAAAAGACCCTGGCCAATTCTTGACGGAACCCCTCAAATTGGGGTAATACTTCTATTCATACTTCTCAGGCAAATAGCAAAAGTTCAGGTAGTCAGATTGCCCTTAACATGCAGTGGAATCAGGAAAGTCTGTCTGAGGTTCCTTGGCCCACTTCCAGTTTATTTCAAACACCTAGGCGGAGACCACTCCCTTTTATGGGGTTGGATGGGGTCTCGCAAGGTGCAAATATTTTCCCACCCATTGAATGGGTTAAATATATTAGATCTTTATTTAACGGACTTGTCCTACCCAGTATCAACCCTCCATCAGCTGTTTCATTATAGCGGGCCAGAATCTAGAGTTCTGATAGGTTGAAACCCCATATTAATAATTCAGATGCTTGTAAGTTATAATGAATTTCTCAGCCCTCGCACTTCAAGCTTCAGATTGTTTCTTTACTGAGCAATAACTTATTATTAGGGTTCTTTTTTGACCCTATCATGGCAAGTAACAAAAGCTTATATAAAACACAAATTATTATTTTAATTTAAGAGTTATTAATTTTAAGTATAAGTGATTCACAAAACCCCTAATTAAATATTCCATCAGTAGAGAATATAACTTCTCCTGCGGTAATATTGTTGGAATTTAGGTGCAAAATGCACCAGCGAGCATAATAAAAAGCCTAAAATACAAAAGTAGGCATCAGGAAGCTGGGTAAACTTTGCAATGTTGACTCTGGTGACTCGTGTGGATTTGAAAAAAAATATGCCAGCAAAGCATCATATCTGACAATGGTGGTGGCAACTACATTAAAGCTAGTGATTTCATATTTTGCAACATTGGGGAAGTCAGGAGGGAATGAGGCGATATGCAGCCTTTTCTTAAATTCAGCAACAGATTTTGCCACTGCTTTGTGGAGATGGTGACTTTTGGGTGAGGCCGTCATGACCTCGTCAAGATGATGGTCACTTTGGTAAGGTGTAGTTTTGAGTTTAGGAAATATCATATAGTGAGAGAGGGGAGTCATAGTCTGAGTTTAGATAAGGATTAAAATCAATTGATCTATTAGGTAATGGGACAATGACACCAGATTCAGTTACACATCTAATAGCTCTTCAGAGATTTAGGTTGACATGGATGAATTTGGCGATAGATGGTTGTGATTGGGTAAGTTTTGGGGAAAAATTTTTTTGGATTGAATCAGGTTCCAAGCCTCCTCTTGATTGATGGAATGGGTGTAATTTGGCCAGTGTGTTTTCAGTTGCTAAATTTTTCTGCTGATTTATTAATCGAAAGCCTGAGGAGCAGCTAAAACCACCACTTGAAAGCTATTGGTATGGCCTCATGGGTGGAGTAGGCAGTGTTCATGGGGTTTAGATTTTTATCAAGATGCTTTTTAGTGTGTCTAACTCATGGAAGAGGGGGCATGTGAGACTTTTGTCTATGTGAGGCCAAAAGAAATGGTCTAGTGCAGATGGATTGTAGGTATGCAGCGAGTGTGCTGGGCCATAATCAGAAGTTGGGGGTGATGGTGGTCATTGCCAGAGGTGCCATGAGGCGCTCAGCACCACTTGGGACAATTAATTGGAAGATGGGTCTTTGACATAAGTGGACAGCCTTGACATCAAATCCTCATGAAGTGTTTGAGGGGGGAGGTGTGAGGGGAGGTTTGCAAAGGTCATTGCAAGCGTGGTGTCAGCTGGGAGACGTGTTCAGGTGGTGATAATGGGGATGCTTTTGTATTTAAGGGTGTTGCTGCTTCAGTGGCCCTGTCCTCTTCATTGGGGAAGCCTATATCAAAATATCCCTTGCAAGGGCGGAAGTCTATAAATTCTGCCATTGAAAAGGTGGCAGTTGGCAGCTCAATTATTGCTTTGTCAGTATATGGGAAGAGACATCCGTACTTGACATAGTAGAAAAAGTGTATGAGGTTTAAGGTAGGGTTCAAGAATGAGGCGAGTTGGGTGGACTTGCGTGAGGTGAAGTGCTAAGCATCTTGGAGGAAAAAAGCGGCTAAATGTTTTTGGAGGACTGGTTGAGCCAGTCAACACACATTTGCCTTCTAGGCGGTAAAAGCTAGTGAATGAGAGCCGCTGCCCCAAATGAAGTGTCAGGAGGTGGAGCTGAGAGCATAGGCCGGAAACTTTGTTGCAGTGAGTTAATGGTGTTTTTAATTAGCTTTAATTTAGATTAAAATTGCTCATAAGTAGGATTGAGTGGAAAGATTGTCTTGATTTAATAAAACTTACCATTTTTGACAACAGTTTTTTTCTAAAATTTTCTAAAAAGCGTTGAACTTTCGGTGGTTTGTTGTCATACTTTTGGGCTAGCATTGTATCAAATAAATCGTTGGTCAAATTGGACGATAAGGCCACAGTGGGAAGGCAAGATAACCCATCAGCGTTTTGAAGCTTTACGATGAAGTGGTGCTGAATTTCTGTAATCATATGCTTGTAATTATAAATCCCATCAATCCAGACGCCCTTTTGGATCCTTCAGATTCTGTGATCTGAAGGGAGACATGATAAACTGTTATGGTGAAAATCACTCTATGAATTTAAACCCAAAACATTTTTACATGAGTAGGTGACTGCCAGGAACTCCTTCTCAGTTACTATATATAATTTTGTTCATGGACGGGAAAGATATGGCTGCAGTAAGACACAGGGTTCTCAATCCCATCCAAATTGAATTGTGATAACACTACTCCAACAGCAATGAAAGAATCGTTTTCTTAAATAAGAAATGGTTTATTTAAAACTAGGGTACTTTAACAATGGCGCTTGGGTGAGTATAATCTGATTTTTTAAATTAAACATAAAAAGTTTTCAGTACACTCAAAAGATACTCCATTCTTTAGTAAATAAATTAAATGCTTACTGAATTTAATGAATTTCTCTATATTTGCTGGTGATAGCCAATCATTTTAAGGAACACTTGAACGTTGCACTTGCTACTCAGTAGTGCCATGTGTTCAATAGCTTTAACCTTTGGTAGCTGGGGCTGCAAGCCATATTTATCAACGATGAATCCCAAATCTCTAGATGCTCTCAGAAAAGTTACACTTACTTGGCTTTGATACTAAGATCAGACCTGATGAGGTGGCGGAAAACTTCTTCTAAGTGATACAAATGATCAATAAACGTTCTGGAAAAAACGTTGATATCTAAGTAAACAAGAACGCATGAAATCTTTTAATCACCTAGTATATTATCCATAGCCTGATAAAAGGTCATGGGGGCGTTGCACAATCCTTGCGGCATTCTTTTAGGTTGATAAAGGCCCTGGCCATAGTCATGGTTCGTTTATCCTGCTCCTCTTTGGGAAGCTCTAGATGACATCAGCTAGAAATTAAACCCGTTTCTGAAAACTATTGCGCGCCACCCAAGCGGTCTTGCGCAGTGTCAATCTGTGGTAAAGGATAGGAAACCTTTAAGGTAATATTGCTAAGCTTTCTTTAGTCTAGAACCACACGATTTAATCCATCTTTTCTTAATAATTATCATTGGGGAGTCCCAAGGACTCCTGGAGGGCACAAAAATCCCATGTTGCACTAGTTAAATAATTTCTGTTTAACAACTTCAACCACCACCTTTGAACGTATAACTAGATGGAGGCAAATTAGCGGATGATTACTGTTTATAATATAGTATGGCACGTTGAGTGTACAGCCCAAATTACAGTCATCTTTTTTTCAAAAGTAATACAATACTATTTTAAAATGACCAGAACTTGTCCTTCTCCTCTTTAGTTAAACCTGAGAGGCTTTCCCAGGGTACTAAAGAGAAGGTTTTTTGATATAAGGCTGCTAAGGCCTAGTTTATTAAATTGACCAAAATCATAAATATTCTGGACTTCTTAAACTGGTAACAGATGCACAAAAAGACAATCTGATGTCATTTTATCGTAATATGTATGCTTAAGGATCATCTAAGATTATCTGAAGTTCTCCATGGTCTGGAAGGATAATCCCAGGTGCAGTGACAAGTTATAGGTTAAAATGACAAAATTATGAAAATATCGCTTTATAAATCTTTTTTCGCCAATATAATTTTGGTTCCCACGATATGCTGATGGCCCGCTGAAATGATTATGCTGCGATTAGCATGTAGCAGGATACCCTTAGATAATACAATATAACTAGGTAACGCTAGTACAGCCATGCATCCTTTTTTAGCACTAGTGGTGCCTAACCAAAAAGGGGAAGCCGCCACGCATCTTTATTTGCAAATGGGCCAAACAAAGGGATTACTAGAAGTAAAAATTCCTAATATGGTACCTCAGCTATTATCCTAGGAAGCCATATCAGAAGGTGAGGAAGCTTTGAGGAAACTTTTGTCTGGCGCCCACTTTAGCTGGTGACCATGGCGGACAGCATTGGGGTGAGAACATCAGTGACATGGGGCAGAAGGAGGTATAATTGTGGGTTTTCTTAATTTATGAGGCCAGCGGTATACATCGCCTCAACGTATTGAGCAAGTTGATGCTCAGCAAAAGTGATGAGAGCCAGCACTCAAGTTAAATGTTTTATGCACCAGCAAGTTTCAGGATACTCGGTGTTAAAAGAGAAGTTTTTGCCATGTTGATGCAAGCACAGCTTGCACAAAAAGCGAGCTCCTTCATTTCATATTTTGCATCTTCCTCAAAATCACGTGAAAAATTGGGGATAGAAATACCCTTAAAAAGGGGCTCCATCGCTTATGAAGTTGCTGTCAAAGTAGTGTGTTGGCAGGAGCAGCCATGTATCCTTTGATAAATAATGGGCACTATGCCATTTTTTAATGTGAGTAAACAAACCACTGATTTTGTGGCGCTGGGGCCTCATCTTTCCAGTTATAAAACAGCAAAAGAGTTTTTCTAAGTGTTTCCAAAGTATTCTGTTCAAAATTTGCTTTGACTCTATGAGTTCTCATGAATGAGGTCCCAATAGAAAGTCATACTTTTGATCCAGTAAAATGATGGAAGGAGCAAAAATACCATTGAGCCAAACTGCATTGGAAATGCACTGTATGATCAATCAGAAGTTGTGGCGTGAGGACCTTCAGTACCATAGATTTTCCAATGATTATGTCTGGAGCAATCCCCAGATTCTTCACAAGTTTAGTGAACAAATTATTAGTGAGTGCACCTCTGTCTACATTAGAGCGGACTTTGAGTTTATTTACTATGATAATATATATAAAAACACTCAAAAAATAAACACCAAATGTATTTATGGTGTGACATCCACCATCTCCGCTTAAATAAATTATTTTTTAATGTCTTCGCCTAGTTGTAAACTAGATTCTTTAAAAATTTTAATGATATAGCCACTTGAACCCTGGTAGACTTCCGTTTTTGAGTTTGATGGTGCTATGCCCAAGAATCCCAAAAGCAGATACATGAAGCATTTAAGATTCATGACAAATATAATGTCTATTTTTGAGGGTGTTAAGTCACTACTAGGTCCTGTCATATAGAGTAATTGTCTTATGTTAAGTACAGTGAAAGGGATTTATTGAAGTCAAGTACCAAAAAAGGTATAGAATTATTGATGTAACTTTATTGTAGTATATGATAGAGGTTTTTATATGTTACATTTAACAATATAAACCCCATAAAGAAAAGAGCTGATATTATAGAGGGGGAAATCCGGATGGGAGGCTCTTGGTCAGGCGATGCATTCCAGAGTATATACTGTCTTTGTATCATATATTTAATAAAGCGAAAAATAGGTTGATTGTACCAAGTTGTATGAGACTTGGTTATACATAGGTCAATCATAGGCAAATTCTTGATTATTACCTTATGCAGGTTCATATTACATACTGCCTTGTGTGCCACATAGTGTAATGGTCAACTGACATTCCAATGATCCCTCATTTTGATTAGGTAGAATTTCATCTTAAGTACCTTGGGCTCTAATTGGCTTAACAGAAGCTTCCTAGTTTTGAGTTGAGCCTAACCAACTATCATTTTTTCCGCATGATTAAAAAATGTGACTTGATCACCCCTTCTTCTCTGGATAGTTTTCAATTCTCTTGTGGGAGATAAATGCTCAATAATCTTCCCATAATGTCCGCTATCCTGATATCTGACATCACCCTTTTAAGAATATTGGTAGTGGAGTACCAAAGTATGAATCTGCCATGTATGCAGTTGATAGTTACTCCAGTATTAAGACTTGATGGAGTATCTGCCCCCACGCTTGTAGGTTATAGCGTATGGACCATCCAAGATGAAATATAATCTTACTTCCTGGGTCACTGTACAATCTTTTTCACAAGACTAAATCTAAAGTCCTAAAAGTAGACAGAGGTTGGCGAGATACATTAGCTTCTTGGACTTTTCTTATAACCATCTTGGCTAGATTTGTCATTTCTTTTAATTTGAAGTTTAATAATATTCTGGAATAATCTTCTTGGCACTTTTTCAAACTCTTTGGTATATACACTGGTAAATTTTTGAGCCAATAGAACCAAGATTATAGATCTCTTTCGTTTTAGGCCTTGAGGGGTAAATTTTGATGATACAATGGAAACTTATCCTCTAAGCTATAAACGCACTTGGGAGATATTATTCTCAGTGTAATGGATTAGAAGTGGCCATCTTGTTTTATATTAAAACTAATGTACCATTTGCTGACCATCTAGTACTAAAAAAACTAATGTACCATTTGCTCTTTCTACATTTCTGTTATTTGATGGGTTGTAGGACGCTTATTTAATTGTTAAGTCCCCACGCTTGTAGCTAAGACTCTCACAACTACTAAAGTAAAGTTATTTCCATTGTCGCATAGTAGTACTTGTGGCAGCTGTGCTAATAAAAAAAGTTTGGTATAATAAATCAACAGTAGCCTTGGCAATCTGCGTGCAAATGGCAATTGTTTTGACCCACATAAGAAATAATCTATCCTTACAGGATGTATCAATATCCTCCTGTGGATTCAGGCAGTGGTACTATGACAAAAAGACAGATATTATGAAACAGCTGCTGAGGGGCCATTGGCAGATACTTGTACTTAGCCTTTTGCGGCGTTCACTTTTTACAACTTAAACAAGCCTCTAAGACTTTAACTATGGAATCAATTAAACCTCCCCAATAGTTCCAATCCTTGATCCAATTGTAAGTTTGTGGCTCCTCCATGTTCTAAGTTATTGTGGGCTTCCATTATAATTGGTATTAATTACAAAGGTCGCAAGTAAGGCAGCCAGTCAGTTCAGACTTTATCATATAGTAATCCATTAAGAACTTTAGTATTTTGAACAAGTCAATTCGCCACCTTTTAATTGGTTCATATTTGTCCCCCCAAAAGTCTGGCTTTATGAGTAGTCATGTACCCGTCCAGCTTCGCTATCCTCTAAATGTAGTAGGGACAATATGGTCAGTACATCTATGTTAACGTGCTTTATTCCAGATCAATGGATGATGTTATGTCACAGTGCTGAAGTTTAGAGCTTATCAGTATAGCCTTCCTGACAGATCTTTCGTGTTTTGCAGCCACTTTAAAGAAGCGTTATCTGTGACAACTGTTAAGTTCATACCATGCAAGAAGGCTGAAAATGTTTTACTGCAAGGAGAAAAGCTAAGCACTTTCTTCTCAATGATGCTGTAATCTCCAACAGCTTTTTGTAAACAATTAACTGTAATGGGATACTGGGTGGTCAATGCTTTCCTAATTTAGTTTCAAAAGAATGGCTCCTACTTCTAAATCAAAGGCGTCTGTAGAAAGGATGAATGGCTCCCATATTTCATATGTCATATTATTAGTCTTCTTTTCAACAAATCCTTTATGGTCTCATATGCAGTTTTTTGCTCTACTCCCCACATGAATGGGGTGTTTTGTAAAGAAAAGGGACAAGAGTTTGGATGAGTTGAGCGAAATTAGGAGAAAAATGATGTTAGTATCCCATCATTCCTAAGAATAAGTGTATCTTGGAGGCTCTTTGGCTCAGGCATCCTGGATATAGCTTCACTTATCATACAAGGGTTGAATTTCTTCCTGTGATATTCATCTTCCAAAAACTATAGTTTCTTCTGGTAAAAAGGTATACTTTACAGGATTTAGTTCAATTATGTTTTCTCTTAGACTCTACTTCTGAATTGAGATGGTCCGGATGAACAGTAAAGACTTTTGAGAACACATTTATGTCATTCATATATACAATGATACAACTTAGTTTGAGATATTTCATGATGTGATCCATCGCCCATAGAAAAATGGTGAGAGCATTGCATAATCACTGAGGGCGCTTGATACGATGAAATAATCCTTTCATGCATATCAAAGCTCCTTATTATTGGTCCTCTGGCGACAGATCCAGCTGCCAATAGCCACTGGCGAGATTGATCACGGAGAAATACTTTAGCTGGAGAGTTAGTCCAAAGCAGAGCCAATTTTTGGAAACAGATAGCTGTTCTTCCTAGTGAGGATGTTGAGCTTTTTATAATACATTACTATTTGGTGTCCACCGATCCTTTTCTTTATAAATAACAGGGGGGACGACCATGGACTCTGGGAGGGTACAAATAAGCTGGCATCCAATAGTTGCTTGAGCTCAGTCTTCATATATTGCTCATCTACCTTAAAATATTATATAGTTTTGATCATATTGGTGTTGAATCTCCTATTCTGATACTTTGAGATCAGTCTTTCATATGACCATATTTGACATCTGACGTAAAGAAAACATCTTGATAGTCTTCAAGTAGTTGATGCACTTTTACTAAGTACCCTGATTTAACCTATTGGATATTTGGACTTGAGGAATGACACAAATTAATTTATCTGCGAGTAACCCAAAATCAAGGTTAGTACCAAAAAGATGTACCTTGTTGATTTCATTAATATAAAGTAATTGACCTTTAACACTAGCTTGATGTTTATTGACTAAGATATATTGGTTAGTTAGGTTTCCGAGTAGTAGCTCAATAGGCCGCTGATAAACTGGGTTGAGGACTCCTGGAAAAATTTTGGCTCAAATCTACTGACTCCAACAACACTAGTGATTTGTAGAAAGCAGTTTGGGGGTATACTCAGGGTAATGTTGGTATGAAATCACTCTTTGTACTCCTAGTTTAATTTTTGCCTCATCTGTAGAATAAAAATTATGCCTTCTGCTACGTCTACTGAGTCAGAGGCTTTTATCTATTTTTTCCAGAGGTAGAATACTGAAAAGTTAAAGTGGAAACAGGGTACTCAACCAGATAAGGGTAATGCTTCTTGTGGAGTCTTTATTATACAGCACAAGAGGAACTTTATATAGTTAAAGATGAAAATTATGCTTCTTTCAGATTGATGGCTCCTTTATATCAATGCACTTTTTGTCCCAATAAGTATATCATATTGGCTAATGTCCAGGGCAACTGCAGGAGCTGAAAAAATTAATTTACAGCTCAAGTTACCAGAGATAAATATGAACCTATGCTTTGGTGCTATTTAGACTGGCGAGGCTATACTCTTGAATGTATTCAAGGTATAGGGAAAGTTTGATCTCTTAATGAGAGAGGATGAGAAAATATTGATTGTGGATCCAATATCCAAGATAACCATAGCTTTGATCTTCTGAATTACTAATCCACTTTGGTGATGGTTCCTCAAAACTTTAGCGGAAGGCCTAACACTTCATTAAAGAGAATGGTTTCATTCAGATTTCATTCAGTCTAAAGATACTTTTTCTTGATCTCCAGTAGACTATAGATTATTGATATGGGTCAGATCAACAGGGCAAGATATTGATCAGAATCACTGGACTTATCAATTATAATGGGGTACCTGATAGCCTGATTGAGGTAAGTGCCTTCTGGGTCCTGGGCATCATTAAGTTTTCAGTGTTCAAGCAGTCCAAAATGATGAGCTCAGCGGGTGTACCCAAATTAGAGTAACCTGTGTACTTGTAACCCCCTTAACAGTCATCGCTAGATTTGTTCTCAATGCACGTGAGATAAGCAATTAGCAATGTTTTGCTTCAGGTACCTTGGGTCCGTCAGCTTAAGTTCAGGTACCTGAACCTAAGCTGACCGCCCTTTCCCTGCTCAGCAAGGGCAGGATTCTTCTTAAAGCACATATTTTTTATAATGTTCTTCTTACATAGTTACGCCTTAGGTTCTCCTACTTCTTAGACTTCACTTTTTCCATAGTATATACTTTGGGCTTTTTTGGAAGTCTTTTGGGAGGTCTTCAGCTTATGTATATTAACCACATTGAGCAGGGCTTCTTTAATGTCTAAGACAGAATTGAAGCTTCACTTGAAAGTGTGACTTACATGTTTAGTCAGGATTACTATGTAAATCAACAAAAATTAGGCAGCTACAGCATCATCCAATGTAAGCATCTTCAAGGTCAACAAGTTTGTGCCTTGATATAGAAGCAATCTGCAAATTTGGCTAGGGATTCATTTTGGCTTAGAGAAATTCTCATTTAGGCATGCTTCTTCATACTCAAGCTTTGCTTGGAACTGAATTATTTTGAGCGTTTCCTTCACTTCTCTCCAGGTGTGCTAATCGTCCATATGAGGTATCATAAACTCTTGAGCATACAACTTAAACAGGATAAAATATTCTAAACCTTTTGATGATCCGTCACACCTTCCATTGCAGCTTCATAAATGTAGAGAAAAGATGCGACAAGCCCTTAGCCTGGTGTAACCTTGTCCATTAATGTAGGTATATAAGTAGTGACCTTTACTCAGGTAATGATATGCATCTCTTGAGCTTCATATTCAGTATTTTTATGTGTGTTTCTCTGTTCAACTTGGCGTGTGAGTTGACATATGTAACTTAGTAGAAAATTGAGATGTTACCCCATTTCTTAAGAGTAAGTCTTGACGTGACATCCAGCAGATGAATTCTTCTTTTAAGTATGAATTTATAATTCTCTAAGCTCTTAACGCAAATTTTCAAATAATAAAATGTTGGCTAGTAGATGAGCAATAAGTTCACAAATGCTTGTTCTCATACTTTAATGGTCCAATGCACTGGTTCAAATCCTCCTTCATCGCTTTGCATTAGTTTCTCTGATGAAGCTTGTTGGTATTGGCTTTCAGCTCTTCTGTAAGAGTAATATTGCTGCTCAGCTTCTATGAGGCGACAGTAAAGCTGATCAATATCTTCTTGACTAGGTGCCTTACCTCTCATGTCGCTCTTCAACTTGTTGAGTCACTCAGTAATGGAATGAGTTTACACCTGAGTCACACGGGATGCCAGATCCTGATCAACATGGGCCACTCAGAAAATAATGTTAGATTGTACTGCATAAGACTTGGAGGTCTGATGAGCCTCCACTCATCATTTTGTCGTAGGATTGCTCTAGCTGAGACTCAAGGATATTGATATGTTCTCATCAATATGATGACTATTGGAAGCTCAGGCTGCCATTTCACCATGAGCTTTAGCGTCTTGTCTTCAGAGCTTTTGAGCGAAGGCGTCAAGTAATCTTTTAGTATTTTCATTCAACTCTTTAATGTCCTTCCAGAGAAGCTTCATAGCTTCCTCATTATACTTGATAATAATGGAACTAGAGTCCCCACTTGGTTATGGAGCTGAATGATATAGGAACAGTTCACTTTGATCAAGCGGTGGACGTCCCCTATTCTTTGTGATGCTAAATTATATACCTGTTTGTAGGCTAACCATAAGCTCCTTTGGTCTTAATATGATTGTGGAGTTCCTCATTATGAAATCCCTAATATATTCACGATATGAAAAAACGCTGAGTGTATGAATAATATGATATAGAGAGATAAATTTTCACTTGAACTTTATGTCTCCAAAAGAACATTTAATTTATATAGGTTCATGAGAGTCCTGTCCATAGCGCATGCCTTTTTGCAGCTGTCTCTTTCTGCTGGGTTAATGACCCCATGAAATAGTCTCAAACTCCTAAATTGGAAATCCATGGCAGATGACATGATTTGATCTCCCTTGAATTTTCTTGAAATTTATCACTTGTAACAATGGGCGGACTTCCCATACAGTCATCTTCTTCACTATTTCTGCTGTGCACCTATTGGGTAAACTATCATTTGGGTTATCTTCTATGGTGTGATCATTTGAATACAGGCACCGTTGAGTATTGACTGAGCCCCTGTAGTGATTACCAGCCTTTTGGACTTCCATTTTTGAGCTCGATGGTGCTATGCTCAATAGCCTGAGAATCAACCTTGAAGCAGTTTGAGACTCACAACAAGCATATTTTTAAGGGTGCCAAATCACAAATAGATCCTGTCAGCTATAGTATCTGTTAATGATAAGTACAGTGAAAGGTATTTATTGAAATCAAGAAAAAAAGGTATAGAATTAACGATGTAACTTTATTGTAGTATATGAAAGAGGTTTTTATATGTTAAAGTTGACTTTATAAACCCCGTAAAAAAGAGCTGATATATTATAGAGGGGGAAATCCGGATGTGAGGCTCTTGTTCAGGCTATGCATTCCAGAATATATAGTGTATTTGTAGCATATTTTTAATAAAGTTAAAAGTTAGGGGGAATGTATCAAGTTGTATGAGACCTTGTTCACTTGGATCAATCAATGGGCAGATCCTTGATTCTTACCTTTTGCAGGTTCATCTTAATTTACTGCCTTGTGTGACAAATAACTTAATGGTCACCTGATATTCCAATGATCCCTAATTTTAATTAGGTAGGATATCATATTGGGTACCTTGGGCTCAAATTGGTCCAACAGAATTTTCTTAGTATCGAGTTGAGCCTCACTGACTAACAGGTTTTCTGCATAAATAATTGATGTGACATTGATAACCACTTCTCATTTCTAGGTATCGATTCTCTCATGGGGACAGATGCTCAATATTCTTCCCATCATGTCTGATATCCTGATTTCTGACAGACTTCATTTAGTTTGGGTCACCACAAAAGAAACTGGAAGCTCTTGTTGTTCTAACTATTAACATAGGGCTTCACTACGGCTTCCAATCCCAACTTAGCCTTACATTCTTTTAATATGTCACTAGTAACCAATACCTAGTCATCCATTCTACTTTCTGTTGAAACGCTGGAGGTAGGTCAGCATCATCAGAAAACTTAACAGAACGTAGTTTTGGGTATTTTTCTTGCCATGGACTTACATAATAAACCTTGCATTTAGCAATCAGACAAAGGTAACTTTGCATAATGCCCTAGGGTTTTACAAAAGTAACAGGCGATCTGATTAATATCAGGCTTCTAGAATGAGGCCCATAAGGGTGAGTTAAATCTTTCTTTGGGGAGATGGCCCCTAGATTGGGGTTCACAATGCTTCCAATCACTTTAGTTAAGCGCCCCAAAAGTGGCAGCACATTGTATGTAAAAACTTATTATATAGGTATTATCATTCTTTTCATTCATAAAAAGTATTAAAACCTAATATAATTCCTTGTATAGCTTTCAGGCATGTTGATGAGCAATCTGGGAGTCAAAAATTTACTTTATTAAGCCAGATAACGTCTGAGCCTACAAATAAAAATGCTTAGCAAAATTTTTAGTTTTGTCTTTGTTAATGGAAATATTAAGGAATTCCATCTTCTAAGTAGTCATCATTTTCTACACAATAAAACTCCATGATAAGAAGGTCATTGGCATATATAAGATATGCCGGCCTTTTTTGGAATAATAAAACTCCTAAATTTTGGAACCAAGAGAGTTCATTACTGTGGCAAACTTGGCAGTCTTGGAAACTCTTCCCATACTAATTTCAAAGAGATCAGGAAAGTTGTGCTCATCTCCTGAAAGTCTGGGGGGCGTCCTCTCCATTTGGACTGGGGGGTGTTCCATTTCCAATCCAAGAAGGGGCCAAGAAGACCAGCGGCCACCCTCATCAACCAGGGTGACCTCGCTCATGTGGTGGATGAGTGGTGGGTGATGGTGTACCCTTTGAGAATTTCGCCCCCAACTCCATTTCTTACATCCAAAGAGTTAATGGGTGAATTAAGGGAATCTGTAGCAAGTTGACAACCTTTTGGAACCCGCTTGGGGCAAAGGGGCCACATACAATTAATATTGGCGAATCTTCACTATTAATAGTTGACAATTGCAAATTCTTGTCAACAAAGACCAACAGACATGCAACTTTGGTAACCAAAACATCTAGTGTCAAGTCAAGCAAAACTCTTCAATGACATTAGGTCATTGGGAAATGTTGTTGCAGGTTCAAAACCCGCCCAGACATATTAAGAACAAAGCCCAAAGGGCGTGTACATTTTATGAATAATGTTCCTAATGTCAAATCATCAGAGGAACTCATCATTGGCATTGGCCCATTTGTGAATGCTGATGCAAATTTGAAACCCTCCCCAGCAGTATCAATAACCCCATCCAACAGTTCTCGTTTGGTCCATTGGATGCTGGAGCAACCAGGTGCAGGTGGGTTGGGCATTCCAAACCCATTCTTGAACTCATGTGATCGCCACTATGTGGGGTGACCTTGGGAGGTTCCCACCACCTATTGAGCAAGAAGCCATCAATCTGGCTATTGAAACCAAAGAAATTTGGCAATTCAGGCATCCTTGGATGAAAAGACAGTGACTCAGCCCATCATTACAATTTCAAAAGTCAGTTCAAAATAATTTGTTTTCCCCCTCACTTGAAGTTTTCCAGGTTAGGTGAATATTGAAGGGCCCAATCATGAGCTTTTCTAAGCTATTCCCCAAATCAATCGTCTATTTAAGAAGTTGTAACACACTGAGAAAATTGACAGTTGATTTTCTAATTTTAAATTCAATAAAATTTCATATCCCCAAATCTATTTTTTTTTCTTATGACGAGATTTAAACCTCCCATTCCAATCTCACTTTTCCAAGTACCTAAACCCTCAGGCCCTGGGGCTGTGAAATCCAGGTTCATTGCTGGGTTGTTATTCACAATTACGCCCTATTGGCATTCTCTAATATATTCCCTCACTGCAGAATTCACCATTGTTTGAGCAGCAGTGCCTCTGGTATTTGGCTTGATTTCTGGGTGTTTGGGCATCCAGACTGGCAGGGCATTGTAAGCTTTACTTGCCACCCCCATGACATCTCCGCTCTTGTCATATCTAAATAAATTGATCAAAATTACTAGAACCTGGTACCTTATAGCACAGGAGCCTGATGCTGCAAAGATCAATTGATCCTCAGGGCTATCTGAATGAGGAGAAATAGTAAATAACTCTAGACCACCAGCACGGCTGGAGTAGAAAGCTGCATAGGGTAAGCAGTTGCCTCTATGAGCTGTTTTAGACAGGGAAGTGTCAAAAAAAAGGATTTTTTTAGAGTAAAAGGCCAGATTTTGTTTAGATCAGAAATTACTGGAGTTGATGGCGTGGTTAGAATAGTAAAGCTAGAGGGTGAAACCAGCGCCTCATCACCTTTAGTATCAATTGATAAGTTAAAAGGAACAAATTACTTAACTCCACAAGATGTGAATTTAAAACGGAGTTAATATCAACCCCAACAATTGGCAACGTTCCATATATACTTTTATTTAACCAGTTTGAATTCTAGTTGGCTTATAGAAAAAGAGATTTTAATTTTTTATCTTTATCAATGAGAGTGGATTAAAGTATCAATCGAGTCAATCTACTTGTCATGAGCGGAAATGGAGCATGTCAATTTCTTAGTAGTTGCTCAAAGCCATCAAGGCAGCGTTGAGAATCACCCTGGTTGAATACCAGGGCGGAAATTTGGGGATCCCAAGTTAACAAAATCTATGACCCTGGCCCTGAAGGCTACCCATTTCATTACTATAGAATAAGAAGGTGGACTTTACCTACGCTGGACCCTAGGAGGGCCATATCAGTTATCAAAGGTCATATTATACTATCAGAAGAAGTTTCTACTATTATGTAGAGAATAAAGGTGATACAGGGTAACCAAGGTGTTGGACCCTGTAGAACGTACCAAAAGGTTGAAATTGGAGCTGGAGCGTCATATTTTAGATATACAGGTATAAACTCTAAAGCAATCAGGGACATTTGAGGACAGTAACCTAGGTAAAAAAGACAAAATAGAAACCTTATCAACAGCAACAAGTTTATATTAAGAAAATCATGAGCACCATAGTATCTAATTCTGCCAGTGGCTAAGGGGCTTAATCAAGTAATCTTCAGTATATTTTGGGTTTAGCTACCTCTAGGAAAAGATCCCTCTCTAGATGACAATATTCCTCAGATATGCTCTTAATTACAAAAATCCTACAGGTGCAAGTTCTTAATACTAAGAATAACTTAGGACTGAGAAACAAGAGGCGTAATATTCAAATAAGGCCAGGAAAGCAAATGATTGGGCTCAGTGTATTTCTATAACAAAAAAACAGGCCAATTGCAATTGAGATACCGGTGGATGACCATACTCATAATAGTACCCATTACTTATTATTCTATGTCAGCGTGGAGTAAAGTAGGATAATTAGAATAATATAGTATAAAAGGTGACAGGGACATCGAGGCCACTGCCTTTGATGCTTGATAAAAATAAGGAAATGAAAGTTGCACTAGGAGGGATTAAAGATTAAATTATTTATTGTAAATGCTCAGTTATGAACGGACCTGCAAATTCACCAATAGTAATTCAATAAAACTTTGGCAACTACATATAGCGTTGGGGCTTATGAGGCAAGAAGAAGATAACAATTAATCAAACCCTGTAACTAAATATTAGTTAAATGTAAGATTAACTAAATAAGGTTTAGTAGATGGTTGGTTTAACCAAGGCAACACTGTTCATGTCTGGTTATAATGTGGCAGGGGCATTGCATAATTCCTGAGGCATTTGTATGGGTTGGTCTAGTCTCTGTGTCATTATGATGACGCATATTCTTGTCCTTCCTGTGGCAACTCTATCTTCCAGTAGCCAGAGATCAGATCCACGGCGGAATAAATGTTTAGCTCCACTTATCCAGTTAAGCTCATTGTGAATTCTTGGAAGGGGGTAGGTGTCTTTCTCCTTTAGTTATTAAGTTGCCAGTAGCTTATTCCAGTTGATTAAATTCTTATTTTCTTTTTAATATTAATTTTGGCAATGCGCACAGGCTTTTTGATGGTACCATCATTCCCTTATGAACCAGCTAGTTGATTTCTTTGTTGATGGGTTCATCCACCTTCTTGGACTGGCAGATAGGTTGAGGTAGATCAGGTAGCGGTTTCCAGCGTCAATGTAATGAAACACGTCAAAAGCACACCCTAAATAAAAGACTTCTATTGCAAAAATTTTGTTTGTATCTTTAAGTAAGGCCATCTCATGATCCTTTTTGCCTTCTGTCAGGCTGACCAGGGGTTTGCAAGGTATAACTAATCAAATGGCCTTGTAATATTCTTTCTTCAACCCATGTCTCTTCCAACATCTTAACTTGCGCATATCTTACACTTCTTCCACCAGTAGTATATAGAGGAAGGCAAAAAATTGTTTCCATTTCACCTGATTTATGATGTGGGTGAAGTATAGCTAGTAATACATTAATAATCCATGATCTGGGAGTTTGATACCTGGTGCTACAATTGGTTCTTAGTGTGAGAAGTTGTAGAGTGCGAACAATTTGTTTTATAAAACTGGAAGTATCTTCAGATTAACATCCATGTTCACTATGACCTGTTGCCAGGCGGAATGGTCAGATGGTGGAAAGCTCTCAGCAGAATGCCTTCCGATTTTAAGATATGGTTTGGTAAACTTTGAGTTTGGACATGCACTTTTTGATAGCTGATGGATATAATTTGTCCTTAAAGGCCAGAAATACAAACAGAGGAGCTTGTTTTTCATTTCTGGTCTCCACGCCAATAGTATTCAGCAGGTTCTGATTAAGGATCACCATATTATTTTTCAAAAAATTAGTTTTGACTCCGCACATCCTCATTAAGGAGGTTGCAATAAGATAATTATAATTGATGTTTGTTAGGATAATTGTGGGGGCCAACACAATAATAGAACAAAACCTTAGTGGCAGCGCGTTGTAGGCCCCTAACAAAGTACTTGAGTTGGGTCCCACGGTTCCATATTCTTTTGCGGTGGTCAATATCTGGCAATAGACCCAACTTCTTTCACTAACTTAGTAATAAAATATTATTAGGGTATCCGCTATCTACTATAGCCCTGACCCAGACCTTGCCCATGTTTTTATAAATGTATGTTTACTTAGAATTTTAAAATCAGTTGTTTTTATTAAGTGTATGCCAAGCTTGTTGGCCTAGCCAGATAGGACTATGACTCATTGCAGAGTAGGGGGCTAGTCCTTTATGTTCTCCAGGAGAATAGCCACTTTAACTTCTTCTAGTATTGAAATGTCACCAGAAGTAACCAGTAAGACATAATGCTCAAGCTTCTGTACGTATGGTTTTGATACCACTTTGGCTACTTGATCAGTAGGGTCCTCTTGTCTTGAGCGGATGGTGACTACTATTATATTATTAGAAACAATGAATCAAAGAGTTAATAGCATTGTGGCATTGGAGGGTTTGTCTAAGGATATGTTAGAATCTGGCAGAAGTAGTTTATCAATCTATTCTCCGCACACTCTTTTCCATGTTCTTCAGTGTTTGCTGCTTTAGTGAAGCACCTCTGGTTTGAGCCCATTAGCGTTGCACTAACTAATGTAGTGCCTATTTAACCTGCATTAATGACACACAATTTGGCGAATGTTGTTTCTTCCAGGTTTGGTGGTAGTTGTGTGGTTGTCTTTGGTGTCCTGCTGATGGGGTTTGTTTTAAATTTCTCAATTAATATAATACCCTTTATTGGTTTCATTAAAGGTTGCAGTGCAGTTGTGCAGATATTTCACCATCTGAGACATGTTATACCCATTGTTTAGCAGATATAACATGACCCAGTATATTTTTGTTCAATTTGCAAGCGTTTTGTAAGGCAATCTATGCGTTATAGTATTTAATATTTTACGCCGCATAGCACCTGAGCCTCAAGGTGAAAGCAATTGGCAAACTCCAGGATTTGTTTATTCTTTTTGAAGAAAATATTAAGAAAGGTAGTCTTCATTTTCATCATCTTCTTCACTATGCCAGATTTTTTATAATGTTCTTCACATTTTGGCAAGACATCCCAGTCTCACTGATCTTGAGCATCACCAGCTCCTGACTCTCAGGGTCCAACGAGTTCATAATGTAGCCAGTTTAGCTTTGTCATTAGTGCCGTCCATGCTAATCTCAAATAGTGACAGTTAGGAAAGCATATTCTACTTCTTGTTGAACTTTGGCAAGTTGATGGGGTAACCCTATAACCGCTAATGTCCTCACTTTCTCTACTGAGATTTTTTGGTGCAGTTGGTAACTCATAACTTCTGGTTCTTGAGTCAAAATATAGACGAGTTGAGATGGATGGATTAGTGATGGACATAAAATGAACTGGCATTTCATTGCGGATGTTTGGGACAGTTAGGCGGCATGGGTAGGGTTTTTATAATAGTGGTTTGAGTCAATCATTTGAGGGTGGGTATTGAAGTCAGAACTGCTGGTTTATTACATTCCACAATCTCATTGCCTCCATCAGATTCTGAGTATGTGGGTCTAGATTCATGTATGTCAATAAAGATTTTATTTTTTTCCTGATGGGATGGCCCTTCTGGCATCTACAGATTTTATTTCTAATTTCATCCCAGAACTGGTCTAGTTTGTCAGAAAGGTATTGGCGCTTGTGCTTTGGAGATTTTTCAACCTCTGATAGTCTTAGTTCTATGGTTGCAATCAAGACTTCAGAGTAGCATTTTTCTTGATAAGGTGGGTGATTTACAGATATTGGGCCTGTGACAGGTCGTTTAACAAATCAAGTTCTCCATACATATGGTTGGACAATTATTTGCCCCATTTAGGATTTCTTTGAGGTTGCAGAGTTTGTCATAACTAACCTCAATATTCAGCTCAAGGTCTTAAATTTTATTGTGGATATTTATTTACCACGCCCAAGAAGCAAACAAACTGTCAGTCCAACTCTTACACTAACTTCTGGATGATGCAACCTCTCTAAGCATAACATCTTGCCTGGTGGCCTATGTAGCATTATGCCACACCACATCCGACTTTGATTATCCCTCAACCTGGCTACAGTGATGAATTGTGTCAGCCGCCAATTGGGTTGATGGCCCACACTGGTCTATCTCACCAATAATTCCAGGGAAGTTGACATTTAGTTGGTTGTCAAATTTTTTACTTGGCAATTAGCTTTACCTGCTAGACACTGTTTACATAAAATGACTGCATGATTTCTCTCAACTATTACCATTTAGTCTGTCCTCCATTAACTGGTTGTCCCAGCTCTAAGCCTCTATGAACCCAAACAGTCTGCCAATATTTATGGGATGCTGGTCGAGGATATGCATAGTGTGTCAAATTGATAGTTGGATGTATTAGGCGATCACGTCAATTATTTGCACCTGAGTAGTGATCTTCTTGGTCACAGAGAACATTGGCATCTCCTAGATTAATCAATAGTTCATATAGAGATAATCTTGGTCCTTATAGCTTTTAAACATCCTCAAGTGTGATTTGTTGATATATTTGGCAGAGAGGCGGTATCCATGGAGAAGCCACTCTATGACTTCCTCACTTTGTTGGGGGATACGTTAGCCATCTGATCTAGATATTGGAAGGCTATCAGTCAACAAGAGCAAGCTCCTTAGCAGAAGCATAACTTTCATCATTGTACATAATGCTGAGTTGAATGTGGTTTCAGTTGGACTTCTCTTCATCCATGGGTTGAGGGGATACTTGGCCCGCAAAACCAATAGCAAAGCGGCTGAGATTCTGACTCAGGGTAATTGATTCCTCAGTTTATTCTATAGTGTTGTCAAAAGTGCCCTTGTAGTGAGAATCAACATGTTGCAATTGGGATTACAACTGGGAGATAGTGGCACAGTTATTGTTGCACTCAAATATTTAAACCTGTTTAAGGACAGTATACCTCAAAATAGTTTTAAGCATGTTATACAGAAAGATTTTATTAAGTGTAAATTCTCCAAAGCTGCTTTATTCTTGTTGGGTACTTTCCAGCGCAGAAGATTCATCATTGCGAGCTTAAAGAAAAATCTGCTGATGTAGGTCAATATCAGAATGTTCATTACCGCTTTCTTTTCTTCAATATATGACCCTTTCCAAATATTTTAAGGCCTCTGAAATGTGGTCTGTGCGTCAGCAATCTGTGGCACTGAACATTCCTGCATTTAAAATTTTTAGTCCACTTATAGCACAGTAGACGTCATTGCAAGAGTCAGATTTAAGGTCAGATACATAAAAAGGGCGTGATAGATATTAGTCATCAGGATTATTTCTGGTAGACTTGACTGGATAATTCTGGTAGTTTTTTGTGGTCAGCTGGAACGTTCATGGTATATTAAGCTGGAAAATTTTGTAATTTTTTGATTTACAGGAATGAGACTGATTTAGGGAACTGGACATTTCAATTAATGAACAAATAGTGATTGAACCATCATGAGTTATAATGATATTGCATATTAATTTGTAAATGCTTATAATTTGGGTCAAGATATGCTAGTGGAATATCAGACAGCTGATCAAAGGGAATCAATTTACTAATTCACAAAGATAGCAGGACAAGGGTAGTTGTGAGGTCTATAGGGAATTCAGGGGGCATTGCTGTAATAAATTTCATAAGGTTTTCAAACTAAATCTCAACAAACCTATGTTTAACCTCCCACGCTCCACAAACAACTTACAAGCTAACCCCATTTAGTATCAATAATTCTCAGAGCTTTATCTGCTAAAAAGATTCTCTCATAACTGAGACTAGTATACTTTTCAACAATAGAGTACAAGTGCAATACTCTCCCTAAAAAGGGCACAACTATGAGCTACATCATATAGAAAAAGTAATACCTGAAAACCCCCAGTTTAAAATTTGCAAGGTAAATGGGATAAAAGGAAAGGGTAAAACAGAAAGAACAATAACAGTTGATTAATTGAGTCAATTTTTTTCCAAAAAAAGTAGTTTTGAACTCATATATTCAAACCCCAAAGTCATTAATTAAAACTCAAATTTAATCATTTAAGATTGGCTCAGTGGAGTACAGAAGGTTCTCAAAAAATTGCTAGTCCTTTTTTCCATTCACATACAAAAAACTATATATCCTGCACATTGTAGATTTATGATTTATCTTTTTTTATTGCACAAAAACAATTCCCCAAGATTGTTTATTAAACAAATTGAATACACTCAATATTCAATATCCTACCACTCACCTAATAAGACATAGGGAAAGCAGCGCCCTTTGTGTTGTTGTTGGTTGCAAATGTATCCCTCTTATTTAAGATATTGTCTTTGTACAGAACAAAGTCCTCAGTAGTAAAGTTTATCTATCAAGAAACTTACTAGCCTAATCTTACTACCAATCAAGATTAAACAACCACTATGCTCTTTATTATTAGTTTTGATATATCATGCAGACTGTTCATTCTGATTTGGTGCTTCATTCATGATTTAATCTAGGGTTTCCTTTAGTACATCAGTACTTTGATAGAAGAAACCAGAATTGAGAAATATAAAAAGAGTGAATATAGGTTACCACAGTCTTTACTATATCTATTAATTTCTTATGTATTATAGTAAACCAGGAAAACATCTCAAGCTTATCAGATTTGAACTTGGCCCAAACCAAACGCTAGTACAATTTTCACCTTAAGAATGCTAAAATCAGGTATACAGAGTTAAAGAAGAAATCAAAGAAAGTTTTTTGGACATA
Source organism: Massospora cicadina (assembly GCA_022478985.1). NCBI lineage: Eukaryota > Fungi > Entomophthoromycota > Entomophthoromycetes > Entomophthorales > Entomophthoraceae > Massospora > Massospora cicadina. The sequence continues at coordinate 216,872 of JAKSZP010000025.1, read as the reverse complement.
AAAAACTACTTTTCATAATTTAATTTGTACATATGCCAATTTTGCCTCATCACATCACCCTCTTATCAAAGGAAAACTTTGGGGGTACATATGGCATTAATCATGATGCATATATCTTTAATGGTAGTGGACTTTTCAGGGAGGTAAAGAAGTACTACTTAGACACTAAAGGTTCTTAGGAGATAAAAATTCCCTGGAGTACCCTGAAAAAGAGAGGCCCTAAGCGCCAGCAATTTAAGTTGCAATCCCATAGCCTCTATACCACACGTTGAAGGCCACTAAAACCATCTTAGATAATGACTGGATTAGTAAATCAAAGGCTTTTTGTCAAGCGTCATCTTTCAGACTAGAGTGAAACTTCATCCCACAAAGTAAAGTTTGCCTCTTGAGCAATTTAAAGGATAGAAATCTTAAATAATTTGTCATTAAAGATCCTATGAGGCCCATTTCTTAAGTTAATGTGATCCAGATAAGTACAAGGAACGTATCTAACTGCTTATAAATTAATTTATGAAAAAATGATTATATAAATAGTACTCCAAGGTCAAGGTGCAAAAATTGAAAGGTCTTCTGGCCTCTGTAATTAAACATGTTTTTTATGAGCAACCCTCTCATAAGTTTAATAACGCATTATCAGTTTGTAATGCTCAGGTCAAGATGGCATTTAGTCCCCTGTTATTATCAAGGAGCTTATAGGGTAACATTTGATAAGTTGGAAATATACATATGTGGCTGAGGGGTGCTTACTGATCTAGTACAGAAAAGAGCAATTTAAAAAAATGAAAAAGTTTAGGAAATTTGCTGTTTTAAAAGCTCTTTACTATTATTAGCACAGAGGCACTGTAACAAGATTTTAAATTTAATATATGAGGCTTTGTTAGAATGACTATACTAAGTATAAAATTTTGGGAAATTTACTAAAATCTGGAAATTACTTTACAAATTTGTTTTGTTTTAAGCTCATACCTGACTAGATTCATAATAGAACCTAAATTATTTAGAAGATTTAAAAGTCTTTAGATTTTCTAGAATGAATCTAAGATATTTCTATGAAAAATTTAATGATGCATAGAACTTCTACATAGTCAAGGTTAACATTGGAAGAGCACCTTTCAATCACCTCATCATATATAAATCCATTTCTTGATAGTCAAAATATGTGAAAATAATTGGCTGCTGTGGAAATACAAGAAGAGTTTTAAGGAGAATTATTACTTTATCTAGGGGATTAAGGAGCTTTACAAATATCATTAATTCACCTGGGGGTTTCCTAATGGCTGCTAGATGCCTCAACAGCCAGCGATCTGAGTAACAACTTGATTATTCTTTTACAATAATAAAGGCAAGTGTTTGCATATGTATGCGCAATGCCCAGAGAAACAATGGCACATAGAGCTTTAAAAAAACTTTTTATAAATGGGTAAGAGGGGATCTGTGTGCACCTCAAAGCTAAATTTAAATTCTTTATACCTAAAAAATTTTATATGTAAGAAACTAAATTGTATATGTTTTATTGGCAATCAGTATATTTTTATAAATAAACAATTTGAATTATTGGATCAATAGTTTAAATAATTTTAAAAATTGGTTGATGGTTATTTGGCTAATTATTAAGCTCAACAGTTTTAGTAGGCAGTTAGTGATTATTTGATTCAAAAGGCTAATCGGCTTGATAAGTGGCTTGTGCTTTTTAGTTGATTTTTAAGTTTGCTTGATTTATCAAGCGGTTGGTTATTGGTTAAATTTGGTATGTTAATTTGTTATAGCTACGCGGGTTAATGATTATCTAAAGATCTATTTTAACCATTTTAAATTTTATTCGAGGTGGGCCGACCTGAGGACGGTACCGCACCGATTAGGGAAGTGAAGAAAATGGGAAAGGAGGGTAAAACCCGGAAAACCTCCATGCGCGGCGTATGATAGGCCAGGAACTCCATGGATCGCCTTTGCTATTCGCTATCTCGGTTCGGGGCATTGGCGCGCAAAACCAACACAGTCAAAATCGTCCCCTACCCAAAGTCCATTACCGGGATCGAACTCGGGAGGCAGTGGTAGAGGTCCCTATCCTACCACTGGGGTATCCTCCCTTATTTTAACCATTTTAGATTTTGTTTGTTTTTAAACCTAAGCAACTCTGGCTAACACCATTATCTGTTTAATTTTACCCACAAATAATTCTAGGTAAAACGGGTCATTAAAATGATAAAATCTAGAGATAAATAAATAAAGAAATAACTGTTTTAATGACCCTAATAAAATTTGACCTTTTAGTCTCATGTAATAACATAATTTGTCATAAATTTCAGAATTTTTGGACTCAAACAACGCCAGATAGATTAACTGATCTTATATATCTTTTCAATAGTCAATTTTCCCATATTTGCTTAATCTTATAATTTACCGATGATTCTGATCTAAAGCTTTAGTTTTTCATTGGTAGATGGCCAAAAAAAGTTTAGAAATCATAAAGCCTATTATATTAAAGCACCAACCACTTGGCAAAACCAATCAATCTATTGAAATAACTAACCAACAAAGATTTGTCCAAAAATCAAACCTATAAAAATAACTAAATCATCAACCATTTATCCAAAGCCAATTGATTTCAAATCAATCAAAAACTATCAACCACTCAGCAAAACCAATTGAACCTTTGAGTAAACTAAACAATCAGTCACTTACCTGAAACTATTGAGCCTATCAAAATAATCAAAAACCTCAAATCACTCAGCAAAACCAAATGAACCAAAAAATAAAATAAAACATCAACCATTTACCTGAAACCATTGTCCCATCAAATCATCCAAAAGCCACCATTAAATCATCCAAAACCAATTTTTGAAATTTTAAAGAGCTAAAAGCTACCAACAGCTCATCAAAACTTATAATCTATTTAATTAAACTAAAAAATACCAAAGGCTCAACTGAAATAATATACAATTATCCTTAAGTCTTACATTTTTTAGATTTTATATATAACTTTTAAATAAATTTATTAAGAAAAAAGCATTTTAACATTTTAAAAAATTTATAAAATATTTTATGCCAAGTTTGGTGATATTTGGTTAATTTGTTTATGAGATAATTTGTCAAGCTTATATATATGCAATGATATTTATTTATATAGAGATATAGTAAATAGCAGGAGAACTAAACGTAGGCAAAGCCGCAGCTACCTACTAGGTATCTATAATCCAGAAACCAGCGAGAAATGAGATGAATGAATATAAAAGAAAATGATTCCTGGAATGCCACCAAATGTTATTTTAAAGATTTTAATGAAGCCACAACCGATTATTAATCTTTACTTTTGAATAGTCAAAGAGTAGGGATCTAGGTTACTCATATGTACTGATAACCTTATTATTAAGGTAAAACTTTTTCTTTTTGTAGATAGGTAAGTTTTTACCAATTGGGAACCACTAGTGCTAAAAAAAGGTAAGTTTGTCTAATAATTAAGCTCAATAATATGGAGGGTCTTTTTCAACCAGATTAAGGGGCTGAGAGTGCACCAGCGTAATCTGTCCTCTAGATGCCCTTGAACACTTAGTAAAGCATGCTTTAAGTGGCATCTCAGTTGTAGCCGCCTCTAGTTAAGGTGTGGGAAGTATCAACCAGACTTTTGAAACCATCGTTAAAATCAAAAAATAGCATCTAGATACATCTAATTTAGACCTTTATGCCAACAGTCCATAGTAATTTTTGTTAGCTTACGAAAACTGCAAACTCAAATAATTACATATAGTAAATAAGCAAATAACCAGGCCACAATGTCCACTTTATAAATTTAGAAAGTGTGCTTTTATTGTGATCATAGAATGTAATAAAATTTGTATAGTGGAAAAAGTGAGAGCGGCCTCACTTGTAAAATAGGCACAAGGTCTTAAGTGATAATCTTAAAAAATGAAAGATCTTCAAGGATTAAAAGACAGAATAGATAACCTAAATAAACATAATTCCAAGGATTGAAAAATCAAAACATTAAAATTTTTGAATAATTTATGACTGTTTGTGTGTGAGGTCATCTTTTGATGCCACATATTTTTTCTCTAAATGAAATGTGTAACAAAATTCATATTTTACAAAGCTACTAGAAATGAGAACTTCTTGGTTATCTGGACCCAACAAAAGGTTTTTATAATAGATTGAGCAGTAAGATAATTGTAATTTTTGTGTTACTATTTTTGAGGAGTTACCAGTAGACTACTTGAAAATATGAAGTTCAATAAAGTAGACACAAATCCTCTGGACGTATCCTGGAATGCACAATTAGACATAACAACCAGGGGTTTATAATCACCCTGGGTCTTTTTTACTATATTCCAGAGACTAGCAAACAGTGAGATTGAGAGAATATGAGATTTGAATAAAGTTTTTATATCATAACATCTCATATTGAGGGTGGTGTTAAAATTCTGGGGTCTGATGATCAATCATGTAAGAAAAATAATCCAAGCTTCATTAATACTGAAATTTTATCATATTATCCTAATAATTTAATGATCCAGGTAAGTCAAGATTAAGAGTTATTTAAATATTGACCTGAAGGTACTCAGATTATTTTTATAAATCAACACAACGTTTAGGTACTCTAAATTTGAAAGAATTGTTTATTAATCTTAAACCAATTGACTGTTGATATGATACAAACATCTTTAAAATATAAAAAAATTTTATGATCACAGTTTCCATCTGTGAATAGATACTTTAACGCCTGTAAAAACCTACTTTGCCAAGCTTGCTTAAGAAAATAATATTATTAAAAAGATATTGATTAATTAAATGGAAATGTTTTTGATTAGTGATAATTTCCTACAAAATATTAGCTAATTATATGCTGAAATTCAATCCTTATATCTATACCAATTAATGTTTAATTGGGAGCAATTTCTGATAAAGTTTTAAAATAAACAACTGTTGGATGAATAGCTGATACTAAATTGCTTACATGGATTAACTGCGCTGAGATGCCAATTGATAGGGATGTTTTGGATTTACCATAGAGTTGTAAAACATTTCTTGGTGCTGGCTAGAATATTGCTTGAGTAATTCAGCCTGCCATTAATAGTTAAATTGTTAATACCTAAGCATTGGAAATAGCTTATAAAAGGTTGATCTATTGGGGCTGTCTAAATATGATGTAATATAATACTTTAAAAGTCATCCTGTAAGGATCATGATCCAGTTGATAGTACATGAAAATTAAGTGGATGAAAATGTAAGAGTTACTCATTGTAGAATTGATTTCTTTAAGATCAAGTTTGTCAAATATAGGGGGTGGAAGGCGAGTCGGTAAGGGCGTACGGCTACCAACCTGAAGGTTGCGGGTTCGATTCCCGCCCTTCGCACATCAATCGGGATGCCAGCCAAAGGAAGCTATTGGCGGCTAGTAGGTCTAATAACACGAAAACCTTACCCATGACGTAACCAGAAAAATTTGAGTCCCGATCCGGAGGTGGAAAAACTTTCTTTGACGGAGTTGACCCTGTTCAGGTTTCATGTCGTTTCTTTCTTTCAGTAATGCCTGTCCCCTGGTCGGCTTGCCTCAGTTAAATAAAAAAAAGTTTGTCAAATATATGAATTATGTTATAATAGAGGTGCTTTAATGAGGTGATTATCAAATTTCTGTATATGAACCTCATTATTCTGATAAAAGACTTTTTATAGACAAATTTTATCTATCTAAATCTTTGTATGAGTTGAAGAGATTAGCTACTCTTGTCTATTGCTCACTTAATCTAGCTCGATAGATATTTTCTTTTAAGAGGTATTGAGTGGGATTAAAACCCATTATAAAGAATAATTAACTGGCTAGTTGTCTCCAAGCAATTGGCATCTCCTTTATTCTTAAAAATGTTAATAAAACCTGTGCAGTGAGCTTACCAAAAAACTTATATTGGTGTTCACTGAAAGGTAGTCAAGATTTTCCAAAATTTAAAAGAACCAAAAAGATTAATTGTCATATCCCATACAAAGAAAAATTCAAGTGATATAGAATGAGCTCAGAACTATCAACCAGAATACCTTAATATTAGAAAAATCAGCTGATATGATAGAAGTAGAAGAACAGGGTTGCAAAGATAAAAAAGAAGTCAATTATGTCTTCAAGACTAATAATGACTTAACAGGAAATTTTAGTCATACAAAAAACACATATAATATCATGGCTATTATAGTTGTTAAAGATCCACTTTGAGGTTTAAGTTGGGAAGTGTCAACTCTGAGAAAATCAAGCTCAGGTCTTGTAAAAATTTATTGGTCTGGTTATTATTTGGCTAGTAACCCCTATAAACTTATTACTTGTACAGGTTTGGTTCTTATGCAATTTATCCATGTTGTACTATTATTAATATAATCAGTTGATAAAAGTATGACAACTATTATCTGTAGTTGAATGGAATTCTTAGATCTTGGCCCAATGCTTGGCCAGTATTCCCACTCAAAATACTTGAGATATCTCAATATAGGGATTTGTTCCCTCATACTATCCAACCTGATCTTCTCTTAGATTCCCTGGTGACAGTTTCTCTGGTTTGATACACAGTTGGCAGCAATCCTCTATTATTTCTGCTTCTTCTCTGAATCCCTGCTCAGATCATTACTTTTTTCCTTAAAGAGTCTCCCAATCATTGCACACTGCAATAATATTCCTGAGAAAGAATATAACAATTGAAAGCTGATAAAGTTTACTACTTAAACTATATACCAGATAAAAACTATAGAGCTGTATAACTGTAGTACTATATAACTATATGACTATTTTTTATTATAAATGAATTCTAGCAAATTTATAGTGGGGACTCAGTTATCTAACCCTCAGTTGACACCTCTTTGATGAAACGGTGGCCATTGCCATTGAATCACCCATTCTCATCTCAGCAGCGATAGTCTTACCCATCCTGGCTGGGATTCCATCATTGGTTATCCTTGAGACCTAAAATGGAAAGAGCCAGAAAACATGTCCCTAATATTTTGCTCTTGATCCAAGCAAACCAACCATATTTAGCTATTGATCTGCTTAGGTAATGAGACTTGTTACCCATTAAGGCAGGTCACAAACCAACAGATTAATTTGCTAGTTGCAGGCAGTATCACTCACCTTACAACTTACTATTTATATTCCCAATCAGTTGGTGATGAAACCTGACCAATTTCAATTGGTACACCTGATAGTTAATCACTATCAGATGCCCCTATTTCATCAGTAACTATACCCAACAAGATCTTAAACATGTGTTCAGATTGATCCCCAATGATATGACCAGGCAATTATCCTAAAATCCCCTGAACATAGTTACTCTGAAATCAGAGTCAACTGATTTCTAATTCAACTCACATTAGGGAATTATCCCCTAGTGATTCCTGGTAATCTAGCAGGCTGGGAATATGGGTAAAAATCCCAACAGGTCTCAAAAAAACTATAAGACTTTGAGATCCACAAAATTTAATTGATTACTATTAGAGATAGAGTTATTCATAATGACTTTTATACCTTATAATATAAAAATGGGAAAATTAGCCCACTAAAGATGGCATGGCACTTTTGCCATAATTTTGACATTGGCTCCTAACAAAACTCTAACTACTGCTAGGGTTAATGGTCATGCACCTCCTACAACAATTAAGCTATTGACCATGAAGAATTTTAATATATTTTAAAATTAGACTTTATCACTATGATAATAGTCAGTGTTTCCAGGCTATTTATGAATGATCATGTATGCATATAGTGGATTCCAGTAAGCAGTTACTGTTAACAACTGCCTAAAAACAAATTATCTTAACCTGGTGCTTCCCAAAATATCTGGGGACAATTGGTCATATAGTGAAGCAAAAAACGTGATTATAAATAATTTGGTAGCCCTGACTGTATGGCTGGCTGTAGGGAAGAGTTTATAAAATATAATTTAATAGGGTTGAAACTTTGAGAAAATTTTCGGATTAATTATGATAAAAAAGCCCAGATCCTAGCCGGTGTGAACACAATGAGAAAATTTGATACTAGCATTAACATGAAAATGGAGCTCTGACTTTACTAGTATTTACATCAAATGATGGTTTTAGATTTAGAAACCTCCATTTTAACTTTTAAATGGTAAATATATTAAAATGTTGGGTAGACCCTTAGTGAGCTGAATAAAAGCTCCAAACATATTTAACAAACTTAAATTGAAAGTATAGGAAAGTTCACTAAGACTAAAGAGAAGTTAAAAGATTATAGATAGTTGGGAAAGAGCGTATGGACATAATTTGGCTAGTATATCTCACAACTTCTGCCACAAATGTGGCTACTGGCCACTACGCTTCTCAGTAATGAAGCAAAAAAAGGCAAAGATCAAGTGAACCTTGTCCAACCTCAAGAAATATAACTAGCAATAATTAAGAAAGTGTTTGACAGTCTTAATGAGGAACAATCTATACTTAAAGGCTTCTAGTTTCAACAGACAAACCTCAAGATGACTTAGACATATCTTATCTGTTTGTAGATAAACCCACTATGAATCCTCTTCATCAGATTGTAATGAAACTTTAATTCAATTATAAATTCTAAAAGCAAAGGGGATTGTCCTTATAATGTAACAGAAGTTTCTTGACCATAAGCTAGCAATTGATAGATAAAGTAATAAATGTCAATGACATAAATAGGTAGTCAAAAACAAACTTTAGAATATCAACGTTTTATTTTAAATAAGTACTATCAAGACTTTTCCTGATCTAGCGCAAATTTTGTACTGTAAATTTGGCACCCTATGCTTCTATTCAAACGTAATTTTTATTTTACAATACTCTTAATGTACATATATGAAAATTCCATTAATTGAGTGAAAGTGAGGTACATTACCAATAGTGGCGCCGCAATCAATACCGTCTTAACCAGAGTTTTAAAATATGTGAAAATCTTGTCAGAACTGTATTATTGTAAGTAATATGTGTCATGACTGATGACATAATTGTGAAGATAAATTGCTTCAACAAGGCTGAGCATCTTAAAGCAAAGGGCATCAGGTTGACAGGCTTCCCTGACCTGAAGCACACCCTAGACCAACATTGGGTAAAGAGAAAATATGCCTACGTTGGATCAAGTGGTTCACATGATGGTTCGGCAAGAATCTCATCAACAGCGCTTAAGTACACTAGCTATTAATTAATGAAGATGGGTCATTAAGTTTGGTGGAAAAATATGAAAAAATGAGTCCAGTTTGATTTAATATATTGCAAAATCAGGCATAATAAACTTCAATAAATAACTTGGGTTCAAGCCTATTTAAGTTTTGCACTACTATCAACAGCAAGTTAAGATTACTGGCCAGATTTGGCATAGTACCTCAGTGAATGGATGATGGTCTACCTCCCCTATTTTTATTATCCGTTTTGCTTGACCAACATCATCGTTGGTCATCTCCCTTAATAAAAGCTTTAGTATGTTTATATCCTTTAAGATGAACTTTCTATGTGATTTCCCAAAAGACATCCCCCAGAGGTCTCTTTGCATATAGATGTTACCTCCTACAGTGGTAGTTTATCTCTCTATGGTATTGGGTTGCTCACTGTTTGTTTTAGTGGGTATTCTTCCTTTCCTCAATGGGAACTAGAGAGGTTTAAACAAACTCTAACATTGAACAACCAACCCTCTTTTTATTATGCCTGTGGGAATTTTTACCTGTTAGACTCTTTCTTGATTTATGGATTGGCTACTTGGCATGGTTACTATTCTTCTCACAACAGAAATTTCATTAATTTTGATGGCTTGATAGCTCAGCGTTTATTCTTCTAGTGAATGTGGAAGGGTTTGTGCCCTTCCTGCATGTAAATGGTGGTTGGACCTTTATAGGCCCTTCTTTTAGTATTCTGAACTATACCACCGAGGTAATTTATGTAATTAAACATGCGCTGTCTTCATTAAATTCTATGAAGCTTCTATAAGATTCAATATAATCATCCTTCATTCTCACCCTCATGGGGCTAAATTGCTGCGTCACCTATCACCCACTGCATATGAATGGGTAGTTAGAGTTTTTATAAATCAGTCAATGTTCTAGAAGTTGATAGAAGGTTTAGAAACGCCTTTTGAAAGCTTGGCAAACTACGCCTTTTTTCCTTTCAAACCTTCCATGAGTTCTAAGCACCCAGTCAAGTGGCACATCCTTTGGTGTCCAGCTTTTATGAATATAAAGTTGAGTACAGGCCTTACCTTGGATTGACGTTGTCAGAACCTTATTCCCCTAAAAGTGTAAACAGTTGGATAATGCACACTCAGGTATGGTGGGCTCCACCTGCCATTTCCACACATGTGATTGGTTCTCTTCTTACTAAATTTTCCAATCTTAACTGAAGAGGGTCCAGTAATTGCCCTGAATGTTAATTTGGCTGAGACCACTATAAATATTACCCTTGGAAGCATCAATTTACCTTTACAAATAGAGGCTTCTTTTACTTCCATACCTTTCTTCTTGAGACTCGAGGTTCACTGGGGTTCTAAGCTGATGTTTTTATTAATGGCTGATTAATTTCGCCGTAGTTTTTTTCACCTCCAGCACCCATATAAATACTGCCCTCAGAGGCCTCATTATAATTCGAAATTGAGGCATCTTCCAGTGCTATGACTTTGCTCTTGGGGGACTCAAGAGTTGGCAGAGTTCTAACTCTAGGCCAATAGTTTAATTAGCATAAATTAGCTGCAGTTGTTTCATCCACGGCCACCCCTATAAATACCACCCTCAGAAGGTCTAATTTTTTAAAAGAGGCATCTTTCAGTGCCACGCCTTTGATTTCAGATAAGCTTAAGGGTTGAAAGGGTCTATCCCCCAAACCTTCATCTAACAAGTTATCTGATAAACTTCCCTTTTTGGAACTCCATTTCACTTGAACAGTATGAACTCTCAGAAGAAGGGAGTCTTGCCGTAATGGTGATGGATGTCAATATCAGTCCAGTTTTCAGATTGGGTATAGTGCCTTTACAAACCAAAACGCCATTTTGAATGGAAAAACTTATATACAAACGTGCCTTTTGTAAGATCTTGCAAGTCTGTTTTAAACTGCTTTCTTTCTATAATATCATCCCTGATAAGCATTGGCCAAACCCCACTATGATTAGCCGCACTCAGGAGTTAAAAATTTTTAGTAAAAGAATATGACAATAGTTATGATATTGTAAAAGGCTTCTTATGTTTCATCAGTCATAAGAGTGGCAAACTTCTTACTCCCTTCATTAACATGAAGATACCTCATGATGGCATTATAATTCAAAAAGTTGATCCTACTTTTGTTTTGGTTGCATTGTCTGTATTAAACAAAGAATATACTGATTACTTTTTATTTTTTGGTACTTTTTCTTCCATTCAGGGAAGTTTATAATAACAACATTGGTGGATACGTTTCCTCTGAAGATTTTGTTGACCAAGACCTAGATGGCTTCCTTAAGTTAGCTCATTACCTGGTGGTATGGTTGAAGCAGATGCCCCTCAGTGTATCCCTTTTTGAATTTTCAAGGTCTAGTTGATTATCAAGTCAGAAAATACCACTTGGCTGACCACTTTCTGGTAGTCAGAAACCTGGTGTACTATTATCATGGGAGTAGGCAGGTGGCAATTTTGATATCCAACCCAATATGAAGACCATTAACTTGACTCTGTCCCTTGAGAGTGGAAATAAGACTGTGACTTCTTTTTTAATAAAGTAGACATGTTGGGAAATTTTCCTAGATAGCTCATTGTACACAAACATAGTCTTGCGCCTCTGCTGAATCCCACTTTAGAAGTAACTTTACCTTCTTTTTGAGGGTTAAAGTTTTTACTTGATGCAGCTTCTGCAAATGTATTTTAGAAAATTTAGAGTTTGATTGTAATTTTAAACTCACTTTTGACCTACTTTCTCATTTTTTCCTATAATATATTCTTAATTTATATGAAAAGAGGCAGCATAAGATGTTTGGGTTACAGAGAAACTATCAAAAGGAGACATAGTACCGCGTACCTCTCCAGTTTTCTCACCGCTTTTTTTGTGGAAAAAGCAGACAGGACTCTAGTTCCTTGTGTAGATTATTGTAGATTTGTTGATGTCACCAATACTGAATTTTATCTCCTTGCTATGGAGGGACTAATTTCTTTTTATGTGGAGAAGGCCACAGTCTTCTTTAAGCTGGATTGCTTGAACGCCTTTAACAAGATATGCAAAAAGGGGCAGGAATGGATTACTGCATTTCTTAACAATAAGAAATCTTTACATCCAGATCATGCCTTTGAATGTAAGAATGTGCCTGCAGTTTATCAACGTTATTTTGATGCGGCATTAAGTGTTGTTGGGTGTATGCGCAGTGGCTTTTATGGATGACGTCTGGGTTTTCTCCCATGATCATGCATCCCATTAGACTTCACCTGAGGTAACTGGTTGAGCATTTAAGAGCAGTAGTGAACGTTATATTAAAGATCAGCAAGTGTGAGTTTTAAAGCCCCAGGCTACCTTCTTGGGCAACATCATGTTTGCCAAAGGCATATTATCAATCAGATAGGGAGAAGACTCAGTGATTGGCCTACACCAACTTTAATTAAGGTTTTAGAGCCTTTTGAGGACATGAATCTTCCTTAAAAGCTTCTCTCCCAATCTTTCAGAGGATGCCTCACCCTTTTGTAAGTTCAGAGGAGCCAAAACCCTTTAGTGGTTATCTACATTGGAGGATTCTTTCCAGGCTGAAAAGTGCACTTTGACCTCCACGTCAATATTTCACCACTTAGATTCAGATAAGGAGCTTATATTATCTAGAAATGCTTTAAGTTTCACTATATCTTCTGCTCTGTTGTAAATGTGCACAAATGAAGTCAAGCATCCATGAGGCATCTCACCTGCAATATGACATTAACCAAGTTAATTTACGCTGGTTATGACAAAATAATGTAGTTAGTATAGGAAGCGTTGATTTTTTTGGCATCACTATCTATATGCTTCCTCCCAGCCATTCTGTGTGCATACTGATCACCATGTTTTACTGTACTACCAAGCTCCTCATGTCCTGACATCGTGGAAAACTCGCAGTCATGAGACCCTTAATCAGTTTTGCTCTCTTATTAGTTCACAAAAGGTAATGAGAACGAATTAGCTGATGCCTTTAGCCAGAACCCGGCCTTAGCTCCTAATCTCAAGGAAGTGGAGCTTCATAACACCTAACTGATAATTTTCCAGGTAAAATTTAATCTAAGCAACCCTCCACTTCTGCAGGCATGCTGGTTCTTTATTCTTTTGAGAGCCCAAAGGAGTATGGTATCTCCATAAAGGTTGTTATTTTTCAGTCTTTATCCTTTGAATATACTTTATCCTTGCCAAATGCAACTTAGATTAGAAGGCCATATTAAAAGAAATCCATATAAAGGACGATATGGTATGGTTCCAGGGACGATTATGGGTTCCCTCAGGACACTTTGCCTAGAAATATTTAAGGAACACCATGATGGTATAACAGTGGGTAATCCTGGGAAGGCGAAAATCTTAAAGCTTACACGCTACACATATAAAGGGAAGAAAATTTCAGCACAAGTAGATAGATATACCAAGGAGCGCATAGTTTGCAATTTTGAGAAGATTAATTGTCATCCCCTTGCTGGATTGTTGGTTCCCTTTTAAAATCAGAGGGACCTTGAACTTCCCTTTCAGTAATTTTTTGTGTATCTATATCAGAATGAGAGGTATGATGATATCATGGTAGTGGTGGACTGGTTCATCAAGTTCACCATAAATTCCATGTAACACCACAATAAAATGTGGAAAAGATGGCCAAGATATGCTTTTCTCACATATGCTCCACTCAAGGAGTGACTCAGGATATTATTAGAAACCGTGGGCCACAGTGAAAACTATAATCTGGGAGGTTTTATGCAAGATCCTCCATATATGCCCATAATTTCTACTGCCTTTCACCCTTAATCTGTTGGGCAGACAGAACAATTAAACCAATGTTTGGAACAATTCCAGTGGTGCTAAAAATAACTGGTCACTTAGACTGGGACTCAGTTCTCCCCTTAGCATAGTTTAGTTATAATAACGCCCTTCACTTTCAATTTAGGTTTCTCCTTTCTTTGCTATTTATTGTTATAACCCCTCATATAACATGAAACCCCAATGTAGTCCAAGGTGGAAGCAGTGGCGGACTTTTCTATGTTCATCAATAAAGTACAAAAGGAGGTAAACACTAATTTGGACGCTTCCATGAAGACTTACAAGGAGAATGATTATGGGATGAGAAGGATAGAACCAGATTATAAAGGGGGATATGGTGATGTTGGACGCCAAGAACATTCACATCATGTAGCCATGAAAGAAATTATGCCCAAAAATGATAGGACCCTACCATTTTATCATAAAGGAGGGCCACACCTCATACTTAGTTAAATCATCTGTGGAAGTTTTAAATTTTTCAACTTTCCATGAGAGAAAGTTGAAATGGTTTGAGTGTTCTCCTCCTGAGATAACGGAGTCATACTTTGTGGATGGGGAACCAGAGTGGGAGTTATAGGGATTGTGGCCTCTCATTGTGTGAATTAATGGCTGGAATATCTGGTATCATGGAAGGGGTTTTATGCCGCAGAAATATCTGGGTTTCAGATCATAATTGCGCTCATGCTCAAGAAATTATTAACTCATTTCAAAAGCGCTTTTTTTAAATCCTGGTCCCAAGCCCACCTCAGTAATCGCAGCCATGAAGTCACTCCCAATCCATATGTAAACTTTTAGGTTTACAGCACAGGTTTAGATGTGTGTGTTGAATAGATTATTGATATAGTAAGCGATGGGTTGAGATAAGTATGAAGAGCATCGTCCTAGTTGAGATCATTACAATCAAATCGAGTACTATCTTCAACGCTAGACTGGTGCTAACGCTTTTAGACCTATCCTCAAAGGTACTTAAGATCCTTCCAGAAAAACAAGGGAATACCTATTTCTACAATTTTTCCTAGAGTTGGCAACTTCTGGATCAAGGGAACTTCTCCCTTCCTCTCTTAACGCAGAAGGCCGTGGAGAACTTGAAAAGCAACATCTAGAAAAAGGATAACTATCTATAGCACTGATTCCAAGAGCAAAAGATACACAAATGTATAGCAGTATAATACCTAAGAGACTTTAAATTTCTGCACCATTATTAAAATCCAAGGGAGTATAAGAGAATTCCAGAGCCATTTTTTCTGTTGGTACCTCAAAAGGAAAAGCAGCCTTCGCTGACAGATTAGCCCTCTGGAGTAATCCAAAAAGATTATTTTCCTCATCCATCTAGTCAGATTTTGCCGCTGAATAGAATATGACCTCTAAAAAGGTAAATCAAAGAACGTGGACTAACACTTTACTAACCCTGTGAAGTTCTAAGGATTACTCGTTTGTTTTATTATCCTGCATGCTTATTCAGGACAAAGTTCCATAGATTGATCCTCGATAGTGCCAGTGGTTTACAGTATTCAGACCATTCAAAAACTCACCAGGCTTATTATAATTGCCCCGTCTTTTCCAGACGATTTTAGTCGTAATTTCCCTTCATGTTTGGGAACTTCTTATGAGGCAGGTAGATATACAAGCTGTGGATTTGGCGCATCCAGCTTGTCAACACTTCTCCAAAGAAAGGATACAATATGAAAACCAGGAAGGAGATAAAATAAATATATCTTTTATTGGATAGTATTTATCAGATAATCAGTCATTAGGCCAGGCGCCAGTATTTATACCTCTAGGGCATCTCCTGGCCACATTCAAGCTCAAAATTTCAACAGATATTTTACCACCTCAGTTTGACCCTTGAACTGATACAACTGAGACCTTTTCTTAAGTTTATTGGTAGCAAAATACTCTCAAAATTGGAAAGATTTCTGGTACAAAAATTGCAATAAAAGCATGCAAAATTGTCCTAGGATCTTTTTGATTTTATTTCTGTCATACTTCTGACGAAATACACCTTCTGTGAAATTCTTGCATTGATTAAAATAGATGACGTACCCCTAATGAGGATGTTGGCAGGCCTCTCTCTCAAAAGCACTAGATACTCTCTTTTGGTAGATCCACTTGCAAGCGCTATCATGCCAATTACATGGATCAACATATGAATTTTGCCCTAGGGTGAAAATTGATTAAGTTTTTCATTCATCTGATGGTCCATGGGACTTTTAGACGTTAACTTCAGGTCAGTTCTGTTTGATTTTATATACTAGTTATTTGATTGTGTTCCCAATAATTGGGACCAATTGCCAAGATTTGATGCATAATTAAATTGCCATAATATGTGAGCGTATTCAGACCAAGCTTATTGATAAATTGCTTGATTGAATTTTAAGTTGAGATATTCAGCCCAACTCATGTAATTGCAATAGGCTTTGAGGTAAGAGTTAAGGTATTATCTTGAGCATTGGGAGGATAATTGGCCCAATCTGACGGTTGTCAAAGGTTTATTTTTGAGTCAACCACCAGAATCTGATAATTCCCCCCACTTGACTCGAACATAAGTCCTAAGATTCCCCAATTAGCCTTTGTTGATCTGTTATCATTGGCCCAAACGCCTGATGAGCTTGGAGTTGGGTCTTCTTTTTTGTAACTTTTGCCTGAACACACAATGATTCTAAAGTTTGATCCTCCTATTTGTTAATTTTGGCCTGAATGCCCGTTGTGTTTGAAGTTTGATCTTCTCCCCAACCTCAAGTGTGAACTAAAGTATTAATTAAAATAAAACTATTATATATATAAAATATTTTTTCATTTTTGTTTTTGTTGTTTTTTGTTCTTTTTTACTTTTTCTTTTCTTAATCAGCCCGCTTATTGAACCTTCTTAAGAATTTTGCATGGACTTGGTTGTATATATGGCTGGTCCTAATATCCTTTATTGTGTATATGAACTTAAACGTTTTCTCAATCACTTCAAATGTCCCAACCTAGATGTGATCTTATTTTTTAATTGGCCCAATCCGTAGGTGTTGCAAAATAGAACTTCATCATTAACTTCAAATTTGGTTAGTCTGTAGTGACTCTAAGTATTTTGATATTGGGCTTTTTTCTCAGCAAAACTGTTGTCAAAGGATTGGGCTTGTAGTTTTATTAAAGCCTCTGAAAGCTTATTGACATACTGAGTATATGTGTTTTTCTCAGGTTCCTCTAGGGCCAAATATAGCATCGTTGGTAGGGCTGGGTATCTTCCATATATTACTTGAAACGGAGACATCCTGGTTAATGAATGGTAGGAGATATTGTAGGCGAAGACTGCCAAACTTAGTTAAGTACTCCATTCATATGGCTTGGACGATGTTATTTTCTGGATACTGTTTACCAATGTCCCGTTTGCGCACTCAACAGTCCCATTAGTTTTGGGGTGATAGAGAGCAGAAAGCACATCTTGTACTCCCAATAATTGGATGAGCTTGGCAAGGACATTGGCGGTAAAGATGGTTCCATTATCAGTCAGAATAACCTGGGGACATCTATTTTTGTGAAAGATGTTTTTAAAGATGAACTTAGCGGTAGTTGCTTCTCCAGCTTCCTGAATGGTCTTGGCCTCAACCCATTTTTTCAAGTGATCAATGTCTATGATTATGTACTTGGCCTTCATATTGCTTGTTGGAAGTGGGCTGAAAATGGCAATAGATACAGTGTTCCAGGAAAAGTTGGGCCAAACAAGGTGGTAAAATGTGCTTTTTCAGAACAGTTTTTTTGACTTGGCACTCAGCACAGCGTTCTAGCAATTCTTGGATGTCAAAATGCATTAACTATTAGTAGTAGAATTGCTTCTGATGCTCTTTTGTTTTCTTGAATCCGCCATGCCCAATGTCCTTATGCGCTGCCATTATTAGGTCTGTCTGGGCTGATGGTCTTGGGAAAATATTTTTTGTTCTTGACAATCTTGTAAAGTGTCCCATTTTTGATGGTTGTATTTTTTCATAGATCTGATAATATTTTTTGGACAGATTTGGGTTCATCATGATACTCTCCGCTGATCATTTTCATAAACAACTCATTGGCATCCTGACTAAGTGTTGCAATGGTGTGTAGTCAGGATAGGCAATTGGCGTTTTGGTGTTTTGCCCCAGCTCGATGCTCAATGGTGTAGTCATAAGCTTGAAGCTTCAAAGCCCAGCGGGCTAATTGGCCCTCAGGTTCTCTTGAGCTCTTCAACCATATTAGGGAAACATGATTGGTAACAACTTTGAAATGAGTGCCATGAAGGTAGACCCAAAATTTCTTGCAAGCATATATGACAGCTAAACATTCATGTTCCATCACTGTGTAGTTCCTTTCATGAATGTTTAAGGTCTGACTAGCAAAGGCAACTGGATGTTCTTCACTTTCTTCTTTAACTTGAGATAAGACGGCCCCCACTGCTGTTCAGGATGCATCAGTTTGGGCAATAAATTCGTGATCAAAGTCTGGGTATTGAAGAACAGGTGCGCCCAATAGGGCCAATCAGAGTTGGTCAAATGCATCCTGGCAAGCTGGAGTCCAATCAAATGAGACCTTATCTTTAAGTAGATAGAAAAGCAGCTCTCCAAGTTGTGCAAAGTTGGCGATAAATCAGCGATAGTACCTGATCATGCCTAGGAATACTTGATTATGCACTTGGATTCAGGCCTTTTCATTTTTGAGATAGCATCCAGCTTAGAGGGTTGTGGCCAAAGACCCACTTTGTCAATTACAAATCCGAGGTATTCCAGTTGATCTTTAAGGCTGACATTTTCTGGGCTTGATTTTCAAGTTTGCAGCAGCTAGCCTTCTAAAACCTCCTCTAAGTGTTCCAAGTGGTCATCAAAAGTGCAGCTGAAAACGTTAGTATCATCAAGGTACACTAGTACACATGACAACTTCAAATCTCCTAGGATTGTGTCCATTGCCCGTTAGGGTGTAGCCAGGGCATTGCAGAGCCCTTGAGGCATTCTCGTCAGCTGGAATAGGCCCTCTTGGGTTATAATTGCACATTTCTCGCGCTCCTCTTCAGGAAGATCTGTTTGCCAGTACTCACTGATAAGGTCCATTGCTGAGAAGAACATCACGCCCCCCAGCCTATACAAGGCAATTATGATTTGTGGCAGTGGGTATGAGTCCTTCTTTCTGATGCTGTTTAACTTCTGATAATCAATGACTAAAGGGTTGCTTCCATCCTTTTTCTTCACTATCAAAATTGGTGCTGTCGATGGACTTTTTGAAGTCACTAACTTGCCACCATTGAGAAAGTTCCTTAATCTCCTTGGATACATCTTCTTCTGTTGATTTTGAGCATCTAATTGGGCGTAATCAAATAGGTTTATCATCTCTGGTATCAATTTTGTGGGTGACACCATTAGCAAACCTGTTAAAATTATCTTGTGCGGATATTTCTTAATATTTAGAGAAGAAATCCTGAGCTTGGCCTTTCTCAGAGTTGGTTAGGTCATGTAAATTAGCCATAAGGACAACATTATTTATAATGAGTAGGTCCTTATCAGGGAGCCCTAATTTGACAAAAGTTCCGAACTTGTGGAATAAGTGAACTTCTGAGGTAGGGATCAGATGTAGAAATGCGATTGTTTGATGTTGCTTGATGGAGATGGGCCAAATTTGCAGGTTTGCACATAAGATATGTATTTCTCCGTAGCCCAGAGTGATAATACCAGGGGCAATGTTTGGTTTGAATTGAGATTTAGACCATAGTTGATATACTTCATCATAAAGTCCTTCTGGGATATTAATTGTTAGTCCCGTCAGGACGATTACTTGTTCTCCAGATGATATAGTGATGGTCTGATTTGATTGAGGTAAAATGCCATTTGACTCATCAATCTGTGTGGGTAGTGGTTTTGTCTTTGACTACGCTTTGACATACTCAATTGGGTGACTCCATCTTTGTAAGCCAATTTATGAATAGGCTGGATTTCTTTTTCTCAACTGCCTTATCCCAATTATGGTAAAGTGAAATGGTCTGGCCAAGAATGGTGAGAGTATTTTCCTTATGATTTGTAACAACTTTATATCTTCTTAGGAAATCAGTCCCAGTTAGGATATCATAGTTCATATTTGGCAATACTATAGAAGGTGCTGTTACTACAATAGATCCAAATCTGAGAGTTAGGGTACTGTAGGCGCCCAGAGATTTAGTTGTATATGCTCCAGCTGTTCCATATTCCTGACAGTGGGCAACATCGGGTGCAATTTTCAGTTTTTAACCAACTTTGTACTAACTATATTGATAGGAGTGCCACTATCAACAATGGCCTAAACTCACACCTTGTTTACTGCTATGTCCACATAAGTACATTCAGAGTAGTTTTCAGAGGTATTTATTATATGAATGCTGTGACTGCTGCCCAATTCCAGGTGTGATTTCAGGCTTGAGCAAATATCTGGGAAGCTATCTGTTAAGGTCTTCATGGGAATAGCTACTTGAACGTTGTTAAACTTAGGTAGGTTGGTTAAACATCTGGGTTATAGATCCAAACCCTGATCAATAATTTTCTTTGCTTAAGGTTTCAATACCTCTTCTCAGGCTTCTTTGGTAATTTTCAAGGGGTTTAGTTGCTTTTTCTGTGGCCCAAGTAGTGACCATCATGACATCATTAGCCATGATATGGTTGAGGTTATTTTCAGCAACATCTTTGGCCATAAAGAGCTCACCAGGGTCAGGTGGAAAGGTTTGACATTGGTGGAGTTAGAGCATTCCGCCTCTACTCCACCTTCTCTTTTCCTACCTCACTGTCACTGTTGATTTCTAGAGCAAAGTTGACCCCAGGTTTTTGTTGGACCATCTGTAGCATTCGCTAGCAAAATGTCCCTTTTGACTACAGTAGTGGCATGTAATCTGCCCTTTTTTCTGCTTTTGCTCAAATTTCTGGTTCATAGTTTGGAAATTTTTCCCTGATCGGACATAGTGTTGCTTTTTGGGCCTGAAAATCGGGATTTTTGCTGATCTTTGGCTTGATTAGGGGTATTGAAATTATGGGAACAGCTTATCAAGTAATTGGTAAGCTCTTGAATTTCCAATCCTCCATTAAATGCAGGTAACATGACATTTTGAAGTTCATGGAAGGGCATAATTGCGTGCTCCATTGCAATCTTGGCGTCAAACTTATCTATGGGATTGCACCTAAGCAGAACTTGTGCCTCATGGAAAAATCTATCCGCAAAGTCCTTAGTAGTCTCATTCTGCTTAAATCCAATATCAAGGAGCTCTCTTTTTTGGGGTTCTAATTTTTCAGGCCCTCCAAACTGTTTTTACTGCAATTTTGATATATATAGGACCAATCGTCACCCAAATTGGGCATAACAAGGTCACATCTATGAGCGTCGAGTGAGTTAATCAGTGCTGATCCTTTTGCATGGTCTGATGCTCACCTCATTGCTTTTTCAAAAAGCTTGAGGAAAGAGTGAATGTTCCCATCCTTATTAAACTTTGGTAAATTCAGTGGTTTGAAGTCATCTCGCCCAGTTTCAGGCATAGGGGTTGTACTTTTTCTTGAACACCTTGGAGTATCATCGCTCATAATCAGCCCTCTATCCCGTTAGGGAGTATCTGGAGTCAGGATTGCTGCCAGTACTCTAGGCATAGAACGGTTGTTTGAAATATCAGTTTCTGAATCAGTGTCAAATTCTGATGTTTTGATTTCATGATATTGCTCTGAACTACTGGATTCTGATGCTTGAATTCAGCCCTTAGTTTTTCCAAACTGTTTTTTGGCTGAATGGACAGAGATTTTTCCTATTTTTCATTTGTCAAGGTTGGGTGAGCATTGGCCACTTTGTTTTTGAGGTTGTCATGCTTTTCTTCGAATAAAGTTTGATTGGATGTTATGCTTTTAATGTCTTCGCTCATACTATCTACTTGGGAACTTGCAGTTGATAATTAAATTCTGAGTTCCCAAATTTCCTGAGTAATTTCAGTGTTTCTGGCCTAAAATCTTGACAAAACCGTCCAAATTTTGAAAATTCCTTGTTGTTTAAGGCATCATCCTCATTCCTATTTGGGACGACTGGTTTTGATGCATGAGCTCCCCCCAATTTGACAAGATTTCAGGTGTAAGAGGCAACAGCTTCAGAGCCTTGGTGACTAGGAAGATAACCCAAGAAGGCCTTGTCGCTAGTTTCCATCTCAGTGTCACATTTTCATCTGGCCAAATCTGCCAGGAATTGGTTACTGGAATCCATTTCAGAGAGTGTCACCAGTTTTGAATGAACACCAGTTGTGAAGTTCCAAGGATTGCTTGCTCGTTTATTATTATCCTGCATGCTTATTTGGGACAAAGTTCTGTAGAGTGATTCTTGATAGTGCCTAAGGTTTACAGTATTTAGACCTTTTGAAAACTCACTAGGCTTATTATAATTGCCCCGTCTTTTCCAGACGATTTTAGGCGTAATTTCCCTTCATGTTTAAGAACTTCTTCCAAGGCAGGTAGATATACAAGCTGTGGATTTGGCGCATCCAGCTTGTCAACACTTCTCCAAAGAAAGGATACAATGTGAAAACCAGGAAGGAGATAAAATAAATATATCTTTTATTGGATAGTATTTATTAGATAATCAGTCATTAGGCCAGGCGCCAGTATTTATACCTCTAGGGCATCTCCTGGCCACATTCAAGCTCAAAATTTCAACAGATATTTTACCACCTCAGTTTGACCCTTGAACTGATACAACTGAGACCTTTTCTTAAGTTTATTGGTAGCAAAATACTCTCAAAATTGGAAAGATTTCTGGTACAAAAATTGCAATAAAAGCATGCAAAATTGTCCTAGGATCTTTTTGATTTTATTTTCTGTCATACTTCTGACGAAATACACCTTCTGTGAAATTCTTGCATTGATTAAAGTAGATGACGTACCCCTAATGAGGATGTTGGCAGGCCTCTCTCTCAAAAGCACTAGATACTCCCTTTTGGTAGATCCACTTGCAAGTGCTATCATGCCAATTACATGGATCAACATATGAATTTTGCCCTAGGGTGAAAATTGATTAAGTTTTTCATTCATCTGATGGTCCATGGGACTTTTAGACGTTAACTTCAGGTCAGTTCTGTTTGATTTTATATACTAGTTATTTGATTGTGTTCCCAATAATTGGGTCAATTGCTGAGATTTGATTAATAGATAATTGTCCATAATGTGTGAGCGTATGTTGGGATTTTTGCCCATATTCCCAGCCTGCTAGATTACCTGGTGTCACTAAGGGAAAAAAGCCTAAAGTGAAGTGAATCAGAAATCAGTTGGCCTGAATTTTTAAGGAACTACGTTTGGGGGATTTTGGGATATTTTTCAGGTTGTATCTGTCAAGATCAATCCGTATGAATACTTAATATCTCGTTGGGTGGAGCGGCTGATGAAATAGGGGCATCTGATAGTGATTGACTATCAGGTGTACCAATTGAAATCGGTCAGGTTTCATCACTGACTGATTAGGAATGTATAATGAGTTGCGAGGCAAGTGATGCCACCTGCAACTAGTGAATCAATTGGTTGGTGAAGTGACCTGCCATAATGGGTAAAAGGTACCATTACCTAAGCAGGTCGTTAGCCAAATATGGTTGGTTCACTTGGATTGAGAGGAAAACGTTAGGGACACATTTTCAACTCTTTCCATTTGAGGTCTCGAAGATTTCCAATGTCAGAATCCTAGCCAGTATGGGGAAGACCATCGCTGCTGAGATGAGGAAGGATAATTCAATGGCAACGGCTGCCATTTCATTGAAGAGGTGTCAACCAAGGGTTTTCTGGCCCAATCCCTATAAATTCCCTAGGATTCACTATAATAAAAAAACACATTAACATTAACACATACACTTATACATACTAATACTTTAGAACGATAATAGTTTTATTGTGGATTCAGTAATAGTTAGACTATCAGCATCTAGCGCGAAGATTCCGTCTTATGGATATTGTTGCAGAAGGCAATAATTGGTAGACTCTTAGAAGAAGAGTAGAGATCTGAGCGGGGATCTAGAGATGAAGGGAACCACTACTAAGGGATTGCTGCCAAATGTATATTGGGCCAAAGGAGACTGCAATCAGAGGATATTGACAAAGATTGAGTGGACAGTAATATAGGAAATGAATCCCTATGAGTACGACTATTGAGTATTTAATTGGAAATACCAGCTGAAGCGTTGGCCCTGAAAATAGTTTTAACTCATTTCAGATAATAGTCTCCATACTATTATCATATTATATATTCTTACACCGCGAGGTGCACAAGGAAACTGAACCTGTGCAGTAAAAAGGTTATTGGTTTGACACCGATAATCAACACTTTAGTAATTTTTTACAAGTTGGTGCTCACTACAGGGGTAGTTGAGTAGAAGAATTTATCAAGAATGTCATACAAAGAAGAGATGCGTAAGTTGTGGACTGAGATTGCCACAGTGAACCAGAACGCCTTAAACTCTGTGGACCACCAGGAGTTCACAGCCTTGGAAGAACGAGTTACCAAGGTGGAGGAAGGAGTTGAAAATGTAGCCAACTTCGAGAATGAGTTACTCAGCAAAGTAAACTTGTTAAAGAGGAAAGAAGGAGACCTTGTCCAAGATGTCCTATTCCTGAAAACGGAACATGAAGTGGATTGCATTCATTTGAGAAAGTTCAGTGCGGACATTGAGAAATTGATGTAAGAAATAGAGGATTTGAAAGCCCACAGATGTGCATGTGAGCCTGATATGTCCAGTGATGCTGAAGAAGGAAGTCCTCAAATGATACTTGGGAAGAGGAATACCCTGAGAAACATGCCACCCGCATTTAATGCTATTTCAGAGATGACGCCAGAAGTCACTCCACAAGTGAGCCAAGTAGCCAAACCAAAAGAATCAGTCCAAAATGACTTGGAGGAATTCAGAGCAACACCTAAATTGCCCAAATTCCATTGGGCTAACGCCCCTGCGTTTTTCTGACTATTAGATAAGACCATGAATGGATATGGGGATCATCAGAAGGCGTTGACAGTCATGAACTGTTTGGACACAGATTGTCAGAATCTAATATTACCCCACCTGGAGGGAGACAGCTGGTCCTATGCCGAGGCTAAAGCAGCCATAATGAAGGAATTTGGCAGTCCTACCCACATGTCAAAATGCAAGCAAGACTTTATGGGAATTCAATTCCATAAAGACGAGTCTCTTGCAAGCTTTGCAGATCGATTCTACCAGGAATCGCAGATCCTGGCTGGAGCAAAGGTGTTAGATGACTTTGATGTGATAATCGCCTTGCAAGCGGCCCTTAGGCCTTATCCTGATTTGCATCGAATAATGTCTACTGTATTTATGACAGAAATAACTACCTCACAAATGGTAGATAACCTGAAGATTCTGGGAGCAATGTTCGATGCTCTGAATAGAAGCTTCAGGTCTAATCCAGTCCAAAGTTTGAATCCCACGAAGGTAGTTAAAGGGGAAAAGGAGACTTTTTAACTGAACTGTGCTGGGAAATAAGCCTGAGGAATTTAAATGGTTAAATAAGGAAGAGAAGGTCTGCTTCCAGTGTAGCGGGAAAGGGCATTTCGCCACTCACTGCAAAAAGCTGAAGGATCAAATTAATGTGGTCCAGGATAAAGAGACAGCAGTAGCCAAGGATTCAGGAAAAGGTCCCGCTGCCTAGACAAGGAGCAGTCTAGAGCGGCGTAGAAACCTGTTCCTCCCAATATTATGAACAAAGAAATAGATATTAGCAATCTGTTCATAGATGATGATCAGGATCAGCTATATCAAGTGGTCAAAATGGACATAAATGACGTGACCAGATCTGGGGCAAAGAAGATTGACCCCAAGATAGTTCAGGATGTTGCCCGGCCATACGCCTGACAACTGGTGGAAAAGATTTGGACCACTGAGAATCCTGATGAGTTAACTGATGTTCGCTTGGATGAGGCCAATCTGTTGATTCCTCTTGGCGCGATTAAGGAATTGTTTCCTGATTTATTGGCGCAGATCATTCATACCCTAGATTCAGCTATTAATGCCGCAATTCACTCAGTAAATACTCTATTACAATACTTTGAGTGTACATATATAGATATTCAAGTGAATTGAGTGAGGGTGTGGGTGATAGCTGACAGCGGAGCGCCCATCAGTATTGTGTTGACCAAGCTGGTGAAGAAGCTGAAGATCTCTCCAGACTTGAAACACAAGAAAGAATATGGAACATCTGGGCCAAACACCACCGTTTCCTGTGGAGCTTATATTGCGCTGCCACTACAATTTGGGTCATTGGTGGTATCCGCGCCAGCAATAGCTTTGGTGAACCAAAACTTTGATATCCTGATCGGAATGGAGTTTCTGCAAAAATACAGAGTTAAATGTAACTTCAAGGATAATATGTTGACCATCCTGGGTTAGATGTTACCATTGGTATACCAGACGAATGGTGAAGTTCCATTGAACCAGAGAAATAACTTCATTAATCTGATATACAATGACAGCATTGTACCAATTAAGAAATAATTAATTGGTAGGAAGTGACGAGAGATGCCAGCGGAAATCCTAGAAAACCAAGGAATTCCCTTACGGATCAAGATGGAAAGGACCATACTAGCCAGATTGCAAATAATAGTTGACACAGGGTTGACTTTAGAGATTTCAGAGCTGTTGTATGGAGAAGTCAGAAGCCCCTGGAAGAAGTTCAGAGTGGAGTCATGGGTGGCTCCCAGGATAATTATGCTGGGCCATGGAGAAATACGAGTTCTCTTGGCGAATTTAAGCGAAAAACTGATGAATATCAAGAGGAATCAAATAATTGCATTTATTCATTTAATCCTGATGGCAGAATCTAAACGATTCCATGATTTTGGGTCTCTCAAGGAAATGGGATTACTGGCCAAAAGCATCAACCTATTAGTTGATTGAGAGCAGCTCGCAGATCTTCTGGAAGGGCAGAAGGAGGAGGTGCTCAAATTATTTGGAAGACATTGGGAAGTATTCACTCAGAATGACCACGATTTGGGATGTGCACAAGGCATAATTCACAAGGTCACCACCAGGGAAAGTCTATTGATAAGGATAAGACTGATCAAAAGATTGAAAGCTGCTGAAGTGGTAGTGGAAGATGAGATCAGCAAACTAGTAAAGCGTGGGCTTCTAGTTCCATCATCAAGTACCTAGGCAAGCTCAATTTTGATCATAAAGAAAAAAGATGGATCAAATCAGGTAATGATTGACTATCTGAGGCTGAATAAAATTATGAAGAAGGATTCATATCCCCTACCAAGGATTGATAATGTACTGGATCTATTAGGAGAAGCAAAGCATTTCTCCACAATGGACCTAATCTTGGGATACTGGAAGATTGACTTGCCAGAAGAAGACCAAAAAAAATGTGCGATTATCACTGCACAGGGGTTATACCAGCTGACTAGGATTCCCAGGGTCCTTTTAATGCGCCCATGACGTTTCAGAGGGCCATGGACGCAATATTGAGCGATCTGAAATTGTCATGCATCCTGGTATATCTGGACAATATCAATGTGATCAGTAAAACGTTTACTGATCACCTTCAGCACTTGGAGGAAGTTTTTAAGAAACTGTCCGCGGCTAACCTGAAGATCAAGCTACAGAAATGCCACTTCTTTAAGAAGGAGCTTGAATACCTGGGATTTGTGATTAATGCAAACGGATTGCAGTTGCAACCCCCGAAGATAGCAGCTATTGAGCAGATGGCTGTGCAAAAGAGTGTCTGAGATATCCAAGTATTTCTTTAGATATTCAGATACTATAGAAGATTTATTCAGGACTTCGCCTAAATAGCCAAGCCTTTGTTTCATTTATTAAAGGATCCAAAAAAATTCATATTGAATGAAGAGGCCCAGGGCTCCTTCAATGAATTACGCTGGTACCTGATAAATTCGCCAATTATGAAATATCTAAATTTTGATTGGGAGTTTATCATTCAAACCAATGCTTCATTGATGGCGATTGGCGCCATACTGAGTCAAGTAGATGAACTTGAGGACGAACATCAGGTGGCATATGTGAGCCGGACACTCTCAGCCGCTGAGAGGACTTACATTATGACTGAGCAAAATGCCTTGTGTTCTTTTATGCCTGTAAGCAGTTTTGGGTGTATGTCCACAGAATGAACTTTAAGATGGTGATGACCACTCTTTGCTGCGTTGGCTGCACAATTTACGGGAACCTGAAGAATGACTGGCCCAATGGGCACTTAAGCTTCAGGCTTATGATTATGAGATAGTCCAAAGAGCGGGGGCTTCTCACCAGAATGTGGATGGCTTATTGTGGTTACCAATGGTCCAGTTGGTATATCTGCAGGCGGATGAGCTATTCCAGAGAATGGTCAAAGGAAGAATTGAGGATGAGCCTTGAGAAATCCAAGGTGCGCTTCAAAAAGTGATGGAAAATACTGAGATCATGGATGGAAAAGTATTCAAGATGATAATTGGGAAATGATTATTATTTCCAAAACCGTTGGAAAGAGCAGCAATAGTTCAAGCAGCTCATAAGGTTGTCAGGCACAGAGGCCTGAGAAAAATGACCAATCATATTTGCTAGTATTATTACTGGGAATCAATTAACTATGATGTCATGGATTATCTGGCTTGTTGTGTGGAATGTCAATTTCATAAACCACACAAGAATACAACTGGATACTGACTGGTTTGACCTGGATTTGCATGGCACATGGTGTCTATCAGTGTGATGGGATTATGGGTGATGAGTACAGGAGGAGTGAAATACATCATAGTAGTCATTGACCATCTGATGAGATGGGTTGAAATGAAAGCATTAACCCGATTTGATGCTACCAGTACTGCGAGATTCATCCTGGATCAAGTAGTATACTGGCATGGATGTCCACAAGTTATACTGAGCGATAATGGGACCAACTTCATGTCCCATGTGATCCTGAGGCTAAATGAAATAATGAGGATCTGGGGAGTCATGTCAGTACCATACCAGCTGGAGATGAACGGACTGGTAGAATGGGTCAATGGGACGCTGGCCATGACACTGAGGAAGCTAGTTGCAGGGAGAACTTCTGCGTGGGGAACGTACCTGGGTTTGGTGATGTTCACCTACAACATCAGTCATCATATGGCAACGGGAAAGATGCTGTTTGAATTACTTTATGAGGGGAGGCCGCATTACTGCTGATATTATATTCAGTAGTAGAACCTACATCAGGGATGAGTACTGAACAATACCTGAACCAACTGATGAGTATCCTGATCGATATGCAATTGCAAGCATTTGATACTACCTTAAAGAAAAGGATATGAGCAAAATTGACGGATGATAAGAACTGACCACCTTTAGAAGAATATCAAATAGGAGAAAGAGTCATCTATTGCAGTACACATGGTTTCAGATGAAGAAACAAATTGGATGCATTATGGTTGGGTCTGATTGAAGTAACCGCCAAGATGGCGATTGATGCTTACTCCATCAAGAATCTCATGGAATGAAGTGTAGTAAATCAAGTCCACGCTAAGTATTTAAAGCAGTGGATCAAAGAAAAAATTAAAAAAAGAGTTCCTAAGGACCAATAAACCATTAAGTTGGTCATGTCCTAATGATTAGGTCAAGTCTAAAAAAGGACCTCTGAACCAATATAGATGGTTAAGTTTAAAAAAAGGATCTATGAACCATAGAAAACTGGTAGGTTAAGTGCCCAGGATCCAGATTGGGGGAAAAGATGGACCTCTAAACCAAAACAAGGTCAAGTCCCATAGAGAAAAAAAGGAAATGAAAAATAAAAAATTGATAAAAAATATTGTAAATTTTTTTAAAATGCATAGGAAAAAAGCCAATATGTTTTTATAAAATTTTTATTTTTTATTGGTTATCCTCAGTGCGGGGATGATTCCACCTATGTCACCTCTTGGGGGAGGGAGGATGGATCGCAGTAGGAAGAAATAGCCCGTCAAAATCAATATGTGATCAGACACTTGCAAGGGAAAGACCTACACAAAACCGCATTCGTTGAGCTGACGCTGAGCCCTGAGAGAATGCGACTAGGGGAAGGGAAATGGATATGTTGGAAGAAGCCAATCGCAGAACCCCAGAGCAGGGAGGAAAACAGCAATAAAGGAAGAGGCAATCGGTGAATAACCCCAAGTAATCCCAATAAGGTACTGGCGCCAGAAGATTTGTCTTGAGTGCCTGCCAATGGGCCTCATCAAGAACACCAGACATGTGAGCTGGCAGCGAAGAAGGAATACTGAGGGGGTTGTCAAATCATGCCCCCAATTAATGCCATCAATGGAAGATAGCAATGAGAAGCTCTAGAGAAGAGGTAGTCATGCAAAGAGCGGATTGCATCTTGTCTTGATGACTATGGGCTTCACAGAAGCTGAAGCTGAATGACCAATGAAAGTTAGGTAAGGCTAGAAGCTTCGTTGACCAATTTTGAAGAACTTGGCTGGCAAAGTGGAAAGCATAAGTGGCAGTATCCTAATCCAGAAGGTTGTAATATTTAAGGGATTCAGTGCTAATGACAACGCCTCAGTGACTTGCGCTCAAAGTTCAGCATAGGGGAGCTCGTAATGAATGCTGTTCCCAATTAAAAGCTCAGAAACCAGCACAGCAGGCTGATAAAATTGTATGAGTTGGAAGAGGAACTCAGGGAGCAAATCTGACCTGGCCAAGAACGAATGATCCAAAGTGACAGCATAACCTCCGGAGCATCAATGATGATGTTCAGGCCTCAGTGAAAGTAGCCAAATCCAGAATGGTTTTGAAGTCCAACTTGGGGATTGACTGCAAGGGAAGAGTCAGCTGAGAGTTATTTGAAATGATGGCATGCCTGGTTTTAGAGGAATTAAATACTGTTTCTGATAATTCGATGGAAGGACTAGCCCTTTGTGCCAGACTAGGTGCATGAGTCCTGGAAGGATTATAGAAGAGGTTCTGTCAAGCATCCTGAATCATCTGCTGGAAGAGGCGGAGGTCCAAATCTGACAGACTGTTCAGAAGTTGCTGATAACGGGATTCTGAGTTCAACATATGAGCAGAACTAGAGGGGGATGTTGAACTTATATAGAAGTCGACATTATGCACTCTACAATCCTTTAAGCTCCAATTTCAGGAAATTGATTTCATAAAATTAATGAAATAAGCTTTCTGAGGGAAGGATTAAGAATGACTTACAGCCTAGAGGTTATGAGTAAAATAATGAGAGCAAATAGAAATAAGTATTCTTAATCAAGCCACGAAATGAACATTGACAGCAAGAGTCTCCTGTCTAGGATGATGAGAGAATCAGGAATTTAGGAACGCTGGACCAAGAATCCTGAATATGACAGCGGGTCATATACCATGATGGGGGAAAACTGGATCCTGAGAAAATATTGTCACGAGTAAATTGATCAGCCCAGCATGACAAGAGGTTGTGGGGACCGCGCTCTGATTAGGCAGTAGCAAGGAGTAAAAGGAGGAATGCCATAAGCCAAATGTCATCCCAAGCAGCATTGAGTATTGATGAGTGTACTCCACTTGAACCAATGAAGTATTCAACCAGGTGTCCAAAATGGTGTTTCCATACCCCAGTCCTTTTCTCGCAGGAAATCTAGGCAAGAGGGGGATGTGTTGGGATTTTTGCCCATATTTCCAGCCTGCTAGATTACCTGGTGTCACTAAGGGAAAATTCCCTAAAGCGAAGTGAATCAGAATTCGGTTGGCCTGAATTTTTAAGGAACTACATTTGGGGGATTTTGAGATATTTGTCTGGTTGTATCCATTAGAGATTGATCCAGATGAATGCCTAATATCTCATCAGGTGGAGCGGCCGATGAATTAGGGGCATCTGATAGTGATTAACTATCAGGTGTACCAATTGAAATTGGTCTGGTTTCATCACTGACTGATTGGGAATGTATGATGAGTTGTGAGGCAAGTGATGCCACCTGCAACTAGCGAATCAATTGGTTGGTGAAGTGACCTGCCATAATGGGTAAAAAGTACCACTACCTAAGCAGGTCGTTAGCTAAATATGGTTGGTTCACTTGGATTGAGAGGAAAACGTTAGGGACACATTTTCAACTCTTTTCATTTGAGGTCTCAAGGATGTCCAATGTCGGAATCCTAGCCAGGATGGGGAAGACCATCACTGCCGAGATGAGGAAGGGTGATTCAATGGCAACAGCTGCCATTTCATCAAAGAGGTGTCAAACAAGGGTTAGATGGCCAAATCCCCTATAAATTCCCTAGGATTCACATAATAAAAAAACACATTAACATTAACACATACACTTATACATACTACTACTTTAGAACATTAATAGTTTTATTGTAGATTTAGTAATAGTTAGACTATCAGCATCTAGCGTGAAGATTATATCTCAAGGATATTATTGCAGAGGGCAATAATTGGTAGACTCTTAGAAGAATAGTAGAGATCCAAGCGGGGATCTAGAGACAAAGGGAACTATGACTAAGGGATCGCTGCCAACTGTGTGTTGGGCCAAAGGAGACTGCCATCAGAAGATCTTGATGAAGATTGTTTGGACAGTAATATAGGGAACGAATCCCTATGAGTTTGACTATTGAGTATTTAATTGAAAATACCGGCCAAAGCGTTGGTCCTGAAAATAGTTCTAACTCAACTACGAATAATAGTCTCCATACTATTATCATATTATATATTCTTACAACGCGAGGTGCACAAGGAAACTGAACCTGTGCAGTAAAAAGGTTATTGGTTTGACAACTGATAATCAACTCTTTAGTAAATTTTTACAGCATATTTGGACCAAGCTTATTGATAAATTGCTTGATTGAATTTAAGTTGAGATATTTAACCCAAATCATATAGTTGCAATGGGCCTTGAGGTAAGAGTTAAGGTATTAGCTAAAGCATTGGGAGGATAGTTGGCCCAATCTGATGGTTGTTAAAGGTTTATTTTGAGTCAACCACCAGAATCTGACAAACCCCATCAGATTATCTTGATAGAGATAGCAACCTGATTAGGTAATGTATCCTTTTACCTTATAATAGCAAGTCACGTTGTTTAAAAGTTTAACCTTCAAATTGCTACAAAAAGCATTTTCAACGCCTAGCAACTACCAATAAACCCTTAATCAATTGGTGAAAAGGTCTGTTTGGCTCTTACAATATGATTTTTATATCAATTGGTAATTAAATAATTAAACCATTTGAAAAATACTAGGGATCCTCCCTAACGGAACTTTATTAATCTGGCAGAATCAAAACCTGTGGATCAGTATCCCATTAGGAACAACAACCAACAATAGTTATTATATCATATGATAGCTCTACATCTACTATGTAATCCAACCCCAGCGGATAAAGAAGATTTTATTATAATCAATTCAGCTGGGCTATGTGGGCATACTTCTTCCCAACACAGCAACCACTTGATTAGATTATCCAGCAAAAATAGAAATTTGGTAGCGGATGCCACCTCAGGCTGAGGTCTTAATATGGCCATCATTCAAATATGATTTCAGTGAAACTCAGTCTTGTTCTCACTTAACCTATCTCATGTCCATTCTCCGAAAAGCGGTTCCTCTTCTCCTTTTCTTACTCACTGCTGCCTCACTTGAGAACAGTTCCTATGGCTTATTCCATACCAGGATTATTTTGATTGATCTCTCCAATAATATGTTCTGTAAAAGCCTGTATGACTCCAGTTAGGTAATATGAATCCACGCCATTTAAAGATATTCTAAGTCAGCTTCATCAATTTATTAGATCCTGTACTACCCCAGGCTGGGCTCTCCATTTTTAATCAGAGCAGATCTTGAGCTCTCCTTTCTCGTGATTCTTTCTGGAAGAACCAGTTTCAACATGAGCAAATCCTGCCTAAATTCACAGTCTTCTTTAATCCCATTGTAATTCATCCCCCTTCTCTCTGCACAACAACAAAAAAGGTGGAAACACCACCAGATTCTCTTGATTGCGTCAAAATAAAAAGTCAACATTTTTTTATTTTTGTCTTCCATATTTTTTTCCCTCTTTTTGCAATGGAACTTACTCTATTATCAATAGGTTAAGAGGTACATCTTTTGAAACTTAATCATCAATTTTGGTTCAAATGTCCCCTCTTGAGGCTCAACCATCAATTCTGGTTAAGTGGTCCCTTAAGGAACATTTCAATCATTTTTCTTAGATCTAAACTTAAAGTATTTGGTATGGACTTGGTTCACTATATGACCATCAAAGGTGTTTTTCAGCATAAAGGCATCACCCACAGATTTTGCAATAACCTTGAATGGTCCCATTCAAATAATTAAACTTTTCTTTCTCGTTGCAATCACTTTTGCAACTTATTCAATTCAAGTCTGATTCTAGTTTGATAATCTCACAGAGGAGATTAGTCTGCGCCCATTTCAGGGAGCAGTTGGGCAAGTAAGGTAAGAGGAGCAGGTGGTAGGCCTGAGCCCTCAGATGTTTGAAAACGCCCTGGAGAAACTGGCAGAATAGAAAAAAATTTAAAAAAAACTGGCGGTCACTATTTCCCCAGAAATTCTCGCTTGGCAAGCACAATGCAACCAGTATATCAACACGCCGCACTCCCAACCACTCTCATTGGTGGAATATGGAGTCCGTGTGTTTCTGGACATCCAACAAACAGCTCTATGAGAAAAATTTTGTGGGGATGCGCACACTTTTTCCTGACCGCAGTGTACGTCGCACCTCACTCCATGTCATGTGGTTGGCTGGACCTCAGTTTTAAAAACAAGGAGGCAGCAGATGAAGCTGCTGCAGTGTGCATAGTGATCAACCTCCCCAAAGGGTAACGGGTCATCAAAACCAAATAAACCAGATGGACAACATCCAATCAAATTTTCCTCACGTTTGACTTTTTGCTTACTATGGTAAAACGTGCCATTTTGGAGTAACACCTGAAAAAAGGTCTCACCATTTATGGCGAAATACAATATTTCAAGATGCAATGCTTTACGCTGATGCCACACTTGTGCACCAGCAAAGCCATTGCAGTTCTGACCCCAACTGAGGAGATTGCAAAGGACCTAACCCAGATACCGCACTCCACCTATATCAATATCATAGGGCATACCACCCACCCTTTCTGGGTAACCGTGGACAGCGCGCCCCCCATCTGCACCCACTGTGACGCGTTCAGCCATAAGGCACATGCATGCCCCACCAAGGAGGGCATCACATTCCAAGAGCACCCCTCGGCGGCTATGGCCAGCGGAGAGGCACACTATGAACCAACCGCAAGCACCAAAGAGGCTTTCCCGTGGGGAGCACAAGGCTGCTACCTACTGGTAAAACCTATTTCCCCACAAGAGCGGAAGAAGGCCAAGCAGGCCTGCAGGGCCACGGTCAAGAAAGTGGCCAAAGTCACCATCGCTATCCCACACTCCCAACGCCAGGAGGACATTGAAACCTTCATGTCAGAAGCAACTCAGGAATCCATCAACCAATCAGATTTGGAAACCCATGCCGATTGGGCCACCCAATCTGAGGATCAGATGGGAGACTCAATTTCACCCGATCTTTGCAACCAAGCTCTGGTTGAAACCGACTTGGTCTCCAACCTACCTGAAAAAAGTATTTTTGACCTGCTCAATGGTGCACCAAACTCATCCACACCACAAAAAATTCGTTTGATGTCAGGGAAACAAAAAGTGAAGGCAAAAGCCAACGCAAACCTTTCTGCTAAAATCAACAAAATTACTGATAGCGTTGCTGCAAACACCCATGCTGCCATGAAGGCCTGTGGGGATCTAGAGGAGGCTAGTGGGCCTGGGTGCCCACCCCCTCGCACCTAAGGTGCAAAGGGAAAGCTTCGCTTTAGGGATGTTGAATATTGCCAGACTCAAGGCCTCGCCGTCCTGGGCTAGGAAACTGAGTTTTTTACAACAAAATTTACCCATGGATATCCTGGCCATCCAGGAGTCCCACTTTCTGCGAGGTTCTGAGGATGCTTGGAAAACCATGCTCCTCCCATACCCATCCTTTTGGTCAGAGCACTGTGGGGTGCTAGTTTGGAAAAACAATTTTTTCAAATCTTTATCAACGGAAACCTTCCTCAATGGCTGAGTCCTCATTGTCACTTTCTCGTGGGCTGACATGGCACATGCTATTGTCAACATCTATGCCCCAACCTGTGCACAAGGATGTCAGGAATTTTTCTGATCAGTCAAATCCCTCCAATTGCCCTCAGACTCTTTTGTAGATGGCGATATGAACTGTTGGCTAAACACACCAACAGACCGTTGGCCTTCCTCCTCCCACACACCCCAGAGTCACGTAGAACTTCGCGTTCTAAAGGCCACCCTTGGGTTAATGAATGCACTGCCACAGCGAGCCCCGCTGCTCAAAAACATGACGTGGCCCCACATCCACAACGGCCAATTAAGGTCCATGACCCGTATAGACCTTATCCTTATGCCGGCGAAATTTCAATACCACATTTCCCACTTCAAACAAAAATCAAATTCTCCAACCACCAGCTGGTCTCAATAACCTACCACTACCTGTCACAGTGGCTAAGGCCCCACATTGGTGCAAACTCTGCCCTCCCAAACTTGCGTCGCCAGGATTTTCCACTTGGGTGGAATCAGCAACTTTGGAAAAAGAGTTTGTTACACCATTTTGCATGGACCCCATCTTCACATGGGCAGCCTTCAAAGAGGATACCATCCGTCACTCTTGTCACCTCTCCTCCTGATGCTCATGAGCCACATCAGCCGTTATCTCATGTGCTCTAGCAGAGTTGGCACACCTGGAGTCCAACATCCCAGCCACAGGATACAGCCCTGCATGGGGCCAGAAGTGGGCGGAGGCAGCCGCCCACCTCAACGCGCTCAAAAGGCAACACAAACATCGGGTTTATGTTCAGTACAGGGCCAAATGCATTACAGAGGGTGACAAGTGCACCACATATTTTTTTAATAAATTTTTGCACCACGCCAGAGCGTAACCTGAACACAGTTGTGAAGATTAGATGATTCCATTGTGGATATGCCAGCCAAAGTGGCAATCAAAACACAAAAGTATTACTCCAAGTTATACCGATCTGATCCAATTCAGCTGGCCAAAGTGGCGGAATTTCTCAACCAAACCCACATCTGCACCATTTCCCGATACCCAGAAATAATGAATTTGATTACTCCAAACGAATTATGGACAGCCATCCGTGGTGCACCAGACTGAAAATTCCCAGGCCCAGATGGCATTCCATATGAATTCTACAAAAAGTACTTCAAATATATATCCCCACTACTGCTTGCCTCACTTAACTAGAGCCTTCTGGAAACGCTTTTCCTACCAGGAGGACAAGAGACCTTCACTGTCACACTCTTCAAGAAAGGGGATAAGCTAGACTTAGCCAACTGGTGCCCCATTTCTTTAACTAACATGAATACAAAATTTTTTAACTAAAATCATGGATAACCGTTTAGGGATTGTAGCATCTGCCACCATCTCCCCAGAACAATTCGGTTTCATACCCAGAAGGTCGATTTGGGACAACGTGCACTCTGTGGCTAACGCATGCCAGTCGACAGCCTCTGGGGCACTTGTATTCTTGGACCAACAGAAGGCCTATAATAAGTAAACTGGGAATACCTCAGGGCCTGCCTCCATCAATTCCGCTTACCCCCTTGCTTCATCAACTGGGTGATGCTACTCACAGAATCTGCAACAATGGCAGTATGTGGCCCTGGCTTCCTAACGGAAGTAGTCCGCCCTCAAAGGGGCTTGCAACAAGGGGACCCCCTTAGCCCACTCTTATACAACTTCAGCCTTGACCCACTACTTCAGAACGTGAATGCCCAACTCACTGGGGTCCATGTGCCAGGCCAAGCCCCAGTCAAGATGATGGCGTTTGCAGATGACTGTGTGGTTGGGGTGTCTAATAATAAAGATGCACGCACACTTGAAGCTCTCATCCAGGAGTATTCCTGGGTAAGTAATGCTGCACTGAACGCTTCCAAAACCAAAATCATCCTCCCTGGTCAGTATCAAACCTGCTGGGCCCCAGCAATCAGTGCCCAGCCCGGCCCATCTGCTTGCACACGTGCTCGCCCTCCCATCTCACCCCACACCGCCCCAATGGTGCTCCCCTTCATGCCATGCCCTACCATAGGGCCAGTCCGCCATCTGGGCGTGTGGGTGGAGGCAGGCAGGTACGCATCAGCAGTAATGGAGAGTCATATTCTAGACAACGTGATGAAGCGCATTGCCTCCCTCAGAGCCCACCCTACTTCCCTTACTGGCAGGGTTGTTTTAGCCAACTCTATGCTCCTCTCCAAAGTCTGGTTCAGAGCCCACGCCATCCCCTTCTCCCCAAGCTTTTTCAAATCCTTGTATGCCCTGCTGCAAGGATGGCTTTGGTCAGGCCGCCCACCACCAGTACGGCTAGAGGTCATGTTTGGCCCTCATCATCATGATGGCATGGGCCTGCTTGACTTCAAAGCTCTGCTGCCAAGATCCTGGGCACCTGGATTGCGGCCGTCACCGCCCCTACACTCCCCTCCCAACACTGGTCCCACGCAGCCCGCTCCAACTTCTCCCGCGCCTTGGGCCTCAACAATCCATCGAACTCCCACTCCCTGATGAAATACCTCGCATCACACACATTGGCCACAGGTCTCACGGTACTAAAACCCACTAAAAACGAATCCTCCTCTCCATGCGGAGCGCTGAGTGGAGAATTTGTATTAGTGGACACACAGCCCAGAGAGGCCGCCCCTCTCCTCAGTTCACACAAGAGGTACAGGGGCTACCCATCCAAGATGGCGTGATCCCCACATGGCCCCATGTCCTATCCAGGGTGGACTACCTGGACATGATGGACATCCCTTACTCCATTGAGACCCAAAAAACTATCTGGAAATATGCACACCATCCTCTGTCGCAGCCTCAAATCCGTTCCCATGTGTGGTGCTGCCTGAGGCAGGTGTACTGTATGGCTGAGCGCTCTAATGCTTTACACGCATCCTGCGTCGTGTGTGGCCAGTATGTAACGCTGTTCCACCGCCTGGAGAAGTGTCCTACCTCTAAAGTGATATGGCGCGAAGTTCAACGTCTGCTGGGCTAGGATCAAACACATCCCTTCAGTCTGTCAAGAGATATGTTTGCTTTATCAATGGCCTCCCCCCTTCCACCCTCCCTCCATGCTCTGGTGGTTGCAATCGCCATGTGGACTATCCACACGATTGTCTTGGATGCCATCGCAGGCTCCACCCCCACCCTCCCAGAAGCTGTCCACAGATTATGGTCTCATTTGGTGGACCACTTTCAGGCGTGGATGTTTGGATACCTCCCACCACATTGCCAACAGCTGGTCTCCTCCTGGTTCCCAGTTTGGTTCATCAAATCAGACCCTTTCCTCCACACGTGTTCAATTGTGGCTACGGCCCTTCAAACGTTCCCTCCCCCTCCCCATAAGTGGCGTTCCCGTTGGCAACAAGAGATAGCATCGCTTCTCTGGGGTGCCTTCCCTGTTACTAAGTTTTGTCACTTTTGGGTCAAATTCAGAAGTGTCCATTCCATGATTGGCCTTCCTCGTAATAAATTTAAAATTTGAATGGTACCATCCATTAAATATTTATTACCAACTTGCTCTGTTTTAACAGGTTCTAATCAACTCATCCAGCAAAAGATGGCACTTGATCCCTCTGGTATCATAATATGTGACTCTATTGCCAATCGCTAGTTCCATTTAGATCTATTGGTCATTTTTTTTGTAAATTGATTATTGACCTTTTTCACCATGCCTATCGTTTAAGTTGATCCTACCAATAGATCTGGAAATGATCCCTTAATTGTGCGGTTTAAGATGGAAATAATAGCTTCATCCAACTTTGACTTAAGTTGATTATCTTAGTTCTTGCCATTTCTTGCCCTTCCTCTTAATTGAATAGCATAAGGATGAGTGACCTTCATTACAATTTTTCTGGATTAACCACCTTCATTTTTCACTTTTCTATCATAAAACCATTAATATTTGACATTTAATCATGATACAGCAAATCCTCTCCTGGGTCCTCTACAATACATTTAAAGTATCTACTCCATTTAGAAGATATCTGGTGAACAAATTTTGAATGCAGTGCTAGATACTTCCACATCTATACTGTTAAACCTTTACTTAAATCTTGAACAGTTTCCTCCTCTTGAGTCAACACAAGATTAAATTTTCCTTTTAGCTTATCCTCCAACATTGTGTGGCAAAATGTCCAATCACACCATATACTACAATCTTGTTTATATTTCTCTGTACATTTCGATACATTAGGTTTCTTCCCCATCAAAACTTAAATCTAATAATTGGCAAATTTTCCCATATTCTCTTCTTCAAAATACTCCCTAGTCTAATCCTAATTGGCTAAAATTCCCTCATAAAATCAATTAGACGCATTACCATTAAGCCTAACATTTTCATATATTCTTCCATATGAAAAATTGGAAGTCTGATTTTTTCAGCGCCAAAACCATGGTGCAATGAAGATCCATGTAGGGATAAAGCACCATCTGCATTGCAATACGCAAATCAAGTCTGATAAGACTTTTGCACCCACCAGGATTTGTGATTCCTAGTAAAATTGGTCGTCAAAAGTGGCTAATGTTTCATCCTTTTAAAAATTGAATTCCCATAAGCTCCTGTTTACGGCTAGCCATCCACTTAAGACTACAAAACTCTGTCAAGATTACCTCTTTATTATCACTGTACGTCCAATTGTCCCCATCAAGATGAGGCAACATCACATCTTGACAGTCAGCGTCTAAGAAGTTCATCACGGTTACTACTTTTTGTTATTCACTGTATATGAACATTGTCATTTTAAATAGGCAGAAAAATGCTGGTGCGTTACCCTTATGAAACATAGGTATTTTTGGTGTATTAGAAAATTCTTCTGTTTTTACTGTGGAAGAAGTTTCCTGCTCAGCAACTTGACTAATTTGAGGTTAAGTTCAGGAGTCATTCCTAAAATTATAGCAAAAGCCTCAGCATTTTTCTTAATGGTTGTACTTTCCCAGCTGAACCTTCAGGCATCTTGCAGTTAAATTCATTCGCCTCCATTTAGGCGCAGTCTCAGTTATGCTTTTCATGTTCTTGTAATTGCTTTAAGATCTGCGCTACACCCTCATGAAACTGGCGGAAGCGTTCTCTATCCGCTTCCCTCTCAGTTTTATGGAATAGTAACTCTTTGATTAATCTAGTCCCTTCCGTTTCAATGAGGTGACCTTCCCATACAGATCATAGTTGAAGTTCCGACTTATTCTGTTTCCTCTTCAACTTTTGTCACCCATTCATACAAATTATCTAGATCATATTGTGACGCCAAGTTTAGCGCATTCTTATTAATACATCAAAATCATCCACAGCTTCCAAAGTTTATTCTTATATGACATTGTGCTAATAACTTTTTATGTAATCTTTGGCCTTAAAAACTTAACTGCCCCTGTAGTGAGCACCAATTTAGATTCTAAATTTACTGCACAGGTTCAAATGTGAGCGTTCTTAAATTATTGATATAGTAAATGGCTGTGTTGACAATAGTATGAAGTCTAACGTTCTAGTTGAGATCTTCACAACCAAATTGAGTATTGTCTTCAGCGCTAGACTGGTGCTAACGCTCTTTATTCTATTCTTGAAGGTACTCAAAATCTTCCGGACAAATGAAGAAATCCTATCCAACAATATTCCTCTATAGTTGGCAACTTCTGGATCAAAGAAACTTCTCCATCCCTCTCTTAATGCAGGAGCCCGTGGAGAACTTGAAAAAGCAACATCTAGAAAAAGTATAACTATCCTTAACACTAATTCTAAGAGCAAAAAATATAAAGCTGTATAACAGTCTAAATATCCATAAGACTTTTTAATTTCTGCTTTATTTATTAAAATCCAAGGGAAAATGTAGAGGATTTCAGCGCCCAACTCTTCTGTTGGCGCCCCAACAGGAACATCAGCCATTGCCGATGGATTACCCATCTGGAGTCATCCAAAACAATGATTTTTATCATTCATTTAGTCATATTTTGCCGCTGACTAGAACATAATCCCTTTTAGGTTGTAATAATGAACGTGTCCTAAAACTTTCTCTCAACCCCAGCAGACTTCATATTAAGCTAGAAACCTGCTTAGGTAATGTAACCTTTTACCCATTTGCAGCAGGTCGCGTTATCTAAAAAGGTAATCCGCAAGATGCTACAAAAAGTGTTGTCAACACCTAGCAACTAAAAATAAACCCTTAATATATTAGTGACAAACTCTGAATGTCTCATACAATATAATTTATTTTACAATTGTTAAATTGATAATCAAACCATTTGTAAAACTGTGTCAGAGATCCTCCATGATGGAACATTGTAAACTGGCGGGATCAAATCAATATGGATCAATTGATATCTTATAAAAAATAACAATTATACTTATAATGTCATATGATAACTCCACATCTGCTCTTTGTAATTTACCCCAGCTAATAGAGTGGGTTCTATTATAATCAATTAAGGTGGATTATGGGGTATACTGAAGTCCCAACACAATAAGAACATATCTCTTGCTGTCACCCCTGGAGAGGTGTGGAGCTAATGAAACCAGAGTGTAATGTTATGTTTCATGACATGATTTCTGGTATAGAACGTGGGGACAAGGAGGAAGTAAAGAAGGCTAAAGGTTCAAGTTAGCCGACCTCTCAGACCTTAGATATACCATGGATAAACAATGGGTTGAGTCAAGCAAGCCCTTGTTATTTCCCAGAAATCGCTGATGCAGTTCAAGATGTTACTTCAAT
This sequence comes from Massospora cicadina, assembly GCA_022478985.1. Lineage (NCBI taxonomy): Eukaryota > Fungi > Entomophthoromycota > Entomophthoromycetes > Entomophthorales > Entomophthoraceae > Massospora > Massospora cicadina. The sequence goes on along the minus strand of JAKSZP010000025.1, from coordinate 174,220 downwards.
GGTGCTAAAAATTATCCAGTATAGTTAAATAATAACAGTTCAGTATGTTTAAATTCAAAATTTGGATTTGAATCAAATACAATTTTATATTATAAAAGGTGAAATTAAGCTAGTTTTGAAATCTTAGGGTCACACATACTAGAGTTATAGAACTACCAAGTATTATAGTATTGTGTTATTGGCCAAATCGATTTCTAAGCCTCAGCAAAGTGATCCAGGCCCATCATCCCAATTTTCGTTAAAATAGTTTTCTCCAATTGACCTCTCTGTTAACCTCTCTTATATTAAAAAAGGCTATTTTAATAGTTTATTATCCTATGCTACATTTTGTTGTCCTTGTGGTTTGCCACCTTGTTAAGATATCCTGGGTTCTACTATAAAGCTATAATTATTGTGGGCACCTTAAATTGTGTAATTCCTTTAATCTTTTAGAGGTCTTTTTAGAGAGTTAAAGAAGCCCTCCTCACTGTTCTCTTATATTTTAAAAAAGGCAATGGTAATGCTTTGGCTGACACTATGAGCTAAAACCATATTTATATCTGATCCCAAAGAAGTGGAGTTGCATAACATCCACCTGGTGATTTCTCCAGGAAAGAATGTATCAAAGAAAGCCTCCATCACGGCATATATTCTGGTTCTTACTTATCTGGTGAATCTAGAGGAACATTGTATGTTCTGAAAGGTCATCCGTTCTCTTTCTTTATCTGTTGATTATACCTTGATCCTTGACAAATACAATTTTAATAATCAGGACATAATGAAGGGGTACCATATAAAGGACGATATGATATGGTTCCAGGGAAGCTTATGGGTTCCCGCAGGACCTCTTCTCCTGGAGATAATCAAAGAACAACACGATTGTATAACTATAGAGCATCATGGGAAGGCAAAAACCCTGGAGCTTATCCTATAAATATATAACTAGAAGGGAATTTCTGCACAGTTTGTAAGGTACCAAAGGGAGTGCCTTATATGCACAAGGATGAAACCAAATTGTCAGCCTTTCTCTGGGTTGTTGTTACTGATCCAAAAAGCAGTGGGACCCTGGACTTCCCTATCAGGTTCTTTATTATGGAGCAAACCTATCTGATGGGGTATGACGCTATAATGGTAGTGGGGGACCAGTTTACTAAGTTCGTCCATTTCATTCCATGTAACACCACAGTAACTGCATCTCATATGGCAAAGTTACTTGTTTCTTATGTGTTCTCCACTGATGGGTTTCCAAAAGATATTATTAGAAACTGTGGACCCTAGTTTTACATTCTGTATTTTAGGAAAATAAGTTAATGTTCCTCAGATTCATCCTTGCCATTATATTGAATTCCACCCCAATCTGATGTGCTGAAAAAGAGTTTTTCGAGTTTAGTTATAACAACGTCAAGCATGCTTAGATTGGGGTTTCCTTTCTTTGCAAATTATAGTTTCAACCCCACTTTTAACATGGAACCCAACTGTGGGTCCAAGGTGGAAGCTGTGTTGGACTTCGCCAAGTTCATTAAGGATTAAACCAAGTTTTTTGCACCAATTTGGATGCCGTCATGATAATTTATAAGGAATATATAGAAGTTAAGATATGCGTGGGTCCTTCATACAAGGAGGTAGATCTCATGATGATTGATGCCAAGTATATCCCAATAAATCAGCCATGCAAAAAGATGGGGCCAAAGAAGACAGGATCTTACTTCATTGTCAGAAAGGTAGTCATGCCTCTTACCAGTTGAACCTTCCCCTCATCATTTTAAATCTTTTCTGTATTTCATAAAAGCAAGCTGACCTTGTTTGGGTCACCCCACCTGAGACCCAGAGACATACCTCATAGATGAGGCACCTAAGCGGAAAGTAGAGAATATTTTTATCCTCCTTTCGTGTAAAAAGAAGACTTGAGTACCAAGTGTCATGGAAAGGGTTTGACGCCACTATAAATAGCTGAGTTTTAAACCGCAATTGTGTCCATTCACAATACTTCATTAATTCATTACTGGAGAAATTACCTGATTCAGCAGGGACTAAGGCTAAACCAGTTTCAATCACCATGAAGCTGTCTCCAGACAAAAGAACTTTTCCTGGCTGCCGCCCCTGGAGGAGGTTGGTGCCTCAAAAGCCAGAGGGTAATGTCATGACCAATGGCATATTTGTGAGGACAGATTGCAGTAGCATGGCTGAGCGTACTAAAGCCAAAGGCACCAAGATGATTAGCCTTTTTGACCTGAAGCACATCCTAGACCAAAGCCAGGTAAGGGAAAATAGACCCAGGTTGTATCTAGGGGTTTGCGTGGTGGTCCAGCAAGCATCTCATCAACAGCGCTTAAGTGCACTGGCTATTTAACAGATAAAGATGTGGAGTTACATTAAGTGAGAAAACGGGAATTCAAGTCCAATTTTGCTTTTTAATAACTTAAATTAGGCTAGATTTATTTTAAATTAGTAAAGTTAAGTTCAGGCCTACTTGAGGTACAGCACTACTATTGATGGTAAGTTGAGATTATTAGTCACAATTTGGCATAGTACCTCATGGAATAGATGATGGACTACCACCCCCATTTCTTTATAGTCCATTTTTGCTTGACCAACATCATTTGGTGGTCGTCTCCCATAGTAAAACACCTAAAATTTATATCCTTTAAAAATGAACTTTTTATGTGATTTTTCTGAAAGACTCCCTTCAAGAGGTCTCTTTTCTTTTAGATGTTGCCCCCTGAAGTGGTGGTTTATTCCTCTTTTTATGGTATTGGGTTGTTCCCTGTGTGTTTGGATGAGTATTTCCGCTTTCCTCATTAAGAACTGGAGAACTATAGACACACTCTTGATAACATGTCTCAATGAGACCAAATTCAATAACTTCCTGGGGTTCATAGAGTGCCGAATTTTTTATTTAATTGCTGGCCATCACAGCACCTGCCATTGTGTTACCCAACCAATCTATGATATACTTATAAAAACTGATCTATGAGGAAGTTTGGGGTCAGATGTTATTTAGAATAAAGTGTCTTGACAATTTTTGGACTAACTTAATCATTTACCTATAACCAGAAAGGGGTGCTTCTATAAATGAATGAAATATTTTGTAAGTCTGATTTACATTGATGGTAATATTCCTTCTCAGTACCAGTTGATAAAAATCCTAAAGCTTACCCACACAAATTAAAGATATTTCGAGATTCTAATTATGGCCAATGCACCAACAAATCATCAAACTGAAATTCAAAGAGTGATCAATTTGGGGTTGCAGCTGAAGATACCTGAGCATTTATATGTGGGATTCAAAGCTTTGTGAAAAAATATAGGATTAAACCTTGGGTAGCGTCTGGGGTTCTTATTCCAGGCCATGAAGAAATACAACTATTGGTTGCTAATTCCAGCAATTCAAGTGGAGCTTTTTTAGGGGTGGAAGGCGAGTCGGTAAGGGCGTACAGCTACCAACCTGAAGGTTGCGGGTTCGATTCCTGCCCTTCGCACATTGATTGAGGTGCCAGCCAAAGGAAGCTATTGGTGGTTAGTAGGTCTAATAACACGAAAACCTTACCCATGACGTAACCAGAAAAATTTGAGTCCCGATCCGGAGGTGGAAAAACTTTCTTCAAAGGAGTTGACCCTATTCAGGTTTCATGTCATTTATTTCTTTTGGTAATGCCTGTCCCCTGGTCAGCTTGCCTCAGTTAAATAAAAAAGTGGAGCTTTTCATACTATACCATTTTTCAAGTCAGCTCATTGTCCCTTGATTGCTTATCTTGGCTGGCCAACTTGCTTTAAAGGGTTATGGTTCACACAGATTAGACACCAGGCAACCTTTTGAAGGGACATGACATACCTTACTTTTGTAAAGCTTCTTCTGATGCTATCTAATGCATCATCACTTGCTCATTGGAACTTTACATTGCCCTGCTGGCAGTATTTTGTTTGACACTATTAAACATAGCTCTGATATGTTAGCATAACACAAGACTTAATGGAAACTCTTAATGACCTCATCCCTTTTGTTCTCAGCAACCCATTGTGTTCTCTTATGCGAATTTTTTTAGTACTAGATGGTCCCAACTCTTATGCGAATTTTTCTTCTTTAGAACCCAACTATTTACTGGAGATAATTTCAATTAAACCCAAATTAAGTGAAAAAAATAAACTCAAGATTTTGTGGTATAGGATTCTTTACTAAAATGAAATCAAAGTATTTCTTTACTTCTTGCACTAATTTAAGTACATTGATTTAAATATAAAAAAATATATTGGGAGTGGCGTTTGTCAATATTGTAGGGTCTTCACAAACCCTTATGAGTCTCTTCTTGATTTCCGCCCTAATGGCGGCATCCATTTTGTTCAATGCTTCAATCCACAAGCTCTATCTTATAGTGGATATCCCTGCACAAGGATTTTGGAGGCCACTTACTAGGTACCCACTTCTGAGTCTAAGTCGGCAGTACCTCTTCTGGTAATTTCCTCTTCTACCATTTTGTTATTATGTTGATCCTCTTATATTTTTCATTTATGGCGCTACTCCAATTCGCCTCATTTCAGGGATTCAATCAACTATAAAGCTTGGTTGAATGTTTTTATTGGTAATATTATGATGAAAGGTTCAATTGCTCTCATTGGGGTAAAACAGTTTGATCATCTCCTTTTCATCAGTTGATTGCAAATTATTCAGAACCCCAAAGATATAAAAAGGGGGGTTACTTTAATAGTCTTTATTGGTGGTGGTGGCGTAGTCATCTTCACACTTATAATCTCATTGGTTGGCTGGTATCAAATATTGCACATGATGACATTCTGACTTACTGATAATTTTCTTGGGGCGTCTTCATCTATAAAAATTGGTTCTTTTACCTTATCCACAACTCAGGCATTTATATCAAAATTTTGAGGTGTTGGTGTACTAGTGGGTTTCCTTCCAGAGGATGAAATATTAATCATTAATATCCTCATGGAATTTTCCACAACACTTCCCCTCCCAAGACGAGGCCAGGGGAAGGACATAAGGTGCTAGGCATGTACTCTGTTAAACACTATATTGGTTTCATCATCTTTGATAAAATACTTAGCTCCTATGTTATATAGTATAGTTGCAGGGACAGTCAAAATAGCTTGCAACTTCTCAGAATGGTCTCCCCAACATGTAGAATAGGACCTTCTCTTCTCAGCAGAACTATGGTGATTTAGTCCATCTCTTACACTCAAGCTGTCTCTTGGGAATAGTTACTTTGCTATTTTTGGATTCTTTAAGATAAATCTTAAAAAAATAGCCAATTATTACTGGTAATTTCAGTGGTATGTTTTTGAGATCTGCGTCAATGAATGGTGCCAACAAGGTAGCTAACTATACATATCAGCCATACATGGCCATAAATGGAGACATGCCCATCACACAATGATGGCTAAGTCTTTATTCTAACAGCGCAGATGGCAGCAGTTGGTCCCACTTTGACTGGTATTTCAGGTTCGTCTTCAATATTCCACCTAAGGTTCTTTTCACATGTTCTACGCTTCTGTTGGAGGATGGATTTTATGGTGTAGTAAATTGCTGTATCACACCAACTATATCCATAAGCTTCTTCATGACATATGAGATAAATTTATTCCCATTATTTGATAGCATAACCTGAGGGCATTAGTGCCTTGCTATCACTTCGTTATACAGAAGTATGAAGGTTGACCCTTCAGTATATGTCTTGACAGCTGATGCTTTGACCCATTTGATGAATTTGTCAATAGCCGTGATGACAATCTTGAATCCAATTTGAGTCAAAAGGCAAAAGTTTTATTATGTTAATGGATACGTTGTAGAATAGTGCTGTTAGCAAGATTAGTTGAAGCTTAACGCGCTTCTCTAAGGGTCTTAAGCTCGCGCAGGATACACATGGTTTAAGGGCTTAATGTACTTCATCTGACATTGACTACTTATAGAACTGGTCTCTTAGGTATGTCAATATCTTCTGGAATCTTCCATGGCCAACATGATTGTGAGCTTTCATCTCAAGCATCAATTAATCACAAGGTCAGATGTGTGGGTACCACTTGTTATAGACTTCTTCTGAAGGTCCTCATCAATACAGCAAGTATCTCTAAATCATTTTTATGACATTCTTCCCTTCTTAAGTTTCATCTTGCCATTCCTCCTCTGGTAATCTCATCAGGTCATAAAGATGATCAAACTTGTTCTTGGAGGTGGAAAACTGGTAAACAAACAGTCCTTTGACATTTTAGTGCTTGCTGTCTGCTCTGTTTATGAATTTATATCATACCTAGGAGTTGTACTTCCCATCAGGCAAGGCGTGCAACAGCATCCTTCATGTTTCACAGTCAGCAGTGTGATGCATGATCCATCATGGCTTTGAATTTTATTCTTTATAAGTAGAGTCAAAAGTGCTTTACTACTCTTATCATATTCAGGCACTATCTTTCTGTCATAGTGTAGTTCGTAACTCTGGAAAAGACCTTGGATTATTATTTAATGGGGTGGTCTATCCCTTCTTTATACAATTGGGTGAGTATTGCTCTGAGCCCAATGTCAATAGCAGCAATGTACAGCTAAAAGCCTTGTTGAAGTCCAGGTAGGCTAGGATTGGTGCCTCTACCAATCTAGCTTTTAACTCTTATAAAACCGCTTTGCTCAAGGACCCATTCAAAATTGGGTTCCTTAGTCAGCAGATATGTGAGCAGTGCAGCCAAGTCCACAAAATAGGGGATAAACTGTCAATAGTATCCCACCATCCTGAGTAATACTTGAATGTCACACATACTTTGAGACTGATACATGGCTATTATAAATTTGATCTTTGCTTCCTGAGGCTTGTTTCCTCTTAGGCCAATCTCATGTCTCAAAATCTCAAGCTTTTTTTCAGAAAAGTACACTTGCTTCGTTTATTTTCAGGTTTAACTCCTGTAGCTGGGTAAAAACTTCAGCTAAGTTTTGATACGCTCATAGAACGTACAACTGAATACTGTTACATCATCCAGATAGATGAGCACATTCTATAAATTGTAATCTCCAAAATCTTGATCCATCTCTCTTTGGAAAGTGGCAGGCTTTGCACAGCCCCTGTGTCATCCTCATAGGTTTAAACAATCCCTGACTGCTGATCAGGGGCACTTCTCTTGATCTTCAGGTGAGAGCTCCATCTGCCAGTAGCCACTGGCTTGGTCCATCGTGGAGAAGTACTTTGATCCTCCCAAGCACTCTAGCGCGTCATTTATTTGAGAGAGTAGGTCTAAATCCTTGTTGGTATTTTGTTAACTGATGGTAGTCCATAACCATGTGGCGTTCCATCTTTCTTGTGCATTAGACTCATCGGCAAAGCCCACAGGCTATCTTAGACTATGATAAGCTGGCTTCAAATAACTGATTTAGCTCCATGGTAATAACTTTATCTCTGGCTTTTGGATGGTGGTATGGCTTAAACTTGAAAAAGATGGCAGATCCAGTGTCTATCCTTTGTACCACTCCTTTATAAAATCCACAGTCTTTTGGTCCAGTGTTGAGGACTTCCTTTTAATCATCCAGGAGCTCGTCTAAATTCTTCTGCTCCTTGTTAGTCACATTCCCCGAATCCTATTTCCATAAATTCTCTAACAGCATGTACTGATTTTGATGGCGTCAAAGGTTGTCAATTTTTTAGTGATGTCTTGTCCTTTCACTACAAAAATATACTGGGTGGTAATGTTCCCTAATATAATAGTATGTTATCCAATGTAACTAGTTTGAAAAGAACCTAAAAAGTAATCTTACCGGGGAGGATACCTCAGTGGTAGAGTATGACCCTCTGCCCCTGCCTCCCCGAGTTTGATCCCAGTAGTGAACTTTGGGTAGGGGACAATTATGACTGTGTTGGCGTTGCGCACCAATGCCCCAAACTGAGATAGTGAATAGCAAAGGCGGTCCATGGAGTTCCTGGTCTATCATATGCCGTGCATGGAGGTTTTCCGGGTTTTGTCCTCCTTTTTCCATTTTCTTCACTTCCCCTCATTGGTGAAGTATCATCCCCAGGTTGGCCCACCCCAATAAAATTAAATTGTACTCTTGCACCTGTTCACTGATCCCATCACAACTTTAAACTTAAAGTCAGAGTTTGAAGATATTTCACAATGGATGAGTGTAACATTTGTCATTGTTCATCAGATCTATTTTCCATGGCTTTACTTGCGCTCAGTGGTAGGCCTTCTTCTGTGCTAATCATGGTAGGTAGTTGTTTAAAGCCCTTCTCCTTAATTGTGTAGTGTATTGAGTATATTGATTGATCAGTTTCCACCAAGCATGTCCTCTGCTTGAGTGACTTGGAATCTTCATCCTTGAACACCAGTAGCAATTGGTAAATGAGTATGCTCACAGTACAGATGGTGAAGTCAATCTTAGAACCAAACTCGTGTAAGGCTGGTGCCAATTTTAAAAATGTAGTGGTCATTATCCAGAACCACTGCTATATCAGTCAGAACCATGACCCAAAATGTAGTGGCAACGCAGAGTATGCTCCCAAGGCGCGCGTGACATCTGACCCAGCTATATGGTATTTGACATTGTAGTTTATGTCTGTCATAAGTTTGAGCTTCTTCATCAACTTGAAGGATATGATTTTGACAGGTGCTCCAGTATCCATTACAGCTAAGACTTGAACCCTCTGTATCACTAATTCAACCTTTGTAACTCTTTCCAAATTGGTTCACAGTCGGCAAACATCAGCGGCTGACTCCTTAAATTGCTTTATAGCTTCCCCTTTGATGTGGTCTTAGTGATGCCCGCGTTATCTGGACCTATGCTCTTGAAGGTAAACATCACAAGAATCTCTCCTTATTTAGAGGTGTTGATGATTTAATTAGGTTGGGTGTCCTGTGCCAAGTAGGTATCGTTTTATCTAATTAGTTAATTCAATTCACTCATAGTTAAGCAGGTTCAATCCCTACACTAGGTGCCACTAACACTTAGTATCATGCACTGACTATATCCACATATTCATGATTGTTTTCCCCTTTGTTGTGTAGATCCAACCAGCATACTGCTTTGGTGGAATCTTCAATATGAAGTGCATCCTTATTCTTGGGGGGTTCATTTGACATGAGCACCAGAAGTGTCCAGGTTTATAACACTTGTTGCGGGTAAATTCTCTATGAGGATGACGTACCACTGGTTTTTAGGCTTATCTCTAGGTTTCTTGCTCTTATCATGGGCGACATAAACAGACTTGCTTGTTTGGCAAGGAGGTGGTCCTGATGAATTGTATTGCATCCTATAGTTTCCTTAACATTGACTAAAGTCTCTTTGATGGCCTTCAGTGACATTGTGGTCTTGATAGCTAAGGTCATGTGCATCTTTAGAGCGGGTTGCATCTCTAGGGAACTCAATATCCCAGGTTTTGCAGTTGGCAGATCCAAAGCTCTTTTTGTTTATAATTAATAAGCCTTCCAGTAGTAATGGGTAGCATAGTTAGCGACTAACTTGTTCTTTATCATCTTTATGAGCATAGTTCTTATTTAATGTTCTGGACGTCTTGATCACTTTATAACTCTGACAGGAGAATATTATTATAGTTCAGGATAAACCTTTTTGTAAACTTGCACTGAGAATCTCTTGAGCCTCGCAAATCAAACATTATAGTATGTGGTGAGCCTTATGTTGATCACTTGCGCCATCCATACTGTTCTAATACATACTGGAACCCTGCGATGGTTTTCTCAACAGGTGTATACATAATTTTAAAGTAGGGTTTGAAATCAAGTCCTCTTCAAAAGGCTCAGCATGCATCATGCGCTTTGACGTAGAAGTCAACTGAGTAGCCAAGATTGGTTTTATAACTGACTATATGGTCACAATGAAGTAAGGTCTGGTACAATATAAAGTTGAGCTTTAAACTCATCCAGATTCTTGTCCATGTTGTACAGCATGGAATATTGCTGCATATATGCTCTCCATGTTTGTTTAAAGTGTGGACATTAATTCCATTTGAATTATAAAGGAACAACAGTATGTCAATAATCTCTTTAATGATAGATTACTCTTTTACTACAGCAAAGTATACTCACAATTGGTATAGTAGCAATGAGGGATATTCTAATGGTCTCCTTGACATTTTTAATCTGGTTACATAATTCAGATACTTAGGTCTAAATGTCTGGACCCTTGAACGGATGGTTGCCTCCTCCCTCGCCAGGAGTTCAGTGTAATTTTCACCATAATAGCCTCAATACTTTCATCAAACTGTTTTTTGAAATTTCACACTCTTCAATCTGGTCTGATGGTGTCACCCTTGTAGTGAGCACCACAGTCAGGTCGTCAGCTCTTGCTCACTTAACTTAGTCAGCTGACTTTCTGTGGAGAGTTTCTGTTCCTCAAGGATTAGACACTAGGCAACTTTAAGAAAGGACATGGCATTCCTCACTTTGTAAAAAGTCTTCTGATGCTACCCAATATATCAATGCTTGCTCATTGAAACTTTTCATCGCACTGTTGGCGGTCTTTTACTACTCACTCTTAAACATAACTTTGATATGCTGACCTAACAAAAGACTCAACAGAAACTCTTAATGACATCATATCTGGCGTTTTCAGCAACTCAAAGTGTTCTATTAAACTAGTGTCTTCTTCTTAAATACTAGACTCGTTACTGGAGACTATTTCAAAATAAAACAAAAATTAAGTGAAAAACAAGTAAACTCAAGATTCTGTGGGCTAGGATTTCTAATTAATATAATCAAATTTTTATACATCTTGTATAGCTTTAAGATATAACTTAAATTAAGATAGATAAAAAAGAGGGAATGGGGTTTGGCGATATTGTAGGGGATTCATAAACCCTTTGTGAGCCTCTTCATAATTTCTGCCTTGGTGATAGAATATATTTTTTCAATGCTTCAAACTGCAAGCTCTATCTCACAGTATATATCCCTGCGCCAGGATTTTGGGAAGTCCCTTGCTCAATACCCAATTCAGGTCTAAGGCGGCAGTACTTTCTTGGGTTTTACTTCTTATCATGATTTGGTATCATGTGATATTCATGTAAAGCAAAATAATGGCGATACTTCATTGTGCCTCACTTCAGAGTTTGATTGACTCTCAAAAATAGTTAAATGCCTTTTTGGGTAATATCATAATAAAATGTTCAATTGCTCTCAATGAGGTAACTAGATTTGATCATCTCTCCATCATTGGTTAATTGCAAATTAATAGAACACCAAATGTATAAAAGGGAGTTGACTTTCATAGTTTTTGGCAGCGGTGATGTAGTCTTCATACTTCAAATCTCTTTTGTCAGTGGGTATCATATTTTAAATGATGTCATCCTGACTGACTGTGTAAATTCCCTGAGTCATCTTCGTCTATAAAATGGATAATATATCCCTTATTTGCAAATGAACTTTGTTTATCTAAATTTTGATGTGGTAACTTTTCTTTCTCATTGCAATCACTTTTGCAACCTATTTAATTCAAGACTGAATCTAGTTTGATAATCTCACAGAGGAGATTAGTCTGCGCCCATGTCAGGGAGCAGTTGGGCAAGTAAGGTAAGAGGAGCAGGTGGAAGGCCCGTGGCCTCTAACGTTCAAAAACGCCCTGGAGAAACCAGCGGAATAGACAAAAATTTTAAAAAACCGGCAGTCACTATTTCCCTGGAGATACTCATATGGCAAGCACAATGCAACCAGTACATCAACACGCCACACTCCCAGTCACTTTTGTCGGTGGAATTTGGAGTCCGCGTGTTTCTGGACATCCAACAAACAGATCTATGAGAAAAATTTTGTGGGGATGTGCACACTTTTTTTCCTGACCGCGGTGTACGTTGCACCTAACTCCATGTCACACGGTTGGCTGGACCTAGGTTCTAAAAGCAAAGAGGCAGCAGATGAGGCTGCAGCGATGCGCGTATTGGTCAACCTCCCCAAAGGGCAATGGGTCATCAAAACCAAATGCACCAGATGGACAAAATTAAACCAAATTTTCTTCATGTTTGACTTTTTGCCTACTATGGTAAAATGTGACATTTTGGAACAACACCTGAAAGATGGTCTCGCCATATATGGCGAAATTCAATCTTTCAAATAGCAATGCTTCACGCTGATGCCATACCTGTGTACCAGCAAAGCCATCACAGTCCTGACCCCAACTGAGGAGATCGCAAAGGACCTAACCCAGATCCCGCACTCCACTTTTATTGATATCACAGGGCATACCACCCACCCATTCTGGGTGACCGTGGACAGCGCACCCCCCATTTGCACCCACTGTGATGCGTTCAGCCATAAGGCGCATGCATGCCCCACCAAGGAGGGCATCACATTCCAAGAGCACCCCTCGGTGGACATGGCCAGTGGAGAGGCGCACTACAAACCAACTGCAAGCACCAAAGAGGCTTTCCCATGGGGAGCACAAGGCTGCTACCTACTGGTAAAGCCTATCTCCCCAGTAAGCGCGGAAGAAGGCCAAGCAGGCCTGCAGGGCTGCAGCCAAGGAAGTGGCCAAAGCCACCACCACTATCCCACACTCACAATGCCAGGAGGACATGGAAACCTTCGCGGCAGAAGCAACTCAGGAATCCATCAACCAATCAGATTGGGAAGCCTATGCTGAGAGGGCCACTCAATCTGAGGATCTGATGGGGGATTCGATCTCACCCAATCGTTGCACCCAAGCTCTGGTCAAAACTGACTTGGGACCCATCCCAACTGAAAAAAATTTTTTGCCCCGCTCAATGGTGCACCAAACTCATCTGCACCGCAAAAAATTCGTCTGACGTTGGGAAAACAAAAAGTGAAGGCTAAAGCCAACACAACTCTTTCTGCAAAAATTAACAAAAACCCTGATAGCATTGCTGCTAACACCCATGCTGCTGTGAAGGCCCATGGGGATCTAGAGGAGGCTGGTGGGCCCAGGTGCCCATACCCTTGCACCTAAGGTGCGATGGGGGAAACCTTCACTTTAGGGATGCTGAATATCGCCGGACTCAAGGCCTCCCCATCCCGAGCTAGGAAACTGAGTTTTTTACAACACAATTTACCCATGGATATCCTGGCCATCCAGGAGTCCCACTGTCCACAAGGTTCTGAGGAAGCTTGGAAGACAAAGCTCCTCCCATCCCTATCATTTTGGTCAAAGCACTGTGGGGTGCTAATTTGGAAAAATAATTTTTTCAAATTTCTATCTTTAGAAACATTCCTAAATGGCTGAGTTCTAGTTGTCACTTTCTTGTGGGCTGACGTAGCGCATGCAATCATCAACATCTATGCCCCAAACGGTGCATGCAAGTGTCAGGAATTTTTATTGTTGGTCAAATCCCTCCTGCTACCCCCAGACTCTTTCCTAGTCAGCAACATGAACTGTTAGCTAAACACACCAATGGACCGGTGGCCTTCCTCACCCCATGCCCCCCAGGGTCATGTAGAACTGCGCGTTCTAAAGGCCACCCTCGAGTTAATGGATGCACTGCCATGACATGCCCCGCTGCTCAAAAACATGATGCGTCCCCACATCCACAATGGCCAATTAAGGTCCATGACCCGCATCAACCTTATCCTAACACCGGCAAAATTCTAACCCCACATCTCCCACTTCAAAATAACAAAAATGGAATTCTCTGACCATCGACTAGTCTCACTAACCTCCCACCTACCTGTAACATCTGCTAAGGCCCCACACTGGTGCAAAATCTGCCCCTCTGAGCTCGCGTTGCCAGGATTTTCCACATGGGTGAAAGTGGCAACTTTGGCAAAAAAGTTTTGTTGCACTGTTTTGTGTGGACCCCATTTCCACATGGGCAACTTTCAAAGATGACACCATCCGCCACTCTCGCCATCTCTCCTCCAGATGCTCATGAGCCACATCAGAAGTCATTTTGTGCACTCTGGCAGAGTTGGCACACCTGGAGTCCAACATCCCAGTTACAGGATACAGCTCTGCATGGGCTGGAAGTGGGTGGAGGCAGCCGCCCACCTCAACGCACTCGAAAGGCAACACAAACATTGGGTTTGTGTTCAGTACAGGGCCACACGCATCACAAAAGGCAACAAGTGCACCGCATATTTCTTTAAAAAACTTTTTGCACCACGCCAGAGTGTGGCCTGCACACAGGTGCAAAGATCAGATGATTCCACTATGGATACGCCAGCTGAAGTGGCAATTAAACACAAAAGTATTACTCCAAGTCTGTACCAATCCGATCCAATTCAGCTGGCTGAAGTGGTGGAAATTCTTGATTGAGCCCACATCTGCACCGTTTTCCAATACCCGGAAATAATGAATTTGATTAATATGACAAAATTATGGACAGCCATTCGCGGTGCACCAAACCAAAAATGCCCAGGCCCAGATGGCATTCCATATGAGTTCTAAAAAAGTATTTCAAATATATATCCCCATTGCTGCTCGCCTCAAATAACCAAAGCCTGTTGGAAACGCGCCTCCTATCAGGAGGACATGAGGCCTTTACTGTCACACTCTTCAAGAAAGGGGATAAGCTAGACTTAGCCAACTGACGCCCCATTTCTCTAACAAACACAGACACTAAAATTTTAACAAAAATCATGGCTAACAGTTTAGGGATTGTAGCATCTGCCACCATCTCCCCGGAACAATTCGGTTTCATACCCAGAAGGTCGATTTGGGACAACGTGCACTCTGTGGCTAACGCATGCCAGTTGACAGCCTCTGGGGCACTTGTATTCTTGGACCAACAGAAGGCCTATAATAAGTAAACTGGGAATACCTCAGGGCCTGCCTCCATCAATTCCGCTTACCCCTTTGCTTCATCAACTGGGTGATGCTACTCACAGAATCTGCAACAATGGCAGTATGTGGCCCTGGCTTCCTAATGAAAGTAGTCCGCCCTCAAAGGGGCTTGCGACAAGGGGACCCCCTCAGCCCACTCTTATACAACTTCAGCCTTGACCCACTACTGCGAAATGTGAATGCCCAACTCACCGGGGTCCATGTGCCAGGCCAAGCCCCAGTCAAGATAATGGCATTCACAGATGATTGTGTGGTTGGGGTGTCTAATAATCAATATGCACGCGCGCTTGAAGCTCTCATCCAGGAGTATTCCTGGGTAAGCAACGCGGCACTGAACGCTTCCAAAACTGAAATCATCCTCCTTGGTCAGTTTTAGAACTGCTGGACCCCAGCAATTAGTTCACAACCTGGCCCATCTTATCGCCCACATCCTCGCCCTACTAACTCAACACACACCGCCCCACTAGTGCTCCCCTTCACGCCACGTCCTACCATAGGGCCAGTCCGCCATCTGGGCGTGTGGGTGGAGGCAGGCAGGTACGCATCAGCAGTAATGGAGAGTCATATTCTAGACAACGTGATGAAGCGCATTGCCTCCCTCAGAGCCCACCCTACTTCCCTTACTGGCAGGGTTGTTTTAGCCAACTCTATGCTCCTCTCCAAAGTCTGGTTCAGAGCCCACACCATCCCCTTCTCCCCAAGCTTCTTCAAATCCTTGTATGCCTTGCTGCAAGGATGGCTTTGGTCAGGCCGCCCTCCACCAGTATGACTAGAGGTCATGTTTGGCCCTCATCATCATGGTGGCATGGGCCTGCTTGACTTCAAAGCCCATGCTGCCAAGATCCTGGGCACCTGGATTGCGGCCGTCACCGCCCCTACACTCCCCTTAACACTGGTCCCACGCAGCCCGCTCCAACTTCTCCCGCGCCTTGGGCCTCAACAATCCATCGAACCCCCACTCCCTGATGAAATACCTCGCATCACACACATCGGCCACAGGCCCTCACGGGACTAAAACCCACTACAAACGAATCCTACTCTCCATGCAGAGTGCTGAGTGGAGAATTCATATTGGCGCACATACAACCCAGAGAGGCCGCCCCTCTCCTCAGTTCACACAAGAGGTACAGGGGCTACCCATCCATGATGGCGTGATCCCCATTTGGCCCCATGTCCTATCCAGGGTGGACTACCTGGACATGATGGACATCCCTTACTCCATTGAGACCCAAAGAACTATCTTGAAATACGTAAACCATCCTCTGTTGCAGCCTCAAGCCCACTCCCATGTGTGGCGCTGCCTGAGGTGGGTGTATCGTACAGCTGAGCGCTCTAATGCTTTACACTCATCCTGTGTCATGTGTGGCCAGTATGGAACGCTGTTCCACCGCCTGGAGAAGTGCCCTACCTCTAAAGTGATATGGCGCGAAGTTCAACGTCTGCTGGGCCAGGATCAAATGCATCCCTTCAGTCTGTCAAGAGATATGTTTTCTCTATCAATGGCACCCTCTTTTCCACCCTCCATCCATGCTTTGGTGGTTGCAATTGCCATGTGGACCATCCACACGATTGTCTTAGATGCCATCGCAGGCTCCACCCCCACCCTCCCAGAAGCTGTCCACAGATTCCGGTCTCATTTGGTGGACCACTTTCAAGCGTGGATGTTTGGATACCTCCCACCGCGTCGCTGACAGCTGGTCTCCTCCTGGTTCCCAGTCTGGTTCATCAAATCAGACCCCTTCCTCCACACATGTTCAGTTGTGGCTACGGCCCCTCCACACGTTCCCTCCCCCTCCCCATAAGTGGCGTTCCCGTTGGCAACAAGAGATAGCATCGCTTCTCTGGGGTGCCTTTCCTGGTACTAAGTTTTGTCTCTTCTGAGTCATATTTGGAAGTGTCCATCCCATGGTTGGCCTCCCCGCAATAAATTTAAATAAATTTTGATGTGGTGAAGTACTGCCAGGGCTCCTATAAGAGGTCGAGGAATTACTCTCTAGTGTACTTGTGGTATCTTCCATGACAGTCCACATGACCCCCTATCAAAATCTGAATTTTTAATGAACTCAGTAATTTACTAAAATGGAATTGTTAGAGTAATATGCAAAAAATGTACCACTAATTGGGTGAGCAGCAAATGACTGGCTTGATTAAAAATAAATATAAGGATGTATTACCTTTTTTGAGAGTATCACGTTATTTTTGTATAAAACAATTATAATCTAGGCTGTGAAAAAGTTTACTACACCAGAGTGTTAATGAGGAATCAGGACTAATTCTAATGAGGCAATCCAATTATCCAGAGAAGCTGAGGCAGTAGTTTCCAATGAATTTTACAAGCTATTTGGCCATGGATTATTAGTTCATTCCTCAAGTTTCTGGGCTATTTCAATATTTCTAGTGTTAATTAAGGATGACTTTTATAAAGTTGTGATCAATTATTACTGCCTTAGCAAAATCACTAGAAAGGACTCATATTGTTTGTTTAAGATTGGCAATACCTTAGATCTTCTTGGTAAAGCTAAGTTTTTTAGTAATGGATCTCATCTTAGAATATTGGCAAATCAACTTGCCAATGAAAATAATAAAATTGTGCAATATGACAATATGGTACTATATCAATCAATGAGGGTGTCACAAAGACTCTGCAACTTGTCAGATATTTTCCTGGATGTAAAGTCATTATCTTAGCAAGATTTAAAGTTTTCCTATGTTTTCAATAAGCTGAAGATTAGAACGTCTTCTAGAAATATTACTAATCACTTGGAACATCTGGAAGAAGTGTTCAAACAACTGGTTTCTGTTATCTGAAAATCAAGCTGAGGTATCTATTTCTATAAAAAATTAGAAAATTTGATTCTGTTATAAATTCAAAAGGACTACAACCCAGGATCAAATTACAGGTAATTGAATGGATGTCAGTTCTAAAAGGATTTGAGATACAAAAGTATTCCTAGCAATGGTTGGCTATTAAACCAATCTATTTAGGACTTTGCAAAGATAGCTGAGCCAATATCATATCTGTTGAATAACAAAAGTATATATGGGACCAAGAACTAAGACTCGTTTTATGAGCTTCTGAAATATCTAATGAAAATCTTAACTTTATTACATGACTTTGGTCATCCGTTCATTATTCAATTGAACACTTCTACTATAAAAATCAGTACAATAATAAGTCAAGTTGCCAATATTGAGATTTAAACTGTTTCTTATATGAGCCAAAATATGTCTCCAGCTGAGAGGAATTACATTTTCACAAAGCGGGTATGTCTTGTAGTCATCTAATCTTAAAACAATTAACAGTTTATATCCATGAAGCGCGTTTATAGTAATCTTTTCTCATGCTTCCCTGCACTGGATGTCTAATCTTATAGAACCAGAAGGGATATTGGCCTAATGGGCTTTGAAGTTGTAAGCCTACGTCTTTAGAATTGGGCACAGAGTGGCATTAAAGCATCGAATTAATGGATTATCAAGATTGCCTGCTATATATATTGTGCATCAACAAGTGGATTAACTTCTTAGAAAATGATTATAAGATTATAGGAGATAAACCCCAAGAACTTCAAAACTTGTAAAAGCAATGGCTTAACTCACCTGAAAAATGGTCAACTTTAAAAAGTAATTAAAAGATGCTGAATATCCATTTAAAAAGCTGTCAGAATGATCTAAAGTAGTCTAAGCTGCCCATAAAGTAGTTGACAAGGTGGCCTAAGAAAGACCCCAGAACCTCTTGAACATTAGTATATTTGGAAATTTTTAAATTTATGATTTAGCTAAACCTACCTCCTGCTACGTCAGATTTCAGATACATAATCCTCATGAGAGCATGAAAGGTTATTGGATAGTGCACCAATGATTCGCGTGGCATACAGTATCAATTGATGTCTTAAATCCACTTAGTGTCAGCACAGGAGGAGTTAAATACATCATTGTTGCAATTAATTCAACCAGATGGGCCAAGACAAGATCTTTTGGTTTAGTAGATGGCTTATATAATGCTAAGTTTATCTTAGAATAAGTGGTATATTGGCATGGCTGCTCTCAAGAAAATTCTTATTAAATATGGAACAAATTACAATTTTTTCTCATACCATAATTGTATAAAACAAGGAATTAAAAGGAGTGGTATAAATCCTGTATTGGCCAGAGACAAACATACTTTTCAAACATGTGCATGCTACCTTATCTGCAACAACACAGAATCTAATCTCAGGAAAGAAGTCTTCTTAAACATTATATCAAATCACAGTGACTTTCATTTATAACATCAATTGTCATGTAGCTGTGGGAAAATGCCCTCTGAACTACTCTTTGGCCTAGAGTAGCATTACCACCAATTTTATATTTGTCATTAAAATTGCCATTGGGGAATGAGCCAACCATTATTTAAATAAGTTAGTAAGTTATTATTGATAAATAATTTCAGGCTTATAATATAACTTTTAAGAAAAAAATTTAAGCCAAGAATTATAAAATTATATGATTTTGTATGTCAACAAGAGAAATTTTTATGGATAGTCGCTTGTTATGATATACATAGGTTTTGGTTTCTAAAATAAACTGGATGACTTATGGAAAAGGTCATTTGAAGTAGTTTTAAGATCTTTAATTAACGCATATTTGATAAAGACATATCCAATGGCCATATAGTCAACAAAGTCCATAACTAATTTTGAAGTTTTAGATCTGAAGTAAAAAAGATAAAATATATATCAAACTTCAAAGTTGCAGAGATAATTATAAAAAACTCTATTATTTTCCTACATAACTATTCTTCAGATATATCGCATCTAGGGCCTCAAAACTGTTTATGACGTCTCTTGGGTAGTGATGTACTAATGTGTTAGTTAATTAAACTATCAAAGTCAATTTAAGAGCAGATGCTTTTTAGAGGCTAGATCAAGTCATAGCCAAGTCCTCTTCTGACAATGAGAGGTCTGAGATAGAGCAATGCTAGAAATCATGAGATTGAATTCCATGCCTGCCAACCACACAATCCCAACCTTGGGTGAAACAGAAATATGAAAAAACAATTGGAAAGCAAATCTGAGTAGACCTGATAATGCTGGAGCAGGAAAATCTTTTTAGCTTGGTGCCAAGTATTTTCAATTACTGCACTCATATGTGTCAGCTAGAGCACAGATAATAGAGCATGTTACTGATCATACCCCCAATGATGACCTTAAGGGAAGATATCTATTTTTGTAACCCAGCTTGAATATAGTCGTGATTGACCCACACCATCTTGGAGATGGCAAATATACGTTTCAAAAGATTAAATAAAGAAAGATGATAATCAAGAGTCACATGAAAAGCCTCAGCCCAGCTACAATTAACTTGTTCCAAAAACCTGAAAGCAGACACTATAATATTATAATAGAAAAAATTAACATATGTATGTGGGATTTAAAAGCCAAAAAATAGCTTTGGGGACTGTCACTTTATAATCATCTGTGAGTGCTAGATGTGGACCATTACTGATTGCTAGTTCATAAGAAATATGTACCAGCTTATATATCTGCAATAACCAGAAGAGGAATTTGGGGAACAAATCCTGGTCAGACATTTAAGATTGTTATACATTGGGGAGTAAAGCTTCCATAGGCTCCAAAGTGTATACTGGATATGCCTTAAAAGAAAAATATCAATAAAGGAATGGAATACCATCTCTGAAGTGGCTAAAGGTGGCAACAATTTCACTGCTTATCTGACCTGGTGGCCAGACCTGTATCCATTTGAAGGTCTACAGTCAGTGGCAATTTCACTAACTTTATCAAAAGTACACATATGACTGATGGAATGAGAATGCTGCTGAACATAAATCAAATATATTAGACAAATAACTTATTGCTCAAATAAGGTGGTGAACTTTATCTAAAAAATTATCTAATTATTAATGTTAGCGCGAATTTATAATGTTTGCAACATTGTCAACTGTATAATCTGGTAAAGCTAGAGGGAAGTTTTGGAAATAGGTATATGACCACACTATCCAACTTTGACCAGATAATTTAACTTTTACCAAAAATACTATTTAATTAGCTAAATAATAATCTAAGAATATCAGGATCTTAAATGTAAATTGACTAGATGGTCAACTATTTTAAAATAGAAAATTGGCTAAGAAATATTTGCGGGTTTTAAAGTCAGATTCAATCCTGATGTTGATACTAATTGACGTTTTATTTGGCTCAGTCACCAAAAATGCTTTTGGTGAATCTGATTGTTGGCTGAACGTTATAATTTAAATTCATTACTTGGATCAATCATGATTTAACGCCAATGTATTAAAGGAGCTTTGGTGTTATTAAAGCATTGTAACACTTATCTTGGTGGTAGCTTGTATATTGAGTGTGTACTGCGGCCTACCATTTACAGGTACCTTTTATATTACTTAAGCATGACCAGTAGTTTGTAAGGTTAAATAAATGGGCTGGAAATAGATGTTGGATATGCTATTATAAAGGTCAGCCTATAAGGATCATAATCTAGTTGCCAATGGATGCCAATTAGGTTGATGGATAACAGAAGAGTTATTCATTAAGGATATGATTCCTTTAGGATTAAGTTTGTCAACAATACATGTTGTTTTAAGGGAGCTGCAAAAAATGAGTTGATCACCAAACTTCCCTATATAAAAGCTTCTGATACTTTACTAAAGACAGTTATAAATCTTTTTTTATATCTACTTCTTTGTAAGAGCTGAAGGGAGTAATTGCCCTTGTCTAATGCTCAGTTAATAAAAAGTGAGGTAGATATCACTTGCCTATAAGAGGATATCTGATTTACATAACCCCATTTGTAAAGAAGACTTGAATGTCTAGTTGTCTCCATACAACTAATATCTTATTCTCTTATGAGTCAGTTATAATACATGTGCAGTAAACGTATCAAGAAAAACAAAAGATATAAAGTATATTTTTTAAAGTTTTTTATCTTTGGCTCTCTTTCTAAACACTTTATAAAATTTATTTTAGAATAGGAATGGTTTCCCTTTTGTAACAGTCAAGGCTTTTCCTGACCTCCCCATAGCCCTAATGTTCCCCATATCAAAGATATGGGCTGAATGGGCTTTGTTGCAATACCAATGAATTTCAAAAATGGCATACTGGTGAATCAGATGCCTTAAAATTCAGTATTACTAAATACAGCAATGAGGAGGGAAATCCTCAACAAGGGCGCTCAGGCTAAACAGATGCTGCCAAACATAATATTACTAAATTGGTTCATAAGGGGAAATCCTCATAAATAGCACTCTGGACAACCAGATACCACTAAATGTAATATTCCTAAATCAATTGATACTAAAGGAAAGCCTCACAAATGGAATTTTGACAAAACAGATGCACCCACTTCAAATGAGGCTAAACAGGCCTCTCAGAAATTTTCGATCTGGCGAATCAGATGCTGACAAAACTTATTTAAATTTTTTAATATTTAAAGATAGGTCATCAACAACGTAACGAGTGTTGAAAATGATTCAAACGCAAAAAAATGCAGAAAAGTTTTGACAACCCAAGGGTACCCATCCCTAGTTCTGGAATATGTCAAGAAGAGGTAATTAAAGATCAAGACCCTCTGGATATCCCCAACCTCAAGAAGATGCCCACAGACTTCGTGGGGAACTTGCCTGCACTTCCCCAGTAGTTGGGTGTAAGTATAAGCCAGCGAAGTTGCTTAAAGCAGCTTTGTTTTTTATAATGATCAATAAAATTTAAAAGAAATTAAATCTGAAAATAGTTATTAAGGAACTTAAGGGAAACTGCATTTTGGTTTACAGCTCAGACTTTGACAAGACCATTGCATCCTTGAATGCGCTTTCTGGATGGCAGACCCTCTTGCTTGGCGCCAGCATAGTTCTAACTGTTGTCCAAAATTTCGTAGTCTGAAGTTTACCAGACACGCGGACTAGCGATATTACACAGCAGGGTTATCCTGTTTGTAGGCACTTACCTGAAGCCTTTTGCCCAACTGCTTTGTAGAAGTGTTCAAGGACCCCTTCTATCACTTTAGACGAAGCTCATCTAGCATAATGTCCCTGTTCCTAGAGATGTGGATAAGCTTCAGAAAAAGCCCTGCCTGTGTGGTATAAACATCTAACCACTTGTATGATGGTCAAATTCTCTCATTGTTCATCATGAAAGAAGCCACTTATTCATTTCACCTCCTACATTCATGTCCAACTCCACTCCTAATCTAACATCCTTCTCCAGAATTCTGAAAGGCCCTCACCCTCGTGGAGCTAAGCACACTACACATGACTTTCTACTTGATAAGACTTCAGGTCCAGCTTACAGCTTTCTCAAGAAAAACCGCCCCCATGTCACTACAGATTGCGCAGGTAGCGGCTGCCTTGCTCCAAGACCTGGCGGTTTGGTTAACTGATTTGTTGGAAACCCAGTTGTCTCTCCTCTACCATGGATGTATGTCTCCAATTAGTTGAGAAGCGGCATTGCCTGATGAATCCCTATATATGCACTTGGTCTGTTCTCCTAGCTCTAACGCATGTGAAAGATGACAGTCATGGAGTATGGCCACATGCACTGGCCGTTGGCCAAGGTGACCAAAGTCATCTCCTCATAGATTACGCGGATGTTCAGCCAGAATCTCCATCCTGACATCATTACCGCCATAGCTGCCACTAACCTGGGAGACTCCCTCTATTAGAAAGTCTCATTTACGACTCAGGTGGAGGGGCAATTGTCATCAGCTAGAAGAAATCTCACCCTGTGTCACAATAGGGAAAGTTTTGCAGCTGACTTTCTGAATTTAAGCTTGTCTCCAGCCCCTCACAGGAGCCCCCTCAAGGATGTCCCATGGCCCTGCCAACGAGGCGAATCTCTCTGAGGCCCCCAGATAGGGCGCCCTGGCCCAACCTACAACTTTCACTAGACCCCTTGAACGTCACCACAATCAATAAAGGAAATGCCTTATCTTATCTCTATGTTCCATTTTTGCTACAGATTGGGGGAAACAAGGGGATGGTTGAGGAAAAATCTGGACGCTGGTAGACACAAGAGCAGAGTACAACTATCTATATGTCAGGTTGCGCAAAAAATGGAGCTGGAGTTGGAATAGAAGGTAAACATTACGCTAGCGGAAACCTCTAAATAAGTGAAATTTTGGGAAGTCAAGCCCCGTGTGATGCTTCATCAGGGGCCTCACAAGTTCCAAGAAACATTTAGCGCTATTAAAATCTGTCTGTCCCCATAATACTGGGCATGCGGTGGTGGCACAAGTAATCCCCTCAGTTTAAAATTGGAGGAGCGCCTGGTCGTGCTGCATGCAAAGAATTATCCTTTAGTGGCACTAGATTTCTTCACCACTGGTGAAAGGAAGTCTGGTTTAAATTCAGTACTGGGGCAGGAAGTTGTGATGGACATACCTGAAGACTTCTACATACACCCACCTATTCCAGAAAACATAGTTTCCTCAACCTCTCTGAATAGGCTTTCCCCTTTATATTCAAGTTCAAAAATGCGTTGAATTTTCCAAAAAGTAGCCCCTTCTACCCCTTGAACCTAAAAGCAAAGGTGGCCTTAGAAGCGTATTTTAAGGAGATTCTGGAACGTGAGATGAGTGTTCCTTCAAGTTCTCCTGTGGTGTCGCTCATACTCCTCGTCCCAAAATCATGTGGTGAGCTCCATCCGTGTGTAGACTACCTGCAGTTGAATACAATAACTGAGTCTGACCATTATCCCATTACTTTGATAAAGTTCATTTCCCGGATGATTTTGGGGATTCAGGTCTTCAACAAGCTGGACCTGGTCGACGCGTTCAACCAAGTTCCTGTTATTGTGAAGCTACGAAAGTACATGGCCTTCAAGTGCCACTTGAGGTGTTCAAATATAAGGTGATGCCTTTCAGTCTTAAGAACTTCCCAGAGGTATTCCAGCGTACCATTGACAACGCTTTGGGCAACCTGATTTGGAGAAGCTGTGTAACATACATGGATCATATCCTCGTGTTCTCCAAGAACAAAAGGGATCACAAAGGCGACGTGCTGAGTGTGCTGGAGGCCCTTAATAAGGTGAACCTCCGCTTGAAACCATAGAAAAGTGAGTTCTACAAGGACTCTGTCTCATTCTTTGGAAACGTAATCTTCCAAAAAGGGACGGCCTTATTCCTAGACAAGCTCAATGCAGTGTGGGAGTGGTCAGCCCATAAAGGTTGAACTGGCGTTAGAAGTTTTCTAGGCGTGGCAATTTTCTTTCAACGTTTTTCTAAAGACCTCTCAGAAACCGTCGCACCCTTGACCCATCTGACAGGGCAGGTGCCGTTCTGTTGGGGACAGGAGGAGTAGAAAGCTTCCCAAGCCGTCTAGGAGAGCCTCATGACGGCACTGGTGCTTGCCCACTCTGACGCTAACCGCCCTTTCATAGTTGAGACCAACGCCTCAAACTTTGCAATTGGGCGGTTCTGCTTCAGGAGGTGGATGATGGGGTGGACCATCATGTAAGCTACTTTAGTAGGAAAGTGCTGCCTGCCGATACAAACTACCTTGTATTAAATAAGGTTCTTCTGGAGATTGTATCAGCTCTGAAGGAATGGCAGCATCACCTGCTGTATGCCCAACACCCATATATGATAAGAACTTACCACCACGCCCTCGAATTTTCACATGAGCTAAAGTTCATAAACCAGATCCAAGCCCAGTGGCATCTCAAGATGATGCATTATACTTTCAAGGTCATGTGTAAGCTGGGAGAGAAAACTCATTTCAGACCTGCTAAGCAGAGACCTGGGAATGGTCTTCCCAAAGGAGGATTTGAATGCCTACAACATGGCAACTATGTTGCCCCTATATATGTTTGCCGCCATCCAAAAAGCCACCTAGAAAATGACAGGCAAGCTTTGGGCCACCCAGTAAGACTCAGAGTATGGGGCCACACTCTGGAAGGACCTGGAGGAGGGGATCAAGAAGAACATCACAAGATTTCCAGAAAGAGAAAGGCCTCATCCTCCAAAAGGGCGCCCGTGGCTTCCCCACTGCAAGCTCCAGGAGGAGGTGATAAGCGCTCTCTATGACCACCCCTTGGTGGGACACTCGGGGATGGGGAGAATAATAGAGCTTGTGTCCAAAATTCACTCATGGCTGGGGATGCCTAACTCCGTGAGTAAGTACCTTTTGGAACGCATAACCTGCGCCTTATCTAAACACGCCAGGAAGAAGCTCTTAAGGAAACTAAAGCCCCTCCAGATTATGGAGATGTCGTGGTACTCGCTAAGTGTGGACTTCATAAGGGGTTTCTGAAATTGAATAAGTATGATGCTATCATGGTGGTATTGAACAGACTGACCAAGTATGATGAATTCTTTCCGTGTACTTTTTAAAAATCATGGCAAAGGGAATAGCGGTGATTTTTTTGAATGAGGTTTTCTCCTTTCATGGCCTCCTGAGGAGATAGTGTCAGATAGAGGCCTACAATTCATCTCGCGCTTCTGGCAACACATTTTCAAAAATATTTAGATAAAACTGTGTAGATCATTGGCCTACCACCCTCAGTCTGACAGCCAGAAAGAAAGTTTAACCAAGTTATCAAGCAGTACCTACACTGCTACTTGATCACCCAACAGGAACTCTGGACTGACTGGCTGGAACTATCCCAATTTGCATATTATAATCTATCTCAACCATTGATGGTAATGTTGCCCTTCATAAAACTACAGGTTCTACCTTAAGATGGTGGAAACCGCAACAGAGGTCCAAACCCAGAGGCAAAAAACCTGATGGTTGAGATGAAGGATAACCTAAAAACCATGCATGTGAATTTAATGAAAGTGGTAGAGATGCATAAGATGAAAGCTGATGTTCACTAATCTGAGTCCCCTAGTGCTATCAGGCGGAGACCTTGTGATGATTAACGTGAAATACTATGTAATCTCCACTAGAAGCAGAAAATTTGGTCTAATCGCCCTGGGCACGTTAAAGGTCCTCCATCAAGTAAATTAAGTGGCCTACAAACTTGATTTTCCTGAGGGTTTTCATGTGCAACTAGTGCTGCACATCTCGCAACCTAAGAATTTTGGGGGTCCTATCCAGAGAAGCTGGAGCCAGTTCATTTGGGCAACCAAGGAGAGGCTAAGTTTGAAGTGGAAAAAATCTTGGATACAAAGATCTCCCAAGGGAAGCGTTGGTTCTTCGTGAAGTGGGTAGGCTACTCAGTGGAAGGGTCCTCCTGGCAAACTGCTGATGACAGCATCAACTGTCCACAGAAGGTGGAGGAGTTCTGGAGCAGGAGGGGTCTCTCATTGGAGGGGGAAGAGGGTAATGTAATGATCAAAGCGTTTCCTGATAGCCACATAGCCATAATCTTCCCCATCACAGAGATCAAGGGCTGAAGGGGAGGTTTCAATCTCAATGAATTTTGAAAATGGAATTATGGCAAATCAGATGCCTCAAAAATTCATTATTACTAAATACTGCAATGAGGAGAAGAATCCTTGACAAGAGCACTCTGGCCATTCATATGTCGCCAAACATAGTATTACTAACTTGGTTGATGAGGGGGGAAATACTCATAGGTAGCGCTTTGGAAGACCAGATACCACCAAATGTAATATTCCTAAATCAGGTGATACTAAGGGAAAGCTTCACAAGTGGCATTCTGATCAACCAAATGCAGCCACTTCAGATGAGGCTGAACAGGCCTCTAAGAAATGGCGATCTGGCAAATCAGATTCCAACAAAACTTATTCAATTAATGTAACAGTTAAAGATAAGGTTGTTAACAATAGAGCGGGTGGTGAGAATAATTTAAGACACAAAAAATAAATGTGAAATTTTTTTGATAACCTCCATGGTACTTATCCCCAGTTCTGGAATGGGTTGAGAAGAGGGAATTATAGATTGAGACCCTCTGAATATCCCCACCCATTAGAAGAGGGTCAAGGTCTTTGCAGAGAACTTGGCCTGCGCTTCCTCAGTAATTAGGGGTATAAATAGATAATGGTGAAGTTTCTTAAAGCAGCTTTGTCTTCTATAATATTTAATAAAACTTAATAAATTTAAAAATTCAATTTTTTAGTTAAAATAGTTTTATTAAGAAACTTAAGGGAGTTTGCACATGGATCACGGCTCAGACTTTGACAAGGCCATTGCATCCTTTTATGCGCTTTCTGGAGGGCAGAACCTTTTGCTTGGCGCCAGCATAGTTTTAACTGTTGTCCAAGTTTTCTTAGTCAAAAGTCCCCCAAACACGCTGATTAGGATATTACCACAGCAGGGTTATCCTGTTTATATAACTTACCTGGGCTTCTTTCCCAACTGTTTTGTGGCAGAGTTCAGAGACCCTGTAGTCACACCTTTGTTTTTATTATATTAGGTGCTTTAAAAATATTAACAGAACTAGGGACGTCCTTCACCTGGGTTTTCAGACTATTACGTTAATGCACCAAGTTCTTTGTGAACCAGAATTTTTTTATAATAAGGTAGAAGTCTTTCCACCTATTCCACCAGCTTTTGTTTCTCACAGAAAATTAGTTATAAACACACCTGAGAAATTGAAAAATTATGCTTAAAAATATTACTTTTTAGTTAATATTCAACAAACTTCTTGCTTAGTTTAAATTGTTGTTGGTTTTACCCACTCAAAGCTAATGGACTCATATAATTGATTCAAAGTTTTTAAGATAAGAAATTTGTGAGCTCAAACAAACCATGGAATCTAATGCATCTTTAATGCTGTATATAAGCGGGTAACATTTGTAATTGAAGATCAATTGATTTACGCCATCAGGTTGATGTCTTATGGCCTCAGGATTTCTCAGGTGTAAGTAGATCTTTTAATATTAAATATCACACTTTGCATCAACCCATTTGGTCATCCAATTAACTCCTTATGATAACTGTTATTTTCCATTATCTAAGGAAGATATGTTACTGGTGGATTAAGTATTTCTTCCTATTTGTATATTTTAATAGTGTTTTAGAAGAAGCCTATAGCCATCAGAAACTTACTCATTGCTTTCTAGTCTCAGTTACTCAGCTTAAGGTAATATGGTACCTCATTTAATTGAATGGCAAACATGGGATCATGCCAGGGCTGCGCTTATTATCAAATTTGGCAATGAAATTACCTTAGTTAATCAAAAGCAAGATTTTATGAAAGTAAACTTTAATAATAGAGCCTTTCAGGAGTCTGCTCAACGCTTATATCTTTATAGCTAAGCTCTATTTGTTGTATATTGACTTACAGTAGCGGATGCTTTTACTGCTGCTTTATTTTCATTAAATAAAATGCCTAACATATAACTTTTATCATAAGGAATCAAGTATAATGTTAATTCCTTGTTACATACCGCTAAAATATTTTAGATGTCATAATAAATACTCTCAAGGCTGTTGGACCTATCAGATATCCTCCAAAGACTCTTCATATCATTTTGACAATGAACCTTCTGTTGATATCAATTATAAAAAATGTAAAGCTACTATAAACGTGCAAATCATACCATATCTAATTGTTATTTAAGGCAAAAAGATAAGTCAGTAAAAAACTAACTCAGCTTACATAATGAAGATGCCTCTGCTGACAAATCTCGTGTGACATATAGATCAAAATCAAGTTTAATGAATTCTGGTTGTTTTGTGCTTTCTACTCCAGAGGAATTTGAAGCCACAAATTCTATCTAAGGATTTAAATACTAAAAGATATCTTACTCATATGCTAAAAATTGTTACCAAGACCTTTTTTGTCAGTTTAGAAAATAAAAGTCAATTTTAACACAAAAAACATCTAAAAATGTCATATAACCCTAGAAGTGGCTAAGAAAGCCTCTAATTACTTTTCTAAGACTAAAGATGATTGCTATTAATCTTAACTCACAGACCTCAATCTCAGCAACTCATGCAAAGGTAGTAGTTTATAAGGTCAAGGTTCTATCACAAAAACACTGTTTAGCAATCAACGTTATTTCCTCTAAACTCATATAAAATTAAGGTGTCTCTATACTTGATTCATGATGCAAGATATAAAACCGCTATAGCACAACCAACAAAGCTATTGAAGCTTATTCAACTCTGCTCTTACATTTGGAAAGCTACTAATAACTTTTTAGTCATTGCTTTGAAAAAAGCGTTTAAAATTGCTTTCTAAAGTCCAATTCATGAAAAATTAGGCTGAATTATCAACCATAAAGAGCAATACTTTTTCTTAGGATACTTTGTCCAAAATTTTGATCTACCAGTTAAATCAAGGGATTCCCAAAAAAGTGAACCTGTCCTATTTTAATATCCCTCACTGTATGTTTCTTGTACTATTGTGTTATAGGTTCCATGATGAAAGTGCCTTCAGAAACAATTTATGAAGAGAATCGAATCCCTTTATATTCCCCTTACTCTGTAATATACCACCTTTTTCACAAACTATTGTAGATACTCAAATTTAGGGTCCTTATACCTAAAGACATGTTTTATAGTTCTATAAAATTCTATCCTATCCTGGAAAAAAGCTCTAACATGTTTATAAGCTTTTAGATCCAGAATATGAAGGATGTATCTCTGTATTACTAGATAACTTCAATAATCAATTAAGCAATGATCTTCAACTTACAAACATTATATGTGAGGCTTTTTCACACTTAAAAGCTAAATGGATTTAGCAAGTTTAAAACTCTTTAGGACTTTGGACTTGAGGAGACATCAATGTTTGTCTTAAAAATGTAAAATTGGGGACTATCTTTCCAAAAAACACTGCCAGGAGGGAAAAGTTCTTAGATGAGTTTGAACATATATTCCAAAGGCCTTGGAGAATAAAGAATGTGAGTGGAATGGTTCATCGCAATCAAACTGAAAGCCATCCTCTTGTAAAAGCAAGACTTTATAAAAAATCATTATATGAAAATAAGCTAAAGTTGACCAAGATATAAAAATTTACTAAAAATCAAGATTATTTAAGCCATCTAAAAGCCTTGGGCCTCAACATTGTTACTAATCTGCAAAGGGATGTTGGCCATAAGTTTTTATATATTACACAGGGGAACAAAATAATTTTTCTATTACATGAGATTTATTAACTGTTTCTATGTATTTTGGCATCGGTGATTCCAAATATGAAGTCAGTTTTCCTTTACATGAGCTAGTTTTTATTCAATACATCCAAGAAAGAATCATCTCACCCCACTTCATATCAAGCTTGGCTTGATGAAGCAATTCATAAAGACTCTGAATACTGAGAATGTTTTCAACACATTGTTTCTGCTTTTCCTGGTCTGTCATTTGACTATATAAAAGCAGTTGTGTTTGATGGTCCTCACATTTGGTCCCTTATATATGACAAGTAATTTGTCAGGAAGAAGGATCAAAGGAGAGAGCAGCATAGATGTCTTTTGTAGTAGTTATAAACAACTTCCTTGGTACCAAGAAGGCATAAAATTATGTACTTCTGGTTTAAAGGATGCTAAAGGCATTTTGTGGTCTTGGATGCAACATGAGTATTATGATGCACTTCCTGAACAGCCATCTTGATCAATTTTCCCAAAAACCTTAGGGATGTTAGTGATGAGAAGGGGAACGCTTCCATCAAGACTTGAAGATAATACAAGAGTGTTTACAAAGGCGAGGGGACATGCATATGATGGCAGACTACTGCTGGAGCATCAAAAAAGCTGTCATGAGCAAGTCCACAAATGCAAGAGCTACAAGAGCAGATTCTTGCCTGAATGAGTTTTGCATGCCCTCTATGTCATATTGCTTCATTAATTAATTGACATCTTCCGTCTGTATATGTATATCAATGTTATAGTTAAAAAAATTATATGTTTGTATTAATAGTGTTCAATGTCATATTTATGCTCAAAATAAGTAATTCAATTCCCTTGCATTTCAAAACTGTATGCGTTATTATACGCTATTGCATGTTTTTGTGTTTAAATGACTTATTATCACCATGAAGATGATCAAGATAATACCCCACATTTGTAAGTTGAGATAAATGCTGAAAAATTTAAAAATTTTACATAACAAGAAAAATTGTTAGAAACTAATTGCAAAAAACTGTAGTTTGTAGAGAAAAACTAATTTCAGATATAAAATCAGTGCACCCAATTAGTTGAGAAAAGTATTTTTATTTATGCAATAAAACCTTTTGTTCCCCTGTGTTATCTAAGATTAAATTCTATCATTGGAAAGTCAGATATCCTCTCCCTATGATTTATGACTCTACGCCTGATTTCTGATTCATATTACTTATAGAAATGTATCCTTCAAGTGGCTACACCAAATAGACTTTTCCCTCAAATATTTTGAGAAGTTTACTAGTATTCCAAGTGAAGGTCTTTTTAATTTTATTGGATGCTGCATGGGTTATGTAATGCTCCTGCCGCCTTTCAAAGAATCAAAAAAACTTTATGTGAGATCCAAAGCAGTCTGAATTATTAGTATACCCTGATGACATAACTGTTTTTTACATTTACTACCCAATTTAAACACCTTTGTGAAATTTTTAATCATATGTAAAAATAGTTTTAAGGTAAAAACTGTAAAATAATCTTTTTAAAACCAAATTTAAATTTTTAGTACTTAAAGTAGGACAAGAAGTATTAATCTCTAATTGATGACATCATAACCACTTTATATCACAAGAGCATCCATCTAAATCACTTCATTTTGTACAACCCCTTATGAATAAGTTGGATATTACTGAAAGACCAACTCCCATATTGCTTATGTAGCTGACCATTTGATAACTTGTAAAAAGAGGGTAGCTTTTACAATGGGGCTCTAAGCAACAAAAATCCTTTAATGACTTATATCTTTCTCTTTCTTTCACACCTGTTCTTATCCACATAATATTGAAAAGTCTTTTTTACTATTTAGTTGTGCTATCAACATTGCTGTAGGTTCAATTTTAATCCACCTTGACAAAAATCATGTGAATAAACTAGTATCTTATTGTAATAAAACTATAACAAAGGCTAAACAAAAATAGTTGTGTCACTAAGCAAGAAGTTTAGCCTTTTTTCTTGCTATAGAGCACTTTTGACTTTGTTATATGCACTTATTTAACCATAGTAACAGACCATGGTTCTCTATAATGACTTCCACAGATGAAAGACCTTCTGGACGTCTATCACGCTGAGTTATCAGTTTACAAAACGAAAACTTTTTTATTATTCATCAACCTGTGCATATACATCAATATGCTGATTGCATATCTAGCTACTCATTCTAACTCTGTATGAACCTAAAGAAGATCGCCTATATGAGCTTATTGGACTACCATAACTATGGATCACTAACCCAGTTTAATTGAAAAAGAGCTATAAAATGAAAATTACAAACACACAGATATATAATGGACATTTAATTCAAACTTATAGCATAAAAAGGGATGCCCTACATCCATCCTTTTAAATTGGCTGACATTATTTTTGGAAGGACACCTACAAGTAGGTCATAGAGGTGTACATAGACTTACAATGGTTAAAAAGTCAATGTTAGTGGATAAGGATACTTCTTTCAATTAATAATGTGTTGGGTACTTTTTAGTATGTATTAGTAAAACTTGCCAACTACTGTTTTCAACACCAAGTAGTTCCAAATTTAGGGCCATCTTGTACTATTAATATTGATTTAGTAGACTTTGCCAGCAACTTAATGAGGAGTTAAGTCCTTTGTTGAGGGTATTCCTATCTCAATTTTTCCCATGATTGTGAGGTAAATGTAAAGTATGAAATTGAGGAGCTTGCTTTTGGGGCAAGCTGCACTTGCATTGACGCAGCAAAAACTTCTCTTTTCAACCCCAATTATTCTAAAACCACTGCCACATCAAGTCGTTCACTTGTGTGCCTGCTCTCATCACTTTAGCTGAGCATCAACTTTCTCAATATGTGAGGCAATGGACACTGCCAGCCTCATCAACAAAGAAACCCCACAATTATACCTACTTATTCCACATGTTGCTAATGCTCCTACCCCGAAGTTGTCTGCAATGGTCCGCCAGCTAAAGCAGGTGCTGGACAAAAGTTCCCCAAAGCTTCCTCACCTTCTGATATGGCTTCCTAGGCTGTTAGCTGAGGTGCCATATTAGGATTTTTTGTGATAATCCCTTTGTTTGGCCCATTTTGCAAATAAAGATGCATGGCGGCTCCCTCTTTTGGGTTAGGCACTACTAGTGCTAGAAAATATTGATGGAGTAGGTCCTCTATCTTGGACTTTACAACCAATGATTTTATTATTAGCCATTGATCAACTTATAAAAATTGGATAGAAGCAATATATCCTCTACTTCAGCTATGGACAAAGCTGTTTTCCTGTTTCATTATATCAAAAATTCGGCATGGTTGACCTAGAAATTATTTTTGTGATAGTAGTCTATATTCAGTCTGCTATAATAAAGAATTAACTTCTCTAATGGGGTCTACTCAAGTTATACCACACCATACTATACTACAGACAGTCTTATGATGGAGTAAGCTAAAAGTACATTTACCCTTTCTTTGGATTATCTTCCACCAATTCTTTCCACTGGCCTCAATTACCATGTAATATTTCTAAATTAACACATCAGTCATCAATAAATCATTAAGATTTCTTATTTAAAGCATTATATTGTAGAAATCCTTAGCTACCTTCTGAAGTGCAAAACATGTTGGACGAGGTTTTTGAAAGTTGCTGACTTTGATATGAGTACCACAGCAGATGAACTTTAGATTACTTAAAGTTTTAGGCGCGAAAATTTATTGAGAACTAAACCCTGAGAAAGCAAACAATTCAACAGAAAACATGACTAAATACAAATTCTAAACAGATCATATATTTTCTATAATCACTAATTAAATAGAACTAGTAAATACCTAAAAACTGGTATGGTCCTTACAAAGTAATATATAATATAGGGCATGTAACATTCCATTGAAAATGTTTCACAGAGTACTGTAGTAAAATGGGTCCACAGCATATACCTTCAGCCATTTACCCCCTTATGACAAGTTCTTATAGGGGTACTGTTGAATTTCAGGGTTTTAATGAAAATTAAGCAAGGTATTATAAACCAATATACATCAATCCTTGCTTCAGCGAATTAATACCTTATAATTTTGATGATTCAAATAAGTCAAGATTTGGAACATTTCCACTTTGATCTAAAGGTACCCAGATTGATATTTGAAACCAAAAAATCGCGTATTTAACTATAATTTAAAAAAGAGTTATTATTTTAACTCACAATTGACTATTAATACAGAAGTAGCATTAATCTAAAAAGTGTTTTTAAAATCAATCGTTTTCTTAGTTTTATTTATTAGATAATTTATAGATACCTTTTTAAACCAAAAGACGTTTTTATTCTTAGTCTTATAAAGTTTTTATGGATATTTGTATATTTATAAAGTGGGCCAACGTGGGGACAGTACTGTGCTGACTAATTAGTTTATTTAACCAAGGCAAGTCGACCAGGGGACAGGCATTACAGAAAGAAAGAAACTAAAGAAAGAAATGACATGGAACCTGAACATGGTCAACTCTGTCAAAGTAAGTTTTTTCACCTCTAGATCGGGACTCAAATTTGTCTGGTTATGTCATGGGTAAGGTTTTCGTGTTATTAGACCTACTAACCGCCAATAGCTTCCTTTGGCTGGCACCCTGATCAATGTGTGAAGGGCAGGAATCGAACTTGCAACCTTCAAGTTGGTAGCCATATGCCCTAGTGACTCACCTTCCACCCCCAGTGCTGACTAATTAGTTAATGGAGGAAGTTAAAACAAGTGGAAAGGAGGATAATTCTTAGTAAAACTCAACGCATGGCGTTCTGATAGGCCAAGTACTTACTGGACTGCCTTACTATTTGCTATTTTGGTTTGGGGCTTTGGTGAGTAACGCCAACACAGTTTAAATCCCCTACCAAGTTTATCTACCAGGATTAAACTCAGGAGATTTTTTATCAAGTTCATACTTTACCACTGAGGCACCCTCCCATACCTTATACTTTCATTTTGTATCTAAGGATATTCACCTTTATTATATTTAACAAATTATAAACTATGTGCTTCTTATACCTGTAACTCTTTTTTGACAAGTTTGTCATATTTCCCACATTTCACAACAGGTGGCAGAAGACCACTTCATACCCATATATATTTCATAGTAATAATGGGCCTAACCCAAGAGGAGGGCGTCCACATATTAAAATTTGCATGCGGTGGCAAATAGAAGCAATTAAAAACTCATAATATGGTGCATAGGTGGTAAGCCTAAGCAGACATATTATATAAGGAAGGATTTCAGGGGAATCTCCATCCAGAGTGGACTTAAGGAATATGTGTGAGAGAGAACAGAATGTGTGTAGGTGAATCAGTGGTATGGGGCAAAATGTGAAAGATTATTATATTGATTTGTAAATGATACATGCGTTATGCATTGCCTTGACATACTGATCATGTTGGAACATGGCGTGCTTGATGAGTTCTAGGGACAAGTAAACCTTTTAATTTGTTGTCATGTTTCAGGGTAGTTTAAATCAAACAAAGTCACCGTGGTGGCATTAGTGCATGCACATCCTTCAGTAAGTGCAGCTATAAGTTATGTCCAAGGATTTGTCATGAAAATGGCAAAAGAAGTTTAGACTGGCCTGCCAGTCAGGATGCGTAAGCACCCAAAAAGCAAGCCAGAATGCCAGAGGCATTGCTGAATGTATGACGTTGTATGGAGCTGGATCTGGGAAATGATAAACTGTTGGTGTAGGGCAATAGTGAACAGCAACCTGAGAACGAACTAAATAGAGAAAACCCCAGACACTGGTGGTATTGCTGCAGGGAGTG
Organism: Massospora cicadina; assembly: GCA_022478985.1. NCBI lineage: Eukaryota > Fungi > Entomophthoromycota > Entomophthoromycetes > Entomophthorales > Entomophthoraceae > Massospora > Massospora cicadina. The sequence goes on along the minus strand of JAKSZP010000025.1, from coordinate 137,751 downwards.
GCACCACAGGTATACTTTCTACAAGGTCACCAGCAGGTGGGTTCAATTTAACTGAGGAGACAAGGGGGCGGATCCTTACTTGGAAATGGTGGATGTAAGGCCACAAGATCCCAGTATATTGTTGTCAGATGTTTGACATAATGGGGTTGAATTACCAGAAGTATCTAGCTCGATGAATCCAGTTGACAATGGTAGGGGCTATAGTGACCATTAGTACTGGTAAAGCCCATCTGGTATAGGGACTGAAAGGCCACCAGAGAAAAGCCATCAGGAATGCGGCCAAAGGGATATCAATAAAATTGAAAATTGATAGTTTTTAAGGCAAAATATTTATTGTAAAAGAAAGTTAAGAAATTTTCACCAACAATTTTCTCAGTGTGATGCAACTATTTAAATAGTGGTCAATTGATGCGAGAACAAGCAGGGATCAGGAACCTCAATTTCAACCTAACTGGCGAATTATTCAGGAATGGGGGCAGATAAGCTCAATGGGAACTGACATCAAAGAATTCAGTGGCAGGCCAAGTTGCTGTCAGTTCAACCTCAAATGCCCAAACCAAGGCTCAACTGCATTTCTGACAGTTGGCGTGACATCATCTGGCCCGATGAGCATTGGGAATCCCCCAGGGTCACCCCACATAGGGGCGGTCACAATTTGATTGGGAACAGGTTTGGGATTCCCAACCCACCCAAGCCTGGTCAATGGGCTGTTCGTTCAGTCAAAAGCGTTTCATCAGCCAAAACGCCCAATTTCCAGAAGGGAGCTTTGAACTATAGTTGATGGTGTCCTATGCTACTACCTGCATGTCAGGGATCATCCCTGATGATTTTAAGAGGGGGTTAATTTTGACAATTGCAGTGTTGGATGAATCAAAACTGTCAGCGATTCCAGCCAATGAATCAATCTTTGTTCCTTTTTGAGTATGTGGATTCCTATTATTAAGCTTGTTTTCACTCAATTTTGGACTGATTGACTTCATTTTCAGCAATCTTGGTGCAAATTTCCCTGATCAGACATACAAGTTTGGCTGAGGTGAGTGTGGGCACCGGGAGAGGGATCCAAAGAGGGAGGGCTGTTACCCAGCGCTTGTCTACCATGTGGGCGAGGTCGCCCTGGGTGACAAGGGGTACAGCCACCCTCTTTGGAGACTTTTACTCGGAAATGGGAAGAGGGCCTGATCAACACACAGGGGACGTTCCCTGGGACTTACAGGATTCCTCTTGTAAGTCAACCAGAAAATTGGGCAGGGAATTTTATTGATGAGCAGCTCCACGGACGTGTAGAGGGATAGGTGGAGGGGAACATTGGGGTAGTGGCTGCATTGACAGAAAGCTGATGGTGCATACTATAGACTTGGAAGACCTTCCAAGGGCAGAAGCAGCGCTGATGTTCAGACTTAGGAGGCTGTAAAATTTACAGCAAAATAAATTATGGGTTATAAGTATGAGTTTCTTATCTTTGGTGACTAATCAAGGTATGTGACGGGTTTGAGACTGGTAAACTTGGGACATTATTGGGAACTGATTAAAGTAGCTTGATGCATATGGCTCTTAAATCTCTGTCTAGGGCATTTCAGCTGTGGCGGAAGAAGCAATTGGTACCTGCACATTATGCAAAGATATTACCTAATTGATAGGCGCATTTGAAGTTGCACCCAACGTGTTTGAGGGAGGGAGAGGGGGTATCAAACTTCACTCAAAAATTTAGGCAGCCTGGCAGCAGGGCTAACGCCAGAGGGAAGAGGGGCAGAAGCTGGTCTATAAAGTGATGGAAGGCATTTGCGCTTCAAGTGTCCAATTAAAGCACAAAGGGCAGAGGATGAATCCATTCTTAACGCAGGCCTAGAATTGGTTATCAGGGGTAGAGAAAAATTAAAGTTTGAGTGGTGTTACAAGATGGGTATCCCAGTGGATTGGGCAGATAGTTGCAAAGGCGTGAGGCCCTGCTAGGCTGGCCCATTAGGAACCACAAACTTAAGGAAAGGATCTGCGACATAAGTGGTTGGTCCTTCAGGAGCTCATGGCAGAGTTGGTCATAGGAATATGGTAGGGCAACCCAGCAAACTGGACCACAAGAGTGGTATCCACTGTAACTGAGTACGGGTGGTTAAAATGGGGTGTTTATATAAATCAATGGCATCTTTCCACAGCAATAGCTCAGGCTTCGCTCAAGAAGCATAAGTCAAATTACTTTGAAGTGGTGTAAAGCAATAGAACTGGCGTGTTTAAACACCGCCTGCGCCATTCATTGATGGATGCACTCATATAGGTGAAGATTTCAATACTTATCCTTAAGGCCAAAGCACAGGATGCTCCGGGGGAGCACCAGGGGGCTTTTGATGCACCACCTGGGAGCACGCAATGTGTTGATCAAGGTCCCAAGGGGGAACAAAGCAACTGGTAATATGGGCTACAAGAGCCAGCCCAGCTGAGCTTTGGCAGCGTCTGAAAATGCCATGGGGTGGCGCACCATTACTCCACGTGGGGGCAGAAAGCATCTTATTAGATGATATTCAAGATTAAAGTCAGTGATATGGCAAAGGTAGTTGGCTTTAAAAAATCTTAATTAAAACTTAATTTGATCAATAAAGTGATTGAAGAAAAAGAGCCACCAAGTTAACCATGACTCTATGATGATGTAATGTATGTGAGGTTCAAGTCTTAAATCAGCACTAGTAATCATACTATACTATTAGTCTAGAATTTGATCTTAAGGCCAATATGTAAAAAATTTGACCTATGAACAAAGTTTATGCATATGTGGTCCCTTTCTAAATATTCTAAGGTGCTAAGGAGCACAAAGCCTAATCTGGAAAAACGCTCATAAAAATTGAAAAATAGTGCCTTCAAGTGACGCCTTAGGTGAGGTTAGCTCAAGCTAAGATTTATAGAAGATAAAAAAATCTTACGAACTCAAAAGGGGCAGTTAGGGAGTGTGAAGCTGGATACATATCAGATAATGCATTTATGATCGCATGCTTGTAGTACATGAGGTCAAGTCAGCATCAAATTTATCATGGTTATGATAAACTAAAAACAAATGAGCTCTAATAGCCCTATCATAGTTTATAAAGGGTAGTGTTTATAATTTATATTGTATTAAATGATTAGAGTTTAGTGTGAGAAACAAGAAACTATTAATTAGAATTCATAATAAGCAGAGTCTTATTAAATTATAGATACTAAAATTCTTAGAGCTCAGTTTATAATAAACACAATACTGGATAAAACTTACAAAAAATAAAAGTCCCAACTTCTTATATTTTACTCATCTAATTTTTTAATCTACTAGAAAATTTGTGGCCAATATCCATTATCTAAAGCTATAAATTCTCTTGTAGAAGAAATGAGAGATGAATACCTTTTGTTAAAGTGCACACTCTTAATAGATATTATGATAGGGATTCAGTCTATAATAGATGTATGCAGCTTTTTAAAATTTATGATAAAGTGTGCTAATAGAAAAAAACTATAATTTTCTATCAGTCTCCCTATATAAATCTAGATATTCAAAATTTATAAAAATATTATAATAAACTATTGCACTTTATATTGAAGCCACTCTGGTAGTATCTACTTGAGGTTCCTAACTGCCAATTCCCCATGCCAGTTTAGTTGTCAGGCCAACATCCCAATAATCTTTCATCCAATATCTCCACTCAGTCTCTTCCATCAGTAAATCCTTCAGCCAATCAGGAGGAGGCCTGGACCCTTAATTTTCTCCCAAGTACCTTCTCATTCGCCTGATCACACTCATCCTTAAGCCAATGCTCCAATTCAATATAACCAGAAGTCTTAGGCCTTATTGGCTGAAGCCTCTGAATTGTGTGACCTCATTGAACCATCCAAACTTCTTCTTGAATGGTTTTAAATTCCAACTATGACGCCCAATTCTCCCTCATTTTTATGCCCTATCAATAAAGCCACTCCATTCCAAAGTGTTCATCAGCTAACTGTGGAATAGTCTGCCTCACCCATTGGTCATCCTTTCTTCAAAGCTGTGGCTAAGTCTATTGCAATGCTTGAGGTGGGTCTAACTTTCCCGGTATACCAGATAGCCTTTACCCTTTAGGTAAATGCAATCTCCTTAAAATGAACCAAAAATCCAATGAAGCCATCCATTATGTTGTAGCAGTGGCATCAAACCTAGAAGTAAAAACCACTCACACTAACATTTTCAACTTTGTCAAACTCCTCAAGGCTTATTTTCAAGCCAAACACTAACATGCTAGATATACGAGCGGCCTTATGCACGCGCTACTATTATTTATCTTTCCCATAGGTAATATTGAACCCCATCTCTCTGATGCCCCACGCTCTTGCTCTCAACTTTTTTCTGAACATTACTCTGGGATAAAGAAGATGCAGTTGAGGAATCGCCTCCTGGTTTTCCCTCCCCCTCCACCATGGTTGGGTAGCAGTTTGCCGCTTTTCTCTCTGATTGGTTTTATTTAGGTTTTTTTGGCGCCAATTCTCTTGCTTGAGTGTTTTGACTGTTTAACTTCATATTTTTTATGGTAATGTCTGTACCCTAGGCACTTACTGTAATGACTGGGAACATTCCAATTTCTGATCGCTATCTTGCCTTAGGTTTGGTGCCATTTATGACGCCATAATAAGGTCCAATGTAAGGTTGGACTCGTGAAGTAAGCAATAGTGCCTCATGAAACTAACCAATTAAATCTTGAAGCTAGGGTACTTGGAGCAGACAAAAGACAAACAAGTAAGCAAGGTTACAAACCCCCAGATCTAACCTTGTTTGTCTCTTACTAAATAAAAATGTCAGTAATTAAAAACGTTTTGAATGAACAAAATTCAATAATTTGGTGCCGCAAGTGCAACAAGAAAATACAGACCAATTGGGGGAGATCATACCCCAATCAACCAAATTTTTTGTTGACACAACAAAAACGTGGTGCATCTTGGACTATCATGTACCACAAGTTAAGGGTGGGCCTGAAGGCTGCAAGACAGGAATCAATAGAATTTTGAACTGAATTTTAGAATTTTCAGGCTCTCCATTTGAAGGATGCCCTTCCAAAGTGCCTCTCCTGCACCACGCTTAATCTATTATGAGCTTAAAGAATGTTTTGGGAGGAGCACAGACCAGTGCTGAGCCCAACCTCAGCTGAAAATCCCCAAATGCAATTTGACTCAGTTTTAGAAATTTGAAACTTGAGTTGAAATATAACATTTAATTTAACTTGACTATTACACTTACCTTGAATAAACATGATATAAAATTATCTACATGCTAATCTTGGAAATCTCTGGATGATAACTAATGATGGATGTATAATAAAGTCTTACAATTTTATGTCAGCTTAGATAATCTCAAACAAAAGCCATTTATCACATAATAATTTTCACTTGAGAATCAGGTAACCATTGAGATCATTTTTGCTTATAATGCGCTTCATAATTAGATATAGCAAATTTACAACGTATGGATCAAAATAAAGCAAGTGATAGGATTAAGGAATATTTATCATTAAATATTTGCGTGATCTAAAACTAGCTGGATGATATTAGGTAGAGGAAACGTTTAAATTATAAATGGCTCCCTCCTCAGGTTGGGATTATCTAGCAAAAAATAGAAAGTGTCTAAACATCTACTAAAATACCAGTTTTATGTTTAGATCACTAAGCATCAGTAATACTATTAGCTTCTGGTATATTTCTTAAGTGTGCTCCTGTATCACTATGGTGTTACTACTAAAATCTTAACACTTAAATTGGGTTATGCTGCTATGCTATATTGAACAGGTAGCTTAATATAGTAGCTCAATTCATAAGCACTCATGGTAATTCAAATAGGGCTTTGAGATCAACACCTCATATTTTTTTAAAGAATTTTTATGACTTTTATGGATACTGTATGGAAATCTATTAATTACCAAACAAAGTTTGATGTATTTTCTGTATAGATATTTTAACTGATTGTCTTAAAAGCTACATTATATGAGGAATTAGTATTATAGATGTAAAGGCTGACAAAACTTAACAAAGTATATTATTCAGGCTCATCAAAAAAGTTTGATAGAAAATAATATTCTTAAGCTGTAGTAAGGTCCAGTTATAGTCAAAAAATGAGGTAGACTTTGTAATACTGAGTACCTTTAATTCTTTTTATCCATATAATAAATTTAAGTATATACTATTATATCCATATTTACAATTTCACTAGAGTAAGGTATCATATCATATTATCTGTTAATTAAAAGAGCTGTATAATAGCGCTAAACCATCGAAAATCACTTTGTGCAAACAATCTTACACACAAAGAATGCAAGTATAATATTACTTTTTTTATGTAGGACAGTAACCATATAAATGTAATCATAGTTCCTCTTAAAGTGTAATAAGTTGCAGCTCACATAGTTTATAATCCTTAAAATCTTTATAGAAAGACTGTTTTTTGGGATGGATGCTTATTCTTTACATGGTAAGGATATGATTTTTATGTCTTCAGAATAGCATCTATTACAGAAAAAAGTTCCAAGTTACACTCTTCTCAATATCAAATTTTACTATATAAGATACTATAAAAGATCTGCTTAAGCTTAACTACAAGATGACTAGAGCTATCTTAGAGAAGTAGAGTTATGTACTTAACAAAATAATATTTAAAACTTGATGATTTGGCAATTAAGTGTAGTTTTACCTTTATAAGGGTTGTTATAGTTGCCTTCATTATCCAAGCTGTCATGGTAGCATCTAGTTTGAAAAAGAATGTCCATTTTGATAGGATTTGACAATTACCTTTTGATGGTACTGAATGCCAGAGGCTCAGCTGCACTAACGACTTTTAAAAAGTGGCACCTTAAGAATTAATTGAGTAGTAATTTGTTCAAATATTAAATCAAAGGCCCCTACAACAAGCCATAAGGCCGCAGTAGGGAACAGAGTGTCTTAATGAGCAACCACTAAGGGTGGGAGAGGCAGGGAGGGTGACAACCCCTTCAAGGTTCACCAGCTGTATGGTAATATTTGATTAGGGCGGATCATTTTATTATATAAATGAAGGATGGATTGCAGCCAAACAGTGTGGATATCAAATTAAAATGAACGACAGAATTTTTTTGAAAATAAGGTAGTTGATGGCTTCTGAATTGTGTTTGACAGATTGACAATCAAAATCACAGAGGTACTCATCCACAAGCTCGCAGAGTGCAGGGGGTGATGATACATCTGTAAATAATATTATTACTTGACGATCTCTAGTATTATTACATGGATTATTGCATGCATCACTAGATAAATTTTGGCATCAATCAGCAAGGCGGCGCAGAGGGTGATCCAAGAAAAAAAGGTTCAAACAAAAAACTTTTATTAAAAGAAACTAAGGGAAGAGAAACTAAAGCATAAACTGGCAATATACCTTAAGTAGGGAGGTTGTCTATATAGTGGAGGGGGAAAGGGAGCTTTGAATTTTGTGATGACTAAGTCTCTTGATATTTATCCTAATTGGCATCCTAGGCTTCTTGAAAAAGGATGAGGGGGAAGGCATTAGAAGTCTCAGATGGCGTCATAAAAGTTTTGGCCGCCTGTCTGATGTATCAAGTAGAAATCTACTATAGTACTACCAAACTTGAACAGATTTTGCTGTATAGGTAAGTTACTACACCAATTCCTTCAAAACCTTTCCTATCAATATTATAAATTTGTACAGATTTTAATAGAAAATGTGTGATCCATAGGTTGATCCACAATTTAACTATTCAAATAAAATTTATCTGAAATACTGAAAGAATTAGGGCTTATATGAGAATTTGATAGAATGGGACAATTTCAGGAACATCCTTAGGACCAGTCACACTTGGAATAGGCTTGAGGCTCTACTGGTGGGTCCTAAACTGAAACGCCTCTCTTTATACCAGCTAACATATTTTACCAGATCAGAAGAGGAAATGTGGGCAGATAGGGAGGTTTTTTAGAAGCCAGGGCAATAACCCACCGCTCATCTACTACATGAGCTAGGTCACTGATCTTAGAGAGGGGCTCAACTGAGGGCTTGGTTCTTTCCTGCTTCTATGTGGAAATTGCTCACGATCTAGCTTGGGAACAGGTCATCTGGACTTACACAAGCAGTCATATTGATGACCCACTAGTTTTTATAATGGATATAAATGCTTACCAATCAATCAATATAGATATATGTGCATGCCATTATTATATCTATAATAAATTAGTCATATCCTTCATTAGTAAAATAAAGCTATACTCAATTGAAGATCAAATGTTATATTCGTTCAGTATTTTACAAAAGATGAATTTATGTAACTACTCTAGTTTCCCTAGCTCTCATATGCCAAATATGGAAAGGTCATAAAATTCTATCAGTGCTGTAAAGCCAGATAATCTCCAGCAGATAAGAAGTTAAGTTGTATCTAAACACTTTAGCTATCTATATTTTATTAGAAGATGGCATAAAATTTTTTCTTTTAAAACTTTAATTCTGGAAGAACGCCCCCTCCACTTGGAACGGGTGGCATTCCAGTTCCCATCTAAAAAGGGTCTAAGGAGGCTAGCTGCCACTCTCATCTCCCAGGGCAACCTCGCCCATGTGGTTGATGAGCATTGAGTTACAGCTTACCCTTTAAGAATCATGCCACCTGTCCCAGTGTTAACTTTGTACGAGTTATTACTATGAATTAAGGGAATTTGTGCCAAATTATCAGAGAGCCAGCATCCGCTTGAGATGGCAGGTGTAAAGTAAAGTTGATGGCAATATACCCTGGGCATCAAATCCTGAGAGCTGCAAATCCTTGGCAACAAAGCCTGATGGGCGCATACTCTTGGCAAACATAGCATCTGATGTCAAATCTTTGGCAAAATTTGCTGATGGCATCAGGCCATTAGGAAATGTAGCTGACAGTTTGAAACCTACTCTGGACACATTAAAATCTTCATCTGATATTTCCCACTTGATCAAACGTATGCTGGAGTAACCCGGTGCATGTGGGTTGGGCACCTTAAATCTATTCAAGACCTTTTGGGACCTCCCCTACGTGGGGTGGCCTTGGGAGGTTCCCACTGCCTGTCAGGTGAGACGTCATCACTCCAGTCAGCGGAACCACAGAATATTTGCAACTCAGGTGTCTGTTAATGAATTGACAGCAACTCAGCCTGCTGCCAACAATTTTGGAATTAGAATAAAATAACTCATTTTCTCCCTCACCCATCACCTGAAGTTTGCAAGGTTAGGTCACTTCTCGAGGGCCCCAATCCCATGTTTTCACAAGCTATTCCCCAAATCATTTGTTTATTTAAAGGTTCATAATACACTGAGTAAATTGATGGTTGACACTCATTATTTTGATTTAATATAGATCTTCCTACGCACAAATCTCTAAAAAAATAAAATAAAATTTTTCTTTGATAAACCCCATGACATCTGCAATGTGGCCCCATGGCCCACATATTGATGGGGAGTCCCAGCAACGTTCTTAATAGTAACATTTGTCAAAGCCACTTGGACTTATTGTGCCAAGGCCTTAAAGAATTTTTCCTAGATCTTGCAACTCCCTACGCCCGGGCCCATTGGCCTTGAGGTTGCAACAGTTGGTTCTTCACCAGGTTGTTTGTTACACTTGCGGCCCCTCAGCCCTCTGCTGTCAATTATCTTCCTGCCAATTTATATGTCATTAGAGCAATAATGCCTCAGGCATTCTGGCTCGCCTTTTGGTTGCTTTGGCATCCCAACTGGCAGTCCAGTCTAAACTTTATCTGACTTTGCCATGACATAATTGATCATCCATTGTTTCCTGCCATTTCCACCCTCCTCGTCAAAATGGGTAAAGCAGTGGTCACCCTCTTCCATATGGATTTTCAGTAAGTAGCCTGCCTTCTGTTGTTTTTCTGGTCAATTGCCAATCTCATAAGCAGCTCCCATATGACTTTGGAGGAATTCCTTCATCGTCAAATTGTCCGCTACCCTTTAATTTCCTTAGGTTCACCCTCAAAAGTGGGAACTTCATGATTGAATTTGCTGACTTGGCTTTGGGTTCTGTTCCCAAAGTTGAATCAGTATCCACATTAGGTCCTGATACTGACATTGCCCCCAATCCTGAGTTGGTGTACTCTGGATCACCAGATTTGCAATCTCTTTGTTGTCTGCAGAAATGACCATATCCGCCAATAAACAAAATTTGTTCATTTTTTATTATCAGCGAAAATTAGTATAAGGGGCTCACCAGGTGTCCTTTGAGGCCTTGGTCAACACTGGAGAAGTGGGAAACTTCTTGTGTCTGGAGTTGGCTCAGCAGCTTGATCTAGACCTGGACTTGGGGCAAAATTGTTGGTCACCTTGTCAGCTTCCCAGTCAATCTACAAAGTATGGCGCCCAGTACCTTTCTTGTTTCACCAGTTTAGTTTTTGCAATCGCTTCTCAGCAATTCCTACCCTGGTGTTTCCGGTGATTCTGGGTATGAATTGTGGCTTTGGCAGCATGTGAATATCAATCTGGAATCTATAATGATGTCATATACCAATGATCAGGTGGAGGGCGTGTTTTCCCTGCTTGATACCCTTACCAAAGCTCAAGGTCAGAGATCAGTTATATCCCTCATATCCCCATTAATCTTCCGCCAGATTTCCCTGCTGCGTTGGTAAGCTATCAGAGCATCTTTGACTCTGTCAAGGATAACCACCTTCCCCCACATACAAAATTCAATTTGAATTTATTGGACAACGGTGGAGGTTGTAAACATAAATTGCCCACTGTACCCGCACAATGCAGAGGTGGAGGCTGCCCTTGATGCATGGTTGGATGTCATGCTAAAGAAAGAGTGGTTATTTAAGGAGACCTCCCCAGTTGCCTCTCCCATCATCTTTGCCATGAAGGCGGATGGCTCCCTTCATCCCTGCATGGATTATGGCACCTTAACAATATCACGGTGCATGATATTACCCCCTGTCATTGAAACAGACAAAAGCCATTGAAAAATTGCAAGTGTTTTCAAAAGTTGATTTGGTCAACGCTTTTAATCAAGTTCAGGTGAAGGAAGGTCAGGAATGGCTTACCGCTATCCAGATGAGATGAGGCATATTCCAATTTCAATTTATGTCCTTTGAGCTGAAGAAGGCACCTTAAACCTTCCAAAGGATAATTGATTGTGCTTGGGGATCTCCAGTTTACTTGTGCGGTCACATATATTGACAATATCCTGGTACATTCTCCCTCTTCTGAGCAACATGCAAAGGACTTGGAGGCAATAGTGGTTGTCCTGCACAAGGCTGGTTTGTTTGTCAAGCCATCAAAACTGTGTTTTATTAGGAAGAGGTCACATTTTTGGGTAATCCCATCTTAAAGGATGGGTACGCCATTCTGGCCAGCAAACTGGATGCCATCCGTGAGTGGTTAACTCTAACAACAAAGAAGCAGTTGAGAATTCCATTGGATACCATTATATTTCTGAAAAGCTCATTTCTTCACTCTACAAGCTGACTGCCTCTCTCCACCCACTCACAGGCAAAAACATTTCCTTTTGCTGGACTCCCAAGTGCTAGCAGACTTTTGACTCAATTAAAGAGGTGTTTTTGTCACCTCCCATCCTTAAGCATGCATATCCACCAAAACCTATATTGTGATGTGCAATACATCTTCCACTGCAGTTAGGGCTGTCTTGCACCAAGAGCACGCGAGTTGAAACACCTGGTTGCATATTTTTTTACAAGTTTTCTCACAACATGCAATCCTGGGCCATCTATGACAAGGAGCTGGCTGCCGTGGCTTGGTCTTTGCCCACTGGCGTATCTCCTGCATGGGGCTCAGCATGAGTTGATTGTGCAAACGGACCAACAAGCTCTCCTCTATTTCTGAAAGCCACAGAAGTTGTCACATCAACTGGCATAAACCTACCAGGATTTGTGCAGTTTTAAATTTGTATAAGAGTTAGTGAAAGGAGCATTGTATATTCTCCCCAATTTCTAAGCCACAACCCCGCACATTGTCCTGCAGACTCAGATGAGGCGAATTTCATCACAGTCATTTTCCCCACTCAGATCTTAGCACTTGTCCCTCCCATGGTTTCAACCACCAATCTAGCTCCAGACACGCCTTTGATTTTGCGGGTCTTAGCAGCACAGATAGCATGTGCCAAAGGGGTGAAACTTTTGGAGCGGTTGTCCCTCCCTTCCTCCAAGCATTCCCTCTATTCCCTGGCTGAGGATCTCCTCCAATTTCAGTCATGGGTTTGGTTTTACCTCTTCTCCAAGCCAAAGTAATTCAGGCTCATCATGATCCTCCTGCTGTCAGTCGCCCAGGGATCAAAAAGATCATTTATCTTATCAAGCGAACCTAAAATTGGATGAGATTGTCAAAGGATGTCCCAGAATGGATTGCGGACTGTGAGACTAGTTCATGGGCCAAATTGGAGTGGTCTGGTAGGAATGGTCTCTTACATCCTTTTCAGCAAGCAGAGGGCCCATATATTTCGGTTCCCATGGATTTTTTTGTTAATCTCCCCAGCTCCAAAGGGTTTACAGCAGTTATGGTGGTTGTAGAACACTTCACTAAATTCTCCTTGTTTATCCCATGATCTTCCTAAATTACTTATGAATAAACGGCCCGCCTGTTTGTGCATCATGTGTTCTCAATGTTTGGGCTCCAGCAAGAAATTGTCAGCTGACTGCGGGACCCAATTCTATGGCATGTTTTTGGAACAAGCTCTTGGTAATCAAATAGATTGCGCCCTGCCGCTCCACCGCATACCATCCACAGTCAGATGGTCAAAATGAATGAGTCAATCAAATCTTGGAGCAGTACTTGCGGTGCTACGCTTAAGCTGGTCAGTTTATCTGGGTGGGTGACCTTCCCCTTGCACATTTAGCATACACTAATGAAACCCATGCATCCATGGGTTTCTCCCCATATGAAGCGACCTTGGTATATATTCCATAGTTTCCATAAGCCCATGCCTTTTCCCAGAGGTACCAGCTGCCACCAACCATGCTCAGCATCTTTGGGTCGCACAGTCCCTGGTTTGGTAGCATTTAACTGAGGCCATAAGCGATTAAAGATGGTTTACAGATTGAAAGTGGCTCCTAGAACAAAAAATAAAGGTGAGTTCATATGCCATGCCAACACATGCCACTTGAGAATGCAGGTGCCCTTGCGCAAGTTTTCAAGTAAGCGCTCAGGTCCCCAGCTGGTGGAAGAAGACTTGGGAAATGGCGCCTTCCATCTGAAATTGCCATCCCACTGGAAGCAATATCCAGTGTTCCATGTGTCTCAGTTGTCCCCTTTTAAGAGGGTGATCCTGTTGGAGCCAGTGCCCATCATGATTAAGGGTGAAGAGGAAGCTGAAGTAGAGGGCATCCTGGATTCTCACAAATCATGTCGATTAGTCCAATATCTAGTCATGTGGAAAGGCTATCCAGCCTATGAAAATAGTTAGGTTGGCACACAAGATTGTACTAACTGCTTGGAGCTTGTTGAAGCTTTCCAAACTACCAACCTGGATGCTCCCTGTACTCCCCAAAAACACTCCACTGATGGTGATCAAGATGCTTAAGGCCTATAAAAATGTGGCTTTCACTCAATTCCCATGGGTGGCGCTCCCCCTTTGACAAAAGGGAAGGGTAATATAAGTCCAGGGAGTGCCCCCTCCACTTGGACCGGGTAGCATTCCTATTCCCATCTAAAAAGGGTCTGAGAAGGCCAGCTGCCCCTCTTATCTCCCAGGTTGACCTTGCCCATATGGTGGACAAGCGTTGGGTAACAGTGTCGGACATTCTCCTATTCAATCTGAGAAAAAGAGTGTTGGAGGTAGTAGTGTTTCTGATTCTGCTACTATGATTGTCCCATCACCTGCCCAATTTTTAGATAACATTGTGGATATCAGCGATATGAGTACTCACAGTGAAAAAACCCTAATGGATTCTCAATGGAATCCTAACAACTGGAAAAATACAATTTATCATAAAAATTGGCTTAAAAAGGTAAATATTAATAATAGAAATACTCTGACTCCTTGGTCAAATATGAGGAGAATAATGTCGCATGGATCAGAACCTCCGCAAGGCAAGAGGATGTTACCCATTGACAATTGGATGCGAGTTAACCAATCATTATTTTATCTGAGACTAACCACCGCTGAGGTGCAAAGATTTTAACAAGGATGATAGGGTAAACATTAGCCAATCATTACCATCCGAGTCTGACTACCACCAAAATACCCAATCATTACCATCTGAGTCAGACCACCACTGAGGTAAAAAGATTTTACTTGCTGGTGATTGGATATGATTCATCAAATTGTTACCGCACAGGTCAGTTTTACCTCTAAAAATTTTATCTATGATCTGATAGGCCAAAAACCTATATTCCCTAATATGGAAGACTGAGCTTTGCAATCTTTTGCCTCAAATATTGATGGTCTCAAAATTTAAACTAGTTTAAATAGGAAAAGCTAGTATCAACAAAGGGACTTTTTCTGGTTTGACCCTGCCTGTTTAATAAAAAACATAAAAAACCATAATAAATGTTATTTTATACTTTTAATAAAAAGTTAACTCCTCATTCTAAAATATTATTTGTGGTATCCATTGGAGGATCCCACAAATTGGTGCTCACTACAGGGGTTGAGCCCCCTGCATACTTCAATAAGTATTAAAAAAGAAATGGAGAGTGTCACCCATTGGGTGCGAAATGGGGAAGAAAATGAAGAAGATGATCGCATGGATAGTCCTACTGCTCTAATATTTGAAGAAAACCAATTTGAACCTATATTAATACCTGAGTCTCATCGCATCACTTGGCCAGCCACTGAAGCTGTGAGAGATCTTACTCATGGCATCCTTAATCCTGGTGATATTGCATCTCGTGAATGAGCATCGTTGGTAGAGGAACGACATTTGTTACTCAATGAGACTAGTGTCCTCCCAGAGACCTATGGTCAGCTTACAAATATGACCACCTATGTACGCAAGTTTGCTCATCCTGCCTTGGTCCATATGATGCATCTTTTAGCTGGCCATCATGAAGAGCTACATCAACACTGAGATACTCATGCATCTTTGAATTTAGCCTATGATGAGCTGTATCACCTAACCTCCAAACATCTTGGAGCAGTTTGATCTGGTGTAGAAGTTAATCGCAACTTCATCATACAGCTGCATGATTGACTTGCTACTATGGATACTGGGATTGTAAAGTATGTCGAGGAGGCCATGAAGATCTTTAGAGATGAGCTGAACGCATCTTCTGCTAGCACCCGCTCATTGTTGGAGGATTTTGCTAAAGAGCTTGAAGAGAAAATTGAGCAAACACATCATGACCTTCCAGCCCCCAACTCCATCCTTCAAGAAGAATATGAACAGCGTGTGGCTATGGTGGAGCAGCAGTTAATTCAGGCCTTTTCTCGTGTTGATGAGCTTGAACGTCATCTGTTGCTTGAACCATCTAGCGCCACCACCACCCTCGCGGCCAAGGTTGTTCAACTAGAAAAGGAGCTAGCTCTTAAAGCTTCGCTCAAAAATACCAAATATTTGGCCCGTCACCTGACTGAATGTGAAATGGAAGCCAAAGCGATGAAGTTTCGCTGGAAAGCCCTGTGTTGTTGAAGGAAGTATTTAGTTGACTAACAAAGGTTGAGCAGAAGTATGAGCAGATCAAGGATGGAGTACAAGGCTCAAGCTCTCACTCTCATGACGATTAAGGGTGTGACCAAATGAAAGAAGAGCTGAAGAACCACGTGAAAGCTGTGGAAACTGCACAATTAAACCTAAGCTCAATGATATCCCAACTCTATTTCCAAGTCTCTGCCATGGAGAACCGAGTGGAAGATCTTGAAACTCAAAAATCAGGGATTGAAGCACGATTAAGACTATGTGAATCTGGGCCCCTAGAAGCCCTCTCAAATATGGAAACCCAGCTTGAAGCCATGCATGACCAGTTCAATTGTCTTTCAAGGGCCTTTGATCAGTACAGCTACCGCTCTGAAACCTCAGAAGCAGAAGCTCCAGCTATTCATACCCTTTCTGGGAATGACTATAATTCATTCAAACCGACGTTCAAAGACAAGTTTATCCCCAGCGAGGGTAGCATTGCTTCATTTTTATACGTTTATGAAGCAGCTATGGAAGGGGCGATTGATTGTCAGAAGGTTAAGCACATCCTTTCTTGTCTGGGCCGCATGGCACAGGAAGTGATGGTTCCACATATGGATGCTCTTAGCACCTGGTCTGAAGTTAAAGAGGCTCTCATAAATACGTTTGGCTCAAAACAAGCTTTAAGCATGAAAAAGCAAGCCTTTATGCACATGAGTATCCTCAAGGGAGAGCCAGTGGCTGCTTTTGCGGAACAATTCTATATGGAAGCCCAGATGTTGCTAACCTCAAAGATGTTGACTCTGGATGATGCTATAGCCGCCATTTTGACTGGAGTGGCTACTTACCCATCGCTCACCATGCACATCACCTCCGTCAAACGCTATTTCTAGACCGTTCAAGACATCAAGGAAGCATTAATAGATGTTGCCAATTTCCATAAGCCCAAAGTTCCATGTGGAGCAGTATTTCGCCCTCGTGTTTTAACCATTGATGATCCAAAGCCTAAGCCTCGAGCCTTAGCTATTGAGGATAAGAAGGAGCCCCTTCAGATAATGGGCCCTAAAAACAAAACCCTAAAGAAACCCGTCCTGAACGCCCTCAATGCGAATACTGCAATAAGTTCAGCCACATGGAGGCTACGTGCTGGAAAAAGAAAGCTGACACCAAGGAACAGGAGCAGAGAAAAGAAATGTCAGCATAGGGAAAGGCACACCTACTGCTGACAAATCTCATGTGCCTAACTCACTTAAACAACTTATGCCACCACCTCGCATTACAAACACCCCAGGGAATGATTCTGGGGAGGATATGGATGAGGTGGCTATTATGTTGTAGGAGCCCCTGCTGAAATGGAAGTTCCTGATCGCTTGAATGCTGGAGGAGTCAATGAGGCCACTATACCCAAAGAGACATATCTCTGCCGAGTCTTAGGGGAGCCAATTGTCATTGACACTGCTAGTGACGCAGATGAGGTGGTGTCTCATCTTATTTGCCCTATCCAGCATGGCCACACCATGAAAACCATCCAAAAAAATTACTCCAAGACCGCATGCCAATTAACCTCCAATTTTCATCTTAGGGAGGTCTTAGCACTATCACCCACTTTTGGGGGGATACTTACAAAGGTCAAAGTGGTTATCCAAAAAGTTTGGGTGATGGCCATACTAGATACAGGCTTCCCAGTGAACGTAATCTATTCCAAGCTGATAAAAAAGATCAAGCTTGCACCTGACTTGGAGTACAACCAAGACTATGGAACCACTGGCCCAAACAACACCCGTGCACTGGGTGCTTACTTGTCCCTTCCCATTCGTGTTGGGAAGCTTATCCTATCAGCCCCGGCTGTGGCTTTAGAAAACAACAATTATGATATGCTTATAGGCACGCAGTTCATGATCAAATATGATGGCATCATCAATATGAAGCAAGGGATCTTATCATTGCTCAATTATGAAGTTCCCTTAAGTTCTAGCCAATAACGGACCCAGCAAGAAGGAGTCCTCATGCATGTACATTAATTCCACAAAAACTGTGACAAAAAAAGGCCAGTTGCCGATAAGCTCCACATCCCCCTTCCTACCTCTCAAGTGGATGAAAAGGTATCACCCTACCATAACTGCAACACCCCTACCAATATTCTTGAGGGGGGCAATGTTGGACATTCTCCTATTTGATCTGAGAAAAGAATGTTAAAGTTAGTAGTGTTTCCAATTCTGCTACTATGATTGGCCCATCACCTGCCCAATTTTTAGATAACATTGTGGATATCAGCGATATGAGTACCCACAGTGAAAAATCCTAATGGATTCTCAGTGGAATCCTAACAACTAAAAAATACAATTTATCATAAAAATTGGCTTAAAAAGGTAAATATTAATAATAGAAATACACTGACTCCTCAGTCAAATATGAGGAGAATAATATTGCATGGATTGGAACCTCCACAAGGTAAGAGGATGTTACCCATTGATGATTGGATGCAAGTAAACCAATCATTATCATCTGAGACTAACCACCGCCGAGGTGCAAAGATTTTACTCAAGGATGATAGGGTAAACATTAGCCAATCATTACCATCTGATTCTGACTACCACTAAAATACCCAATCATTATCATCTGAGTCAGACCACTGCCAAGGTGAAAAGATTTTACTTGCTGGTGATTGGATACGATTCATCAAATCATTACCACATGGGTCAGTTTTACCTCTAAAAAATTTTATCTAGGATCTGATAGGCCAAAAACCTATATTCCCTAATATGGAAGACTGAGCTTTGCAATCTTTTGCCTCAAATATTGATGGTCTCAAAATTTGAACTAGTTTAAATAGGAAAAGCTAGTATCAACAAAGGGACCTTTTCTGGTTTGACCCTGCCTGTTTAATAAAAAAACATAAAAAACCATAATAAGTGTTATTTTATACTTTAAATAAAAAGTAAACTATCTCATTCTAAAATATTATTTGTGGTATCCATTGGCAGATCCCACAAACAGCTTATCCTTTAAGGATCCCACCATCTGTCCTAGTGTTAATTTTTGATGAGTTAATATTATGAATTAAGGGACTTTGTGCTGAGTTATTGGTGAGCCAGCATTTGCTTAATGAAAGGTTCAAATAAAGTTGAGAGCAACAAGCTTTTGGCATCAAAGCCTGAGAGCTGCAAAACCTTGGCAACAAAGCCTGACGGGCGTGTACTTTCAAAAACATAGCATCTAATGACAAATCTTTGGAAAAATTTGCTGTTGAAATCAGGCTATTGGGAAATGTAGCCAGAAGTTTGAAACCCACCCTGGACACATTAAAATCTTCATCCAGTATTTCCTGCTTTGTCAAACAAGTGCTGGAGCAACTAGGTGCAGATGGGTTGGGCACCCTAAACCCATTCCCAACCTCTTGGGACTGCCCCTATGTGGGGTGGCCTTGGGAGGTTCCTGCTGCCCATCAGGTGAGATGCCATCACTCCAGTCAGCGGAACCACAGAAATTCCGCAACTTAGGTGTCTGTAGACAAACTGACAGCAACTCAGCCCGCTGCCACCAATTTTGAACTCATCTCAAAATAATTCATTTTCTCCCTCCCCATCACCTGAAGTTTGCCAGATTATATCAATTCTTGAGGGCCCCAATCCTGCGTTTTCACAAACTATTCCCCAGATCATTTGCTTACCTGAGGGCCCCAATCCTGCTTTTTTACAAGCTATTCCCCAGATCATTTGTTTATTTAAACATTCATAATACAATGAGAAAATTGAAAGTCAATACTCCTTATTTTAGGACCATCTAGTACTAAAAAAATACTCCTTATTTTAATTCAATATAATTCATAAGTACGCTCAAATTTTTTAAAAATTAGGTTCAAAATTTTCTTGCCAAACTCCCATGACATCTGCAATAGGCCCACGGCCCACATATTGACTGGGGCATCCCAGCCACGTCCTTGATAGTAACATCTGTCAAAGCCACTTGGACCTATTGTGCCAAGACCTTTACAAATTTTTTATGATCTCACAACTTCCTACACCCAGGCCCATTGGCCTTGAGGTTGCAACGGCTTGGTCCTTCACCAGGTTGTTTGTTACACTTGCAGACTGTCAGCTCTCTACTGTCAATTATCTTCCTGCCAATTTAAACGTCATCAGAGTGATAATACCCCTGGCATTCTGGCTCACCTTTTGGGTGCTTTGGCATCCTGATGGCAGGCCAGCCTGAACTTTATCTGCCAATGCCATGACAAAACTGTACTAAGTATCCGGTAGGAGTGAAGATACAGTTTCACTTAAAATGCAAAGCAATATAGTAAGTTTATCTTACCAATATCACCCAAGGTTATCGATCTGTAAAGTTTAGGGAAGTTGGCACAGTTTAGGGTATCTGACCTAGATACCTTATTTTCCTTAGTATGTAGCAATCAAACTTATAAAAAAAACTTTTGGAGCGGGGTTATGGTTTATCGAGTCCAGGGGTCTTTAACCAGGGGTCCATATACCCCAAGGTAAGAACCCCTGCTGTATAATTTTATATTTTGACTTTGTGGGCTAACTGTAATAGATATAGCGGTTTTTATCTGTAGTTTTATCTTATGCGTTTATTAAACTTTTTTATGAGAAGGGGTCTTTATATTTCATGTGGCTGGCAAAGTGGTCCATGGAAAAAAGGTTAAGAAGCCCTGTTCTAGACCATAATGGTGGCAAGAGTAGCCTATATATAAAATCTATGTAGTCCAAGTCCCTGGTCTTACTAAGTGCCATGAAGCATGCATAGTTGATTTTGGTCAATTGAGATGGTGTACAATAATATGTTTTAGGCAGGTTCTTTACTCCACTTTATTATAACTATGCTATTATTTTATCCGATTTACATGGGTAATTTTTTAAATTTAACACGCTCAGATAATATTGTTAACTTTTTATCATACAATTTTTATCGCATATGTATCAGTAGGGTGATAATCATTGGATGCCTGGTGATATAGTTTATTGGCTCAGGTGTCTATAATTCTAAAAAGTTACAAGATCTACAAAGATTTTTATAACCTTTTTCTAGTTATTACATTACTCACATAATTACTAAGCAAAATTAATCTTTTACTATCATATGATTGAAAGTTAGCTCATTAAATTCAGAACAAGCATATTTTGGCCACCTTCTACAATATTAGTTACGGTTGCCCATTTTGTGAGGCTATATAGTTCTTAAATTGTGTAACAAAAGTTAGTATAATTTACTATATTGATTTTTATAGCATGCGATCTAATTTAGCAAACTTGGCTTATTTATTTTCTACAATATAGTATTTTTGTCAATTTACTAATAGATTAATAAAGTGGTACCCTCTGGTATCAAGTATCCGAGCTATCCTTCACACAATTGTATCAAGTTTTATATTTTAGAAAGATAGTTTTTTATATAATTAAGTCTCCAATGTTGAGTAATTTCTGGTTCTTAGTTTACTCATCTGTTAAAAAAAGCTTCAAGCTACAAACTGTAACTTCAACATCCGAAGCTCAACTTGTTTACCAGCTGAAGGATTGTCAGATGGTAGGTAGTGACAAAAGTTAAAATCATTATCAGCGCTTAAGAGTTTGGTTATACAAGACTTGAACTATTACTGTTTGTTAGGGCGTTTAGTTAACTTGGTAGAGAACTTGTAGACAGTGCGATTTGGATGGTTAAAGTTGGCTTAGGATGTTGGGTTAGTTCCCCCTACTGTATCTGCAAACTAAATCAACTGCCGTGAGTCCTTTTGAAGCTGTAAGCTTTATAAACCAAATGTCAGTTATCATATCTTGAGTGATAGGATTTTTGAAAACTTATAACCTTTAACTATTTAAAATGTTTATTGGGCTTAGACATAGGCTTGTCAGGCCTGAATACATCTAACTCACCACTTTAGATATGACAACTTTCATGCAAGTTAATCAGGCAAATATCTAAACTCTAACGTGAGGTGGTTTACCGGGGTGCCTTACTTTGGGCTAGCTATCTCTGGTCTTAGATTGGGATAAAGGGCACGCATGCTACCCGAACCAACTAACAGTAAAAACTCGAATTTCTAATAGGTCAACCTCATAAAGGCTTAAAGTTTTCACGCGTCAAGCTCACCGCGTTATAAACCCTATAACTATAAATTTCTAAGTTATAGCCCCTAGCTGCCAATCTCGACCAATTAAACCTTTAGCGTAGGTTTAATGTAGCCAATCGATCGTAAAGTTTAACACTGTAAGTGTGAATCGGCACAGGCACCCGCTCCATCTCAAGTAGACGTAGGCAATCCCAAGTTCACCGTAAGTTTCGTAGGTGAAAAATAACCCTTTCGTCTTGATTTATTAAGCGATAGGCTTCTTTGGCCTTGGCCTATATAGCACAATATGGGTGACTTGGGGGATAAATATGGGCCGAGATAACTAATTTAAAGATGGAATTTAGGTTTAAGCGTTGCCCCATTTTGCTTTTGTATGAAGTTGGCCACTATCGACAATAATTTAATGATCTAGGCCATAGTGACCAATTTTCTAAAAGACGAAGGCTTACAAATAATTGGATTGAAAGTTTAGTAGGCGGTAAAAGCCAATGATCTAGCCTCTACGGTGGCGCTTACCCTTTAGAAATAAAATCGAATTAAATTAGTAAACTTTAATGGTCTAGGATACGGAGGTTTCCCGACACCACCTTATCATCCAAAACGGAACCGGACGGGATATCGATTCGCGACCCGTGGTTAGCGACGATGATGACGGTCCCCTTTAGCGTCACATCCTTACCGAAGGTGACGTCCCCGGTGACGGTGAGATGGTCCAGGTCGAGGATGTGCGGGGGGCTGGGGAAGCGGGACAAGAAGTGGGTGACCTTCTTGAAGTGATCCCCCAACTTAACCACCGGCACCGTCTTGAACATCCGCTTGGAGTTCATGGACAGGACGCCGTGGTGCTGGGAGTACAGATCCGAAGTGACCAGAAAGAGGTCCGAGGTGCTCTTGACGGGCAGGAACCTTGAGCGGGGGACGTTGATCCCGTGGGCGCCGTGGAAGTGCTTGATGGCCGCCCCCACGGCCGTCTCGAGCTGGAGCACCGCTTCCCCGTTAGCCGCGGTTTTGTGGTTGACGATGATCTCTAGGTTGAGGGCCTGCTGCTCCACCACGCGCTTGATGGCCTTGGTGGATACCCACAGGTTGTTGGTGTTGAAGATCTTGAACTTGCGGACGGACTTGAAATCCTCAACGTACTCGTTGGGCACCTGGGCGATCTCCAGAAGCCGGATCTGGCCGTTGTAATCGACGAGGGTGCCGCCCTTGATGTCAGACTTGGTCTTGTCGGTCACCTCCATGACGAACTCGGTCCCCGAATCCACCACGTGCTTGAGGATGGTGGTGTCGACCGTAGCCCCCAGGTTGTCAATGTTCGAGATGAAGAGGTATTCCTTGCCCTCCGCAATCAGCTCGTCCAGTCGACCCGAGTTCACAAGCGCCTCGAACAGGTCACCGTGGCCAGGTGGGTACCAGGCGGCCAGGTCGCTATCGTAGCTTTTGGCGAGGGGCATGAAGGTGTCTTTCTTGATTCGGGGGAAACGGCTCTGGCTAAAGTCCTTGATGTCGATGTTGTGGTTCGCGAACTTCTGGATCATACGGTACGTCTCCTCGGCGGTGTTGAACGAGTTCATAAGCAGCAGTGGGACGTTGGCCCCACTCAGCTTGTTCATGTGCTGCAACCGTTATTGAAACCGAAGGTTGGGTACCTTACCTCGATTTGGCGGACGGTAAGGTCGAGAAAGCTCATACCGTCGCGTACCTCGATGGCGCTCTTGGGCCCGACGCAGCCCATGGTCGTCCCAAGGCCTCCGTTGAGCTTAAGTACGGCGAGCTTCCTGAGAAGTTCGCCGTTGCTTATGCTTGATTTCGGAAGCGTGTCGTAAGCGATGATCTTTTCCGCGGCGGGAGATCGAACCTGAGCCCAGTTACTGGCGCTAACGTTAGCCGATGAAATTATAGTCACAGTTGATATGGTAGTTGCAAAGCGGTAAATCTTAAGGTATCTTTCAACTGTAAAAACCTGGTAAGGTTTAAACAGTTAACCCGACATTTCAATCCGTAATAATCGTGTATCAATAATCGTCAAAAAAGAGCAAAGATCGTTATCCAAATAAGTTTACAGAAAACAGAAAGGTTAAGATGAAAGAACAAATAGGTTTTAAAAAACCGCCAAAAAATTCTTTTAAACTCAAGGTACTGATCGCCCACCAAATAAAAAGCAAATATGATTTTGAGCGTTGTCGAGTCTAAGTGAAAGTGATACGGCTACACAATTTGGCTTTTATAGCGGGCAGAAGACCCAACTTGGCAATAAATTTTACGACTTACAGCTTAACCCCTTGACTCTTCTCTTCGGAGAAGCGTAAGAACAGCCGATAGAAATCGGCCATCTCCCTCTTAAACTTAGGGGCGAGGTGGGGAGGGACGGTAGCCTCGATAGCGTCGAGCTCTTGACGGAGAGCGACGGCGGAAGTGTTGGTGGTTCTCGCATGGAATTCCTAGCGGTATTAGAGGTGAGCCCCAACCCAGATGGGCGTACCTGGAATGAGGGAGTCACGGGGCGATCCTCGGGGGCCGAAGCCGGGCTGGAAAGGTTTCCAAAGCGTAACAGATCATTCGGTTGGGACATGGCGGTAGGTGTAAACCAGAGGTTAATGGATTAACGTGGTTCCAATTATCCAAATTTAACCTTGGTTTTTGATTGTGGCTCCAACCTACCCTTAACCCAATTATGTGGCCTCATCTACCAATTGGCCAAGTGTTAATCCAGTGATTGGTAAATATTAAAAACCTTTCACTCAATCCTCTTAAAAATTTAGGATTATTTTCCAACCTATCCTTACCAACATTAAATCCAAACCCTTTTAACCTAAAGCTCCTAAAAAATCCACGTAGATTTGGTATCACGGGCATCATAAACTTAGAAAATGGAATCCAAATCTATAGTCACCCTTGATCCAAGTTATCCTTCTTAATCTTAGAGGCGTTTTATTATAAATCTTTTAATGCCAGAAAGTTAAAAGAGCCCAAGATCCTCCCTTTCTTCCAACCTTAAAAAATACTTTCCAACCCATCTCATGTAATCACATCAATTTAATTTTTTGATGAGGTAGATGAGCATGGCACTCAATATCCCAATCCCAGTAATCAACCCACTAATTTTTTTCATTATCACAAACAAAAACCATATCAGTATTTACCATTTAAATAAAATTGACTAAGATTATCAGGTGGATATTATCAAGCTGAGCTATCCTTAAACTAATTCACTCCACTAAAACCGTAAGTCAAGGTATCCCTAGAAACACTAAAACCTATTTATTATTAATGGATAAAGTGAGGTGGGCATGTTAAAACTAACTGTTAAACTGGTACCCTATTGGTAATCTAGTGTAGTATAGAGTGGTTAAATTTACAGTAGGGTTTAATTTGTACCAATCAACTGAAGGACTAAATTTTAGGAGCTTTATAAAGTTACATTGCTTAGTGCAGTTTGTAAGGGAAGTAGCGTTCCAAGGAAACCCCTGGCTTCCATTGTAAACGCTTAAGCAACCATGATACAAACCTTAGGTCATGAGGTACCACTGTTCTGATAGGATGGGGAGGGGGGGTGAGTTTCTGGACATGGTTGGGAGGGGAATTGTAGTATGATTATGTTTGATACATTATCATTACCCCTTGAGTCACTTACTTATTTTTGACAGATAATGATGCAGCAGTCAAAAAGGAAAAAGCCACAGTCACCAATACAAAAGGGGTGTGGCCCTTATTAACATCAATGTAAAATTTTTGGTAGGTGAGACTTTTTATTTAACCATGTAAACAAAGGATTAAGGAATTGGGTTTAATTATGAAACTAATAAGTTAGCATACCCAACAACCTACAATATACTAGCTGTTGAGTATTCTACCTAAAGGGTAAGTACAATGGCCTGGTAAAGTGCAAATGCTTTGAAAGGGGTCAGCCTAACCCTACAACAATCCATTTTAGGGTATAAACTTCTGACTTTGGGTTTCAAAATCTGAATCGACTATTCAACCATCCAATTCTTCCTTATCATCCTTAGCTATGTTAATGCATTTAACCCCATTGTAAGCCATTTATTATTCAAATGTTTACCCGTTCATAATTTCCTTGGTACACTATTCTCACCTGAGGTTGCCCCAGATTACATATCCTTTACAACCAATGGAGCTCTTGTTTAATAGGTTGTTTTAAAAGGGAAACTTTACTTTTATTCATATATCCTAAACATACCTCTAGAATCATAACTAAGCACAATCTTTACCACTTAACACTCTGCTGATTTGGTGATAGTTTGGGTTTATAATCAGGGGTTGGTTGTAAGAGGTGGGTTGAACAGGGGATATCCCAACACTAATCTTTTATCTAGGGTATGGCCCAGTTCATTGATCTTGGCAAGAGGTTGAGCCCTAGGGTTGGTGCCCCTAGTCAGGACTAAGGGGTTTAGACCCATCTGTCTTTATATTGTTAAGGCCAGTAAACCTGAAGTTCCTAGGCGCTGGATTATAAGTTATTTCTTTGGCTGTAAAGTCTTCACCCAGGATAAAGTTCCTTGGGTGGTAAACCCTAACTATATTTACATCCCCAAATAGATAGAGGTAGGCCAAATAGATTGTATGGCAAAAATAGATTCCCATTTATTTGCTTAGACCCAGGGTTATATGGGAGATCATTGAGTTTTTTCCTATGTAAATTACCAAGCGCTCCAAGCTAGGATCTAATAATCTACCAGTTGGGGATTCTGCAGCAGGTTGTTCAACTCTTCAACTGGGATTTGATTGCTGCATATATTGGGTTTGAACCCCAATTTTAGGGGGTTTCAGGTATGAACTGTTGGATCATATCAGCCAGGGTTGATCCCCAATATCAAAAGGCCTTGAATTTTGCCAGAGATTATCCCTGACAATAGGTTAAGCTAATTTGGTGGATCAGGTTCAATTACCAGCTTCTGATACAGGTCAATCTCAGATTTGGAAAGTAATCCTGAAACCCCTCTTAATATTAAAGGGTGAATGGCCATGTCCAGATTGATAGCTGTGGCAGAAGAACTTAGATTACCCTTTCTTATAATCACAGTGTCCATGCCCCTTCTGAGGTCTGTGCCATGGTGTAGTTCTTATGATTGTTGGTAGTTTAATCACTGCAATGACATCAGTCTTTGGTATAGGAGGCGAAAGTACTTTGAGATCCTTGCAAACTAACTCTAACTCACCTCATAGCTGTTGATGCCATCTTGAGAGTTTACCCAGCTGCTCTAAATGCTAGATACTCTTTCCATAAAATAGGTTTTGCACTCAACGCTTTAATCTTTGTGATTTTAGTATCTCCTCAACTTTAGATTATGGTGTTCATTCAACCATAATGGTTTTAACCTCCTCTGGGTTATTGCTTTTGAAGGGGGACATAGATAACTATTGGAACGAGGTATAGATCTTAAATTGCACTGGCAGATCCAAGTGGAAAGACCCATTGTTCTAGATTTTGAAAATAGGAAAGAGTCCATTTCGCTTTCAGGTAAAATTCTAAAATCGGACTTTATTTTTACTCTTTTTGGTGTCTACCACTACCAAGTCATCTACTTGTTAGTTGTGACTGCACGGCACTTGGTTTCATCAAACTTTTTGATATTATTAGTTACTTTGGTCAAAAGTTATTTTATAACTTTTGATGCCCCTTCTTTACATGCGCTATAAAGTTATCCGCTTGGAACGTTGCTTTATATTGGAGGCCAATGGTGAAGGTTTGTACCCCAATTTTGAATAAATTGGTAACGCCTCAGTTAATTCTGATGGGATTTACTATAAAGAACTGGGACAGAGGATTTGGCTGCCTATGTATCTTAAGATGCAGTAGATAGCATCATAAGTACTTCTCCAATGTTTGAGTTTGTTTGATATGTCTGGCCATTGGATTATGAATGATAGGGTGATAATTGACATGGCTTGGTTGTCATATTCTCACATGGAGTCTACCAAAATCTCAAGATAAGTTAAGGACCACCATCACTAACCAATAACTATGCATTCTAAACAGTGAGAAGACATGAGCTAAAACCGCCACGCCATGTCATCAGCCATGATTGTTGTCAGACAAGAGTGAACGTGGCATTTTTTGTGGTTTGATCTACTACAACCATGACTTTATTAAAGTTAAGGGAAGTTGGAAACCCCACAATAAATTTTCTGAGAGTGAGGTTCATGGGCCTACTGCTTATTGATAGTGGAGGAGACTATTTTGACCTATCCTATCAGATTTGAAGCGGGCACTAATTAAGAAGCCTTCTACCCAAGCTGTAACGTCCTTTATTTATCCATTCCAGCCAAGCCCACGTTTAATCAATGTGACGCACTTCTTTATAACTGAATGCATCATGATGGAGCATCATGATCATCCCTTATGATGTAGGAACGTTGGGCTGAGGGACCTTGACTCAATTACAAAGATAGATTACCCTATCCTTTTGGGAATAGCATCCATAAGGGACATTACTAGCATCAATTTTAGTCAGGAGGTCAGGGCCTTCAGGTTCTGAAGAGTGTGGTGCCACACAGCGTCAAGGAGGGAACCCTCGACTTCATATGGGTTTGGGACTTTTTTCATAAACTAACTTGACCATCCAGGATCAGAGAGGATGAGGGCACATTATTTTAGTATAACACCATGAGGTCTGATATTAAAAAGCGGCGGAGAGGGAGCTACTATTACAATAGTGGGAAGTAACAGTGTCATTATCTGTTATGGAGTTATCACAGTGACTTACTTAAAGGTATCATAAGTTCAGGACCCATTATGGGTGCGGCAAAGTATGTCTGACAAGATGTGGATGAAACCCTAATGTACACATAATAAAAGTTGAATCTTAGCAGGCCACAGTTAAATTCTGGTCTGACCTTGTGCCAACTCTCAGCTTAGCAGTTCTATTGAATGTGGCAGGGGTTTAAAACAGGCTCAAAGCTGTAAAACTAGTGGGGAGGCTGAAGAAGATGAAAAAATGGGGTAAGATAGACTACTTTATCGACTTAAGTAAATTTATATCTATAGGGTGAGTGGAGACACGATTCCAAGAGGACCTCCATGGCTCATATTATCAAGATCTTTTACATCCTTATAGATCAGCAACACAATTGTTGCCCCATTGTTCTAAATTGGCCCTGTGACACAAGCTTGGAAGTCTCTCCTTTTGAGATTTGGGATGTGGAGTTGTAATCCCAGAAAACATCTCCATCTGTTATCATGCATGAGATGCTTCCTGGTAAAATCCCCAATGGTGCCTTTAAAAACAGGTTTTGATCATATGGGTTCAGGGGTCAACTTATTTAGGCTCAATTTGAAAGTAGAGATCTTGACTTACTCATCATCTTGGATCTTGACAACTCCACCATCAAGATCCTGTAAGAGAGGGGTATGGGGCTATAGGAGTTGATCAAGTACTCAGTTTTCCACTATCTCTGATTAATCTCAGCAATGAAGTATTTAGAGTTCACTTTATATGACCTTATAGGGTCTGGACCAAAAGAGGTTGAGATTATTCCGTCAACCTCCAGGCCTTTTTTGATTAAAGAGAAAAAGGTCACGCAATTGATAATCAGTAAAGGAGGTTTGAATGACACTAAATTGGGATATATCCCTTTCTGTGGTGGTGACAATTCCCTGAGTGGCTAGGGCTTAAAGATGGACTATCTAATTGGGTAAGGACATATGGTTAAATTTGAGTTCTCAGGCATGTAGTCATCAAGTAGGGGCTTAATACTACTTGGTAGTCGAGGGGTACGCCCATATAGAGATTCAAAGGGTGACATCTTATTTATTTGATGGTAGCTTATCCAGTAAGCAAGAAAAGTACTGGGTAGATAAAGTCTCCAGCGCGTAGGGTTGGAGGTGACCATTTTATGCAAGATAGAAATGAACATTTACTACTAGCACGTTTCACCACCCCATTGTTTGAATGATTATAGAGGCCAGTGAAACTTTGGTTAATACCAAAAGTTAAGTTAGTTCTTGGACTACCTGTGAGGTAAAATTTAGCCCATTGCTCAAAAATAGAGTCTGCAGGCATCCATTCTTAGTGGTAATGGATTGGATAAGGAATAGGGATTTGGCTTTTGCAGTGGAAGTGAGAACAGAAATTACTTCAACCCATTTGGTCAAATGGTCCATAGCTAATAGGATATATTTTTGGCCATGTAACCCAGTGGGCAGAGGGCCCACCACATCAATGCTGACGCCATTAAAGGACTTGACAGAGCCATCACTGTCTGTTGGCACTGGGGACTAGCCACTTTATGGGTTTAAAAATCATACAGGCCTCTAGAACTTACTGGATGGTCTCAAACTCTAATCTTAATAACTTCGCTTCATTAGCCATTTTCAAGTTTTTTCACTGGCACACGCCCCATGGTCATATGTCCTTAAAGTATAACATCATATAGGAAGAAAGGCAGATATAAGGGATCCATTTTTTGTTAATCTTTATACAGCATTCTCTCTTTGATTTGAGTGTCCCAGGTCATTTCTGTAACTCAGTTTGGAACTCAGGAGCTTCTAACTCCCACCTCTCAGGATGGCCAATTAGATCATACAGTCAATCTTCTTTGGGGGTCAAGGTGGCCAATAATAGTGTTGAAAATTTAACCAAAGTATTCTTTTCCCAACATGTTACTATACTAGTGATTTATAATGGGGTGACCCTCAATATAATTCATTAGTGTATATGACTTTTAGGCTTCTGAGGAGAAAGCTACTACTTAGAATTTAATCATCTAATCTAAGTTGACTTTTGGGCTGCCAAGGAGGGAGCTTGAGATTAGCATTTATGATTAATTCGTTGTCTAAACTTCCATGAGTTATTGGGGATGATCCTCAATACATTAGTTTATCAGAATTAAGGTCACAATCGCCTACACTAGAGAGTCAAGCTTTTGGAGTTTCAACCCATAGCATGTCAAATGCTGTAGCTCAATGAACAGTTGTAGAGCTATTCTCTAGTGACTAATGTCAATGTTTCCAAAAGGAGTGCTTTAAATATCCAAGAATGACATATTTATAAATAATTTATTTCCCTAGTAAAATTATATTGTTCTTGGTCCCACTAGATTTTGCTTGCAATTAGGTTAGTTATTGTAAGACGGAAGTGCCTAGAATAATTAAGTTGAACAAAAGTCAAGTTTAAACTGAAACATTACTGGTTTAAATTCATTCTTCCTGTCATCATACAGAAAGCTGTATTAGTTAAGAAATAAATCCTCAAAAACCTGTGCATAGCCAAACTTCTCAACAAGTGGTGATCACAAAAGGGGGGTGTAAAAATTTATTAGTCTTGTTATTTTCGATCAATAACTCCTATAGACTTATTGCTGCACAGGATCAGTTCTTGTGCAATTTTCCGCGTTGTATAGTATTTGATATTATTGGTTGATAATAGTATGAGGACTAAAATCTGTAGTTGAATGGAATTCTTAGATCTCAGCCCAACACTCAGCCAGAATTCCCGCTCAAAGTACTTGAGATATCTTAATATAGGGATTCATTTCCTTGTACTGTCCAACCCAATCTTATCTGAGATTACCTGTTGACAGTCTTTTCAGTCCAACACACAGTTGGCAGCAATCCTCAATTGTTTCTCCTTCTTCTCTAGATCTCCGCTCAGATCTTTACTCTTTTCCTTAAAAAGTCTCCCAATTATTGCACACAGCAATAATATTATTGCAAAGAATAGAACAATAAAAAAGCTGATAAAGTTTACTACTTAAACTATATACAGGATGAAAACTATAAAACTATATAACTCTGTTCTAAACACTGGTTTTTTATTATAAGTAAATTCTAGGGAATTTATAGTTGGGATTCAGTCATCTAACCCTCAGTTGACACCTCTTTAATGAAACGCAGTCATTGCCATTGAATCACCCATCCTTGTTTCAGCAGCGATAGTCTTCCCCATCCTGGCTAGGATTCCATTGTTGGACATCCTCAAGACCTAAACAGAAAGAGTCAGAAAACATGTCCTTAACGTTTTCTTCTCAAAACAAGCAAACCAACCATATTTGGCTAGTGACTTGCTTAGTTAATGGGACGTATTACCCATTAAGGCAGGTCACAAACCAACTGATAATTCACTAGTTGCAGGCAGCATCACTCGCCTCACAATTTACTACTTTCATTCCCAATCAGTCAGTGATGAAACCCAACCGGTCCCAATTGGTACACATGATAGTTAATCACTATAAGATGCCCCTATTTCGTCAGAAACTATGCCCAACGAGATCTTAAGCATTCATATGAATCAATCCTCAATTGATATGACAAGGCAAATATCATAAAATCCCCAAACATAGTTACTACAAAATCTGGGTTAACCAATTTCAAATTCACCTCGCCTTAGGAATTAATCCCCTAGTGATTCCTGATAATCTAGCAGGCTGGGAATATGGGAAAAAATCCCAACATTCCCCCTCTTTCCTAGATTTCCAGCAAGAAAATGACCAGGGTATGAGAACACTGCTTTGGACGCTTGGTCATATACTTCTTTTGCTCAAGCAGAGATGATCATCAATACTCAACGCTTCTTGGAATGACCTTTGGCATGTGGCCCTCTTCCTCTTCCTCCTTGCTACTGCCTACTTAGAGTGTGGTCCTCATGATCTACTGTCATGCCAGGTTGATCAATTTTCTTGTGACAGTATTAGTCCCAGGATCCAGGTTTCCCCCTGTTAGGGCATATGACCTGCTGTCATATTCACGATTCGTGGTCCAGCGTCCTCAATTTTCTGATTTTCTCCCCATCCTAGACAGGAGACTCTTTCTGTCAATGTTCGTTTCATGGCCCAATTAAGAATACATATGTAACACACTGGCCCCTTCCAGTGAGCCACGAATGAATTGGGAAGCAGGGCCCAAGTCAATGACCAAAGGGCAGACAAGGTCCCTGAGACCATTCTCCTAGTACGTGTGCTACAGGAGCCACAGATAAACACCCCTTGGAGGACAGTTGTGAGTATGCTTATCCCCAGCAACATGCCCTGATTTCAAGGCAAGGTGTATAGGGAGGCGATAGCCTTCCCAATCTCTCTCTCAAAGTCCAACTTCTGTTTGTATAGGCCAAACATGGCCGCTGTTAGACTAAATAATCAATATAAACCTTGGAAGACAGTAATAAAAATAGATAAGGCTTAGGAAAAGCTTTATTTGATATATTTAGGCAAGTTGATGAAAAACGAACTAGAAAACCTCCCATTCTTAAGTCCTATCTCTTATATCTTCTGCTGCAAGCATAGATCAAGCTCATTCACCATGCCTGACGTTATGTCTTTTAACATGCCATAAGAAAACCCCAATTGTTTTAGGCTGGATTAAATTCCGTTGTGGCTGAATCACTATATCCAAGAATTGTTCTATTTCTGACTCGAATCCACCTTTAAACTTGAAACCACCCACTTCAAAACCATTTGGTTCAACCCTAGGCCTGATGAAACATCTAACCGTCGTCCTTCCCCAGCCTCTCTCAACCTGGGTCTAGCCAAGACTAATGCTCTCTCACACCCTCTATCTTCCACACATCAGCCTGTCCTGTCTTATCAAAGATCAGGGCAAAGTGATGCTGAGGATAAACCTCAACCGTCACAACTTATTTATGTCACTCTTGTTATTTTTCTCTCATAACCTCTTGGCTCACGTCATTCTTAATCCTTCTTTGGAGAGTTATCTCAATAATTTTGAGACTAATTTCAATAAAATTGGAGCTTTATGGAGATTAGAGTGCATAATGTTGACTTCCATATAAGTCTGACATCCCCCTCTTGTCCAGCTCATATGTTGAATCATGAGTCACGATATCAACAGCTATTAAAGAGTTTGCCTGATCAAGATCTTTGGATCTTCCAGAAGATAAGTCATGATGCACGGTGGAACCTCTCCTATGGTCCTTACAGGACTCATACGCCAAATCTGGCACCAGCAGTAGTCCTTCCATTAAATTACTGGGAATGGAAACAAATCCTTCCAAAACCAGGCTAGCGATCATAATGAACAACTTGTGGCCAATTCTCCCTCTGTTTTCAATTCCAGAGTTGGATTTCGAAACTCTCCTGGATTCAGCTCCTTTTACAGATGCGCTGAGCAACTTTTTGGATGCCTCTGAAATTATGCCTTTTACTCTTGATCGCTCCTTTCTTGCCAGGTTGGACTTGCTTCCTTAGTTCCTCTTCCAACTCAGACAATACTACAAACCCGCTGTCTTAGCTTCTGAGCTCACCATCAGTAACAGTATTCATTTTGAACTCCCCTACGCTGAATTACAGGCCCAAGTCACTGAGGCTTTATCCCTAGTGCTGAATCCCTCTGAGCTTAATAACATCCTAGATTGGGATATCGCTGCTTATGCTCTTCATTTTGCTGGCCAAGTTCTTTAAAGTTGGTCCACAAAGCTTCCAAACTCTCCTGAGTTTCATCATTCCTACAGCTTCAGCTTCTGAGAAGCCTGTAGTTATCTCTTGTAGGATGCCAATTGCTCCTTGCATGACTATCATGTCTCCAGCGCTTCCCATTGGTATCTTCTGATGATGGCTTTAGTAGGGGGCATGATTTGGCAACCCTCATCCAGTATCCCTTGTTCGCTGCCAGCCCATATGTCCAGTGTTCTTGATGAAGACCGCCGTCAGGCGCTCAAGACTAATCTTCTGGTCCAGTACCATATTGGGATTACTTGGGGTTATTTGCCAACTGCCTCTTTCTATACTGTTGCTTTCCTCCCCGCTCTGGGGTTTCATGGTTGGCTTCTTCTGAAATTTCAATTTCCCTTCCCTAGTCACTTTCTCACAGGGATCTGCGTCTGCTCAAAGAACTTGGTTTTGTGTAGGTCTAGCCCTTGCTAGCATCTGATCTCAAATTAATTTTGATGGGCTATTCACATCTACTGCAATCCATCCTCCCTCCCCCAAGAGGCGACATAGGCGGAATTATCCTCAAATTGAGGATAATCAATAAAAAATAAAAATTATAAAAAATATATTGGTTTTTTCTAGCAGTTTATAACTTTTTTCCCGTATCTTTTCTCAATCTTTTATTTTTTCTTCTCGTTTCTATGAGACTTGGCCTTGTTTTGGTTCAGTGGTCCATTTTTCTTTATTTTTTCCCCAAACTGGGTCCTAGGTACTTAAACCTACCAGTTTTCTATGGTTCAGAGGTCCTTTTTTCGACTTAACCATCTAGATTGGTTCAAAGGTCCTTTTTTTGGACTTGATCTAATCATCAGGACATGGCCAACTTAATGGTTTATTAATCCCTTTGGGAACTCTTTTATTTTTTTCATTATTCCATCACTTCAAATACTTATAATGGACTTGATTTACAACTCTTCCATCTAATTATTCTTGATGGAGTAGGCGTCAGTCACCAATTTGGTGATAATTTCAACTGGACCTGACTGTAACACATCCAGTTTGTTTCTTCTTCCAAAACCATGTGTATTGTAATAGGCAACTCTTTCACCTATTTGATATTCTGCTAAGACCAGTCAGTTCTTACCATCCATCAATTTCGCTTGTATCCTTTTCTTCAACATAGTATCAAATGCTTATGATTGCATCTCAATTGGGATATTTGTCAGTTGGTTCAAGTACTGTTTGGCACTTGTCCCTGATGTTGGTTCCACCAGCGAATATAAAATTGGTGGCAATGTGGCCTTCCTCCAGTATAACAACTCAAACATCATTTTTCTTGTCACCGTATGATGACTGATATTTTAGGCAAATGTCACCAAACTCAGGTACATTCTCCATGTGGAAGTTCTTCCTGTGACCATCTTCCTCAGCATCACAGCCAGCGTTCCATTCACTCGTTATACCAGTCCATTTGTCTCTGGCTGGTAGGGTACAGACATGACTCCTATGATCCCCATTATCTCATTCAGTCGTGGGATCACATGAGACGTGAAGCTTGTCCTATTATTGCCTAGTAGGACCTGTGGGCATCCATGTCTATATACTACTTGATCCAGGATGAACTTTGTGGTGCTAGTAGCATCTACTTTTGCCAGGGCCTTCATCTCAAACCATCTCATCTGATGGACAATATCAGATATTATGTACTTGATTCCCCCTGTGCTCATTGTCAGTGGTCCCATCACGTTGATGGACACCGTACTAGGCAAATCCAGGGTGGACCAGTTGGTATTAAGTTGTATTCTTATGTGGCTTGTGCAGCTGGCACTCCACGCAACAAGCTAGATAGTCATCAACATCATAGTTGTTTGACTCCCAGTAGTAGTACTGGCGAATAATATTAATTGTTTTTCTCAGGCTTCCATGCCTGAAAACCTTATAAGCGGCTTGGACAATAGCTGCTCTTTTTGATGGCTTTGGGAATAATAACCACTTCCAGTTTATTTTATCCACTTGTCCATTCATGGTCTCAGTGTTTTCCATCGCTTTTTGAAGTGCACCTTGGATTTCTTGGGGCTCATTCCTGATTTCTCCATCAACCATTCTCTGGAATAGCTCATCCACCTGCAGGTATACCATATGGACCATTGGTAGCCGCGATAAGCCATCTTCATTCTGGTTAGAAGCCCCCACTTGGTGGACAATATCATAATCATAAGACTGCAGCTTAAGTGCCCATTGGGCCAGTCATCCTTCTGGTTCTCTAAAATTATGGAGCCAACACAACGAAGAGTGGTCCGTCACCACTTTAAAGTGCATTTCATGGATGTACACCTGAAACTGCTTACAGGCATAAATGACTGCAAGACAATCATGCTCAGTTATAGTGTAGTTCCTCTCAGCGGCTGAGATTACCTGGCTCACATATGCCACTAGATGTTCATCCCCAAGTTTATCTACTTGGCTTAGTACAGCTCTGATTGCCATTAACAAAGCATCAGTTTGTATAATAAACTCTTGATTGAAATTTGAATATTTCAAATAAGAGAATCTATTAGGTACTGAAGAAGCTCATTGAAGAATTCCTGCACTTCTTTATTACATATGAAATCCTTTTAGATTTTTCAACAGATGAAATAAGGGCTCGGCTATTTTGGGCAAAGTAGCCTAGCCAAATCTTCTGTAGTATCTGGCCATCCCAAGGGAATTTAGATGTTCTTGGACACTCTTCAGCACAGCCATCCATTCTATGGCTTCAATTGAATAGGCTTTAAGCCAGGCTGCAACCCACTAGAGTTAATCACGAATCCCAGACATTCCAACTCTTTTTTGAATAAGTGACACTTCCTCAGCTTAAGCTTCAGGTTAGCCATTGGCAGTTGCTTGAATACTTCTTCCAAGTGGTGTAGATAATCAGTAAACGTCCTACTGAACACATTAATATCATCCAAGTATACCAGGATGCACAACAACTTAAAAGGTTTTTCACTCAGTATAGCGTCCATCTCTCGCACATCCTAATTGTGGTCATTCAGGAAACCCTGAACGGGCATCCTGGCCTTCCATCAGATGGAGTAGCCAACCAATAGTTTGATACTCTTGGTTACCCTTTTGTCAGTAATCCCATTTCATCAAGAGTCCCAAAATTTTGATCTTCTTATCAGGCAAAATCGAATGTGATGATCAGATCCATTGTGGAGAAATACTTTGCTTCTCCCAGAGAACTGATCTAGCACTTTGTTAATTATCTGGTAGGAGATACAAATCCTTCTTTGTAATCTTATTCCAGGGCTTCTCTGATCACCACACAACAGCTCAGATATCTCCATCCTTTTTTCTAGGATCTCCATTGACCTTCATACGTGATGGAACCGACCAACTAATTGGTATCAAATTGGGACAATGCTGTCATTGTATATCAAATTGATAAAGTTGTTTCTCAAAACAGGGGAGCTTTACCATCCTTCTGATATACTAATTATAACTTCAAACCCAATATGGTCAACATATTATCCTTGTAGTTAAATTTAACTCCTTACTTGTTAGAAATTCCGTCCTAATAAGAATGTCATAGTTTTGGTTGGCTAAAACTATTGCTGGTGCAGATACCACCAAGGACCCAAATCATAGTGGAAAAGTACTATACGCTCCACATGAGATGGTGGTATTTGGCCCAGATGTCCCATACTCCTTCTTGTGTTCCAAGTCAGGAGAAATCTTTATTCTCTTTACCAGCTTGGTTGAGACAATATTAATGGGCGCTCTGCTGTTGACAATCGCCCTCACCCATATTCGATTCGCTTGTATGTCTATATATTTACATTTAGAGTATTGTAATATAGTGTTTACTGAGTGTATAGTGGCATTATTAACCAAATCAAGGGGTGTGAATAATTTGTGCCAATAAACCAGGAAATGACTCCTTTATTGTGCTGAGGGGGACCGACAGGTTTGCCTCATCTAATTAGACTTTGGAAAATTCATTTGGAATCTCAGCAGTTCAAATCTTGTCCGCCAGTTGTCAGGCATAGGGTCTAAAAACTTCCTTGATCATCTCAGGGTCAAATTTTTTTGCCCTGGATCTGGTCACTGCGTTTATGTCCATATTGACCACTCAATACAGTTGATCCTGTATATCTTCATCCACGAACAGATCACTGATATCAATTTCTTTGTTCATGATGTCAGGAGGAACAGGCTTCTCCGCAGCTCTGGACTGTCCACATCTAGGCTGTGGGTCCTTTTCCAGATTCCTTGGTGGCAGCTGACTCTTTTGTTTGGACCACGTTGATTTGATCTTTTGGCTTCTTACAGTGCACGGCAAGATGTCCTTTCCCACCACATTGGTAGCAGACCTTTTCTTTCCTATTCATCAGTCTGTATTCTTTGGGCTTATTCCCCAGCACAGTTTG
Organism: Massospora cicadina; assembly: GCA_022478985.1. Lineage (NCBI taxonomy): Eukaryota > Fungi > Entomophthoromycota > Entomophthoromycetes > Entomophthorales > Entomophthoraceae > Massospora > Massospora cicadina. The sequence continues at coordinate 99,357 of JAKSZP010000025.1, read as the reverse complement.
GTTGTTATCTCTTTAGCACCTTCATTCCCCTTTGTGGGATTCAAATTGTGCACTGAATATGATTTGAAACTTCTGTCTGGAACATCAAAGGTTGCACCCAAAATTTTCAAATTATCTACCATTTGAAAGGTAGTGATTTCCATCACATTCACAGAAGACATCATGCGGTGCAAACTGCAATAGGGCCAAAGGGCCGCTTGTAATTTGATTCTGGCATCGAAGTCATCCAGTACCTTTTCTCCAACCAGGATTTGCAACTACTGGTAGAACAAATCCGCAAAGCTTACTAAAGAATTGCCATTATGGAAATGGATTCACATAAACTCCTGTTTGCGCTTCAACATGTGCGTTGGACTCCCAAATTCCTTCATAATGGCCGCCTTGGCCTCCACATATGACCAGCTGTCCCCCTCTAGGTATGGTAACACTAAGTTCTGACAGTCAGTGTCTAGGCAATTCATGATCATCAACGCCTTTTGACAATTACCGCAGCCATACATGGCCATATCAAACAGTTGAAAAAATGCTGGGGCGTTATCCCAATGGAACGTTGGCATTTTTGGCGTTGCCTTAAACTCAACCAAGTTATCTCTAGCCAATTCCTGGGTTGGCAATTTGGCTCACTTGGGGAGAGACTTTGGGCGTCATCGGTGAAATGGTTGCAAAAGTGGGTGGCATGTTTCTTGAGGTATTTGACTTTCCAATTATCATATGAGGACTTCTTTCTTTGGCATTACTTGCCACAAATGGCTCACAATTGCATTTGTGAGTTTTTAGCTCCTTGACCTGCTTGATCAGTCACTTGATACCAGCACTAAAATTCTCAAACAAATGCAATCTGCTTCTCACTCTGTTTTCAGATATAAGACCTCTTAAATTAGGTCCCTTCTTTCTTCATTAACAAAGTTAATTTTCTAAATAACTCGTTCTTAAAACTTGTGACATTATTAAAACCTTACTTCATCTTGAGAGTCATTCTTACAAGGCTGATTATTCTTGATAATCCACTGATTTTATGGCATTCTGATTTACAATGGATAACTCTGTCCATAGTTTTTATAACTTATCTTTATAAAACAACCTTCTAAATTCTTCTATTCAACTACAATCCTGTAGTGAGCACCAAATTGTAAAATTATTGGATCTTGTTATTATTGGTCAATAACACCTATAAACTTATTATTTCATAGGTTCAGTTCTTGTGCAAATTTGTCCGCGTTGTATAGTTTTTGATATTCTCAGTTGATAATAGTAAGACGACTATTATCTATAGTTGAATAAAATTCTCAGACTTTGGCCCAAAGCTTGGCCAGTAATCTTGCTCAAAATACTTGAGATGTCTTGATATAGGGATTCATTTCCTTGTACTGTCCAACCTAATCTTATCTGAGATTACCTGGTGACAGTCTTTTCAGTCCAACACACAGTCAGCAGCAATCACCATTTGTTTCTCCTTCTTCTCCTATCCACGCTCAGATCTTTACTCTTTTCCTTAAAGATTCTCCCAATTATCTCACACAGCAATAATATCATTGCAAAGAATAGAACAATATAAAAGCTGATAAAGTTTACCACTTAAACTATATACCGGATGAACATTATAAAACTTTATAACTCTGTTCTAAACTCTGGTTTTTTATTATAAGTAAATTCTAGGGAATTTATAGTTGGGATTCAGTTGTCTAACCTTCAGTTGAAACCTCCTTAATGAAACGGCAGCCAATGCCATTGAATCACCCATCATTGTCTCAGCAGAGATGGTCTTCCCCATCCTGGCTAGTATTCTGTAACTTGAACTTCCTCAAGACCTAAATGGAAAGAGCTGAAAAACGTGTCCCTAACGTTTTTATCTCGATACAAGCAAACAAACCTTATTTGGATAGCGATCTGCTTAGGTAATGTGACATGTTACCCATTAAGGCAGGTCACAAACCAACTGATAATTCGCTAGTTGCATGCAGCATCACTTGCCTTGCAACTTACTACTTTTAATTCTCAATTAGTCAGTGATGAAACCTGACCAATACCAATTGGTACACCTGATAGTTAATCACTTTCAGACGCCCCTATTTCGTCAGCAACTCTGCTACAAGGTCTTACAAATTTATCCAGGAAAATCCCCGATGGATATGACCAGGCAAATATCCTAAAATCCCCCAAACATAGTTACTACAAAATTTGAGTCAAATTATTTCCAATTCAGCTAGCCTTAGGAATTCATCCCCTAGCGATTCCTGGTGATCTAGCAGGCTGGGAATATGATCAAAAATCCCAACAGGGGGCTTCTGGACAATGTTGTCTGCAAGATAGGAGTTAAGAGGATGAGCAATGAAGCAATGAGTGAATTTGGAAGTGTCTAAGTTGGCCCTGAAGAGCGCATAACTTTTTAAGTCATAGACTTTAAATAATTTGGAATGGAAACTTATGTGAAATTTTTTGAATTGATCCTTTATCTCATTAAGCAATATAAAAATGTTAAAGAAGAAGTTGCTTAGATACAACTGTTAGTCAGTTACATAAAGACTCAAAGCAAGCTCAAGTTGAAGGATTTATATTGAATTATCAGGACTCAATGTTACAGATATAGACTCCATATCCCTTAAGCAAGGAAAGGATCTGATGGGCTGAGTTAAAGCAATGGAGAGTATTATGATATAACAGGTTTTTGGCATGTATGAGGAACAAAATCAAGTCATGTTGCTTGGGAAACCCTTGGACAACGCTACCAACACACTCTGCCAGCTTACCAAAAGTTAGCGAAAATATGTGAAAGTAACAAAAGTTGAAGGCATGGAAGTTGGGTCAGATGAAGTGGGAAAAGACTATCACTGATTGTTCATCCAAGTTGAAAGGGGACAACAGCCGTTGTCATAAGGATCTTGAAAGCGGATCTGTTATATTAAGAGAGGGTTCCTCATCTGGGGATGACAAGTCTAATAAATCCAGTTATAAAATTCTATTGAAGTCGCCTAGAACCCTGTCTGCTTATCCAGTATAGGGGACCTAACTCATCAGTTGAAGTCACCACCTGGTGGGTAAAAATCAGCAATTATCCCTATGAGGCCATGGAATTTTGGCCAACTCCAAAGCTTCCAGAGTTTTAGAAGAAGAATATTACTGTGTTCTTCAAGATGTTTGAGATAGCCGGGGTGGGATGCATGGATCACTAAAAGACATTTACCATGATCAACTGCCTCAACATGGAGAGCCAGAATCTCATTATACCTCAAATAGATGCCAACAACTGGACTTAAAAGTGAAGGATGCAATTATGGGAGAGTTAAGCAGCCCTTAGAACGTCGCCAACTGGAAACAGAAGTACATGGGCATCCAGTTCCAGAAGGATGAGTCAATTAAAGCCTTTTCCAACTGATTTTATCAAAGAGCCCAGATACTTGCTGGAGTGAGAGCGTTGACTGATTTTGACACTTAGGTTGCAATGCGATTATTTCTGCCAGCCCATAAGGAACTGAATTAGGCTATGATCTCCACCTTGAACATGAATATGGAGACTGCCCAAATGGTAGAATTTTGAGAGCTTGTGGGGCCATCTTTACTGCAACCAACAAGAGATATCATAACGTCTATACTGGTAATACTGGTTATGTGGAAATCCTTAATAAAGACCAAGCAGTAGTCAATACCAAAGCCGACTTTTTTACCTGAGAAACTCCAAAAGGGCAACACAAGAAATTAGGTCATCTGTTACAAGTGTGGTAAGTATGACTATGTTATGATGAATTGCTGAAATAAACTGGACTAGATCAATATGGTTGTACTTGCTGATAATCAAATGTCTTACTTTGGAAAAGATTTGTTACAATAGACATGTAACTGTCTATTTTTCGCCTATGATCTTGTTCCCCCTGACTGAGTAAAACAACTGTATCTAGCACTTAAGATGAATTGCAAGGCTCTTGTGGCTACCTGTTCTCAATCAAAGGCCAAAGAGCTTGAAATGTTTAAAAAGTTGGCGCGACTATATTTGATAAAGCCTCAAGTCATGCAAGCAAACATGTAGGCCAATAACACCTTTTCTATGTTACCATTTTGGATTCCCATAGCTACATTAAGGAGCGATTCACCAAAGTAGCTATACAGCAGACTAATCCTTTGATTTGGCTAATGCCACAATTTTCAAATTAAACAATATTTTTTTCATATTCTGATTGCATTTATGCCAATATTTAGGTTCTTTGAATAAAGGTTAAGCCATCATTGACAGTGAGGCTCCAGCTAAGATTGTTTCTGTAAAGTTAGTGAAGAAGTTAAGGATTTCACCTGACGTGGATCATAATAAGGTTTATGTAACAGTAGGCCTGAATATCACTACTTCTTAGGGTACATATAAAAATTTGACTTTCTAATGGATCCCTTCTTGTCTCCGCCTGGCCAAACTTTTATCTAAACTGAATTATGAGATATTGATTGCACTGACTTCATGCGACAGTATGAGGTATGGTGTGATTTGTAAGGCAATACTCTCGAAATTATAGGATAAACTTTTGCCACTGTTATACAACCAAAAAGGAAATCTTCAAATGATAAGAATAATTATATTAGTCTGGTATATGTAGATGAGATCATCCCAGTAAAGTATCATCGACAGGTAAATGCTTTAGGCTGCCACTGGCTTGAATTGGAAATACTGAGAGATAACCCTTGAGGGTGCAAATGCCTATGGTTTTGAAATAAAAGAAGCAGTGCATCATCAGAACTGGACTTACCTCAGACATTTATGCTATCTATATGGTGAAATCCAGCTTACCTTAGCGAAAAGGTAGAACTGAATCTCATTTAGCGCTGAAGATTTTAAATCCCTGTCATGGCTAGATTCAGGTTCTAGTTGGCAACCTATTGGATAGGCCAATATGGATGTAGAAAAGAACCACATAGTGGCCTTCACTCATCTAGTTCCTAATATGGAACTCTTATCTATTCTTGCCTTTGGTCAGTTGGAGAAAATATGATTAACACACGACCAAAAATCACTGGCAATAATTGCTGTGTTTGATTGGGATAAATTAACATGGATCTCATTGAAACAAAAAGAGCACATGTTTAATTTATTTGAACGATAGTCTGGGGTGTTCATAGAGATGTATATGATCTTAATTGTGCTAAAGGTATAGTTCATAAGGTTGATGTTGGGGGTCAACCACCAATTTGTATGCAACTAATCTGACATTTGTGGGAAAGTGAGGCCATAGTTGCCGACATTGTTGCTAAGTTACTTAGTAATGGGTTTTTGGTACCATAAGGAAACCCCTGGTTGATTCTTATCTTTAGCTAAAAAAGAAAGATAATTCCAACTGGGTGTCATACACTATCGTTTGCTGAATAAAATAATGAAAAGGACTCACACCCACTTACAAAGATTATTGATGCTCTTGATTGCTTAGGAGGGGCTCAATTTTTTGTAATGGATATCATATACAGGTACTGGAAAAATTGACCTACCTAAGGAGGATTAAGAAAAATGTGTAATCATTATTAGCAATGGTTTATATCAGCTTAACTGGATGCCTTGAGATTTTTGCAATGTTCCAGATATGTTCCAACAAGAAATGGTTACTGAGTTAGGTGATATGAAGTTTTCAGGAATACTTGTCAACTTAGCCAATATCAATGTTTTCAGTTAAATTTTTACTGATCACTTAGAGCACTTAAAAAGGATTTTTCAAAAAACTAGCAGCAGCACATCCGAAGAATAATCTTGTAAATGTCACTTCTTCAAATAGGAGATTAAATACTGGGTTTTGTTGTCAAAATTAATGGACTACGCCCCCAAGAACCCAAAGTTAAGGCAAGTTTGGACATGTACCAACCAAGGAGCGTTCACAATATAAAGGGATTTTTTGGAATGGTTAGATATCATTTTTAATTCATTAAGAGCTTTGATTTTATTGCCCAACCACTTTTTCAGTTGTTAAAAGTTACTAAGAAAAGCTTTGTATGAAAAGAAAGCCCAGGACTCCTTCAATGCTCTTTGAATATACCAGATAATGAAACTGATATTGTAGTATCCAAAATTTAATCTGCTGTTCATTATATAAACTGATGCATCATTGATGGCAGTCAGTGCCACGTTGAGTCAGGTGGACGAATTTGTCAATGAACATCCCATAGCATATGCAAGCCGTACTCTGAGTAAGCAAGAGCAAAATAATACTGTGACCAAATGGGAATATCTCGCGGTAATATACGCCTGTAAGCATTTCAGATTATATATTAATGAAGTCTACTTTACTGAGGTGACAGACCTTTCCTCGCTGAGTTAGCTCCATAATTTGGAGGAGCCTGGAGGGAGTTTGACCCGATGGGCTCTAAAGTTACAAGTGTATGCTTATGAGATCATACACTGAGAGGGTACAAAACATCAAATGTCATAGATTGTCACGGCTACCAACCATTCTAATGTTGCAGAGTGAAGAGGGTGTATTGTATGAGAAGATTCTTAATGGGAATATTGGGGAACAGCTACCTGAGATTAAGCAAGCACTAAACAAAGCAATTGAAAGCATGAAGATCATCAAGGTTCAATTGTGTTAAAATCGTTGGGTAAAAATCCCTATTGTTTTCATGGCCATCCAAGTACACTATAATTATTAATGCGGCTCATAAAATAACCAGCCATAGGGCCTATGGAAAACTATGGAGCAGGTTCAGTAAAAGTACTATTGGGGATCCCTGATTTTTGACGTTATGTAGCATCTTTGTTGTTTTTCAATGCGTCAGGAACACAAGCTCTTTAAGAAAGACACTACTTTATGTCTAAAGGGACTTGAGTTTGCGTGCATACCGTATCTATCATGTTTTAGGCCCGTTGAAAATGTGTACTTAGTCGAAATGTCATCATAGCAAATTGATCAACTGACTCATTGGATAGAGATGTGTGCTATAGCTAAATTAGATGCCAGAAGTACTGTTAGGATAAGAATGGACCAATTAATCTATTAGCATGGCTGCCATCAGGTTAATTTGACAGATAATGGCAGCAACTTTACCACACATATTATTCCAAAGTTAAACAAGTCAATGGTAATATATGGAGTAATGATGATGCACAACCATCCAGAGACCAATGGGAAGGTCAAAAGGGTATATGGGTTTCTGGCTGTTACCTTAAAAAAGCTTGTTTCTGGGAAAATTGTTCAGCTGAGTAACTTATTTGTAACTGGCAACTTTCCTATATAATTTAAGTTATCATTCATCAATGGGGAAACCCCTTTTAAATTGCTTTAGGGAGTCAGGCTAGTTTGCCTCATATTTTATATTCCGCGCTTGAACTGAGTCTAGCAATGACGCCCCTACAGTATTTGTAAAGCTTGACAAAAGTTTAAAAAAGCTACAGTCTGTCGCCTATGCCAATACTCTCAAGCACAAGCTCAAGTCAAAAGAATATGGAGATGCAAAACGGCCAGATACCAACTTTTTAAATTATTGATAGGGTTAACTATTGTGACACCCATGGCTTTGGATAATAAAACAAGTTAGACAAGCTATTAAGTGGTCCCTTTCAGTTCTTTAATAAGTCAACATTGGATGCCTACACGATTAAGGGCCTCAATGGTCATATCATGAATAGGGTGCAAGCTAAGTTCTTAAGAGCATGCAAATAACTATCAATATGGCTGAGATCATTTTACTACTCTTATATACCTAATTTTAAAAATATTTGGTAGTCTGTTTATATTTTAGAATTGCTTAATGACATCAGGTTCTTTGGCCATGATTACCAATTACTTTTTAGAGACTCTATCATTATATCATGGCTACTAATGAAGCCAGTTATTCCTACTTTATTTTTATGTTTTTATCATCATATAATGCCATTGGTTTTCCACCTACTCTAGGTCGCAGTGTTTGTGAAAAAAATATTTGCGTCAGTATAAATGTTGTATGAAGATAATATGGTAAGTGAGGGATGTGTTGGGATCTTAACCAGATTATGATTTTCCAATCATGTTCCTATAATAATGAGTTATTAGGATCTAGTCCCAGATATAATTCATTAGTATAGATGACTTTTAGTCTTCTGAGGAGAAAGCTTCAGCTCAGGATTTAAACGTTTATAAATGATGATGACTTTATGGCTCCCAAGGAATGAGCTCCTGATTAGAAACTGCAACTAATTTGATGATCTGGCTTCCGTGAGTTATTTGAGGACATCCCCAATAATTTAGTTTACCAGATTTAGGGTCACAGTCGCCTACACCTGGAAGGCAAGCTTATGGAAGTTTCAACTAATGTCATGTAAAATGTTGCAAGTCAATGAATGAATGTAAAGCTATTCTCCAGCGACTAATTCCAATGATTTTACTAGAAGGGCACTAGTTTACCAGGAACGACATACATATTAATTTTATTCCTTGATAAAAGAATATTGCTCTTGGTCCCACTAGTTTTTGTTAGCAATTGAGTTAGTTATTGTTGGACGGAAGTGCCTAAAATTGAGTTTAACAAAGGGCAAGTTTTTACTGAACTATTATTGCTCAATTTCATGCTTCCTGTCATCATACATAAAGATATATTAGTTAAGAAATAAACCCTCTCAAAACTGTGCAGTGACCACTTTTTTAGCAACCAGCATCCCTAAGAGACTGTAAGCATTCTGATGAATCGCTCCTGTGCGATAGACAGTAGATAAGTTTATAGTTCTGCAGCCTTAGTTCCAATCTTGCTAACTGGATGTCTGGGTCCTTCACCTGCTGCATCTATTGGAGCGAGGAATGGTCAGGGATGACAGCGAAATGGATGTCATAAAGGTAGGATGAAAAACCTTAATTGCAAATAACACAGCCAGGCACTTTCACACAGTAATGCTATAATTTTGTTCAGCCTTGATTATGATCATGCTAAAGTAGGCCACTGTTTAATTGACCTGATCTTCATCGTGATGGATAGGATGGACCTGACTGCGACATCCTTTGCATCAGTGAATAATAAAAATGGTTGGTTAAAATATGGATGAATTAAAATAGGTTTAGTACAAAGAGTGGTCCACAACATACCAAACGCCTGTCCTGTTCAGATCGCCACTCGAAAAATATATTCTTTTGCAGAAGGTAGACCAGGGGCTTGGCCAAGTTGGCAAACTGGGGGATTAAATAATAATAACTCATCATGCTAAGAAATACTTGAATATCCTTAAAGATCTGAGGGCGCAACATCTTCTTTATGGCAGCGACTTTACATGGGATAGTCCAAATTTACTATTTTAAGACCTTGTGTCCATGAAAGTTCATTTTAGATTAGGAGAAAGTGCACTTCAAAGGCATAAGCTTTATTGAGGCCTTTCTAAGACGATTTAAAAATTCCCAAAGATGTTCAATATGACCTTTGAAATTTTGCAAGAAGACAGTGATATAATTGAGGTTCACGAAGACAAAGGTAGCTTTAAGTCCTCTAGGATCCTTTCTATGGCGCGTTTGAAGGTGGTGACGCATTGCAAAGGCCTTTAGTATCCTCATTGGCTTAAATAACTCCCCATTGGCTATGAGCGCGCATTTGGATCGATCTTTAAGTGCTAGCTCTACTTGACAGTACCAATATTAAGATCCATATTGGGAAAAATTGAAAATTGGCAAGCAATTGCAGATAATTTTTAATCTAGCGCAAGTGCTACCTGTCCTGCTTTGTAATAAAGTTAAGTTTTCAATAGTCCATCACTACATGATGAACGCTATCCTTATTCCATACTAACAAGAGAAGGGAGGCCCAAGGGATATGGGAAGGCACCAATAGCCTGGCTTCAAGTAGCTGCTTGAACACAACAGCCACCTGAGCCACTTCAACCTTAACTTCTGGTAGTGAAGGGATTGTATTGGTTGATTTTCTGCACTCTCAACATGATGTAAAACGCCATTCAATTTTCCCAAGATTTTAAATAGAGGTTAAGAGGAGATCTGAGTATTGTATCAGTAATTTCTTAACTTGGATCTGTTGTTTGATAGTGAGCTCTTCCTCAATGGAGGTGTTGACTACAACTGACGGGTGTGTTTATAACCTGAAATCACTATAGCTTCCAAATTAAGGATGTCATCGATGGCTTCTATAGGAAGGAGGCGAACATAAGCGGCTGGAGTATTAGGCCCATTATCCTAGGTTTGTAAGTGAGGTTTGACAGAAGAACTGATATGGATTTAGCAAAAGTAAAGATCTAAAAACTTCCAACAGGTCAGGCCTCCTTGACAGATGGGTTATCCATGCCTTGTACAGAAATTTTCCAAAGAAAATATTGATATGTACCCAGGTATGACAATATCCTGGGACTTTGGCCTTATAGCAGTCAGCTTAGGAAAGTAATTAGGCATGGCCTCTTGATCATCCACCGCAGGAGAATATCTGTACTCAAGAACTATTTACATGATATTCTTGCCTGTTGATCTGACTTTTGATTCTCAGCAGTCAATCCCAAGCCTTAACCTCCGTCTTGGCATCAAGGGAAGTTTCAATATCCATTGGGCCCCTATTTATTAAAAGTGTTAAGAAAATTTCATATAGTGCACAACAGAGTATTCACAGTGAATCTATTTCACTGAGGAGAAGGTCGTAACACAGGTTGTATAATGCAATGGATGAGGTATTAAAAGAAAGCTTTCTAAAGCAAATGGGAAGTTAGGAATAGGTCCCAATGGACTGAGTGCATTGTGGTACAGCTGTGCTTTATTCGATGTAGTGTGGCAAGTTTGGAGCGAGTTTGATGCGCTTCATCAATTTAGATGAAATGACATTCACCGGGGAACCACTGTTAATAATGTGGACAGGACTTTCACTAACTCAAACAACGACGTGTGTAACTAAACCTCCAAATTGAGGGGGTAGAATAAGGATTTTAAAAGATTAGTCAGAAGAAGAGTAAGTAGTATTAGGCTCTTTATCTTTGACAGGTGCCAAATCTTCTCTTGGTATGACAACATTAGACTCATGAGAGGTCACAAACCAATCTTGAGTGTTACAGGTATATTGTGACGATCAAGCTTTTGCCAGATCGCCACAATGCCTCCATATTCCCCTATGGGAATATGAAGACCTCAATTAAATATCCTGATCACTTTTCCAACTGTCCTCAGCAGGTCAAGGAAGGCTGAGGGCGCAGGGGGCTCTCCTCTGAGGGGGGGTGATGTGACGATCAAGGCGCTGCATGACCGTCCCATAGCCCTGATCCCCCTAAGGCAGAGATTGGGGCTCTTAATAATAGTGATAATGATGAAATTGTAGGTTTTGAGGGCAAAAACCCTCAAAATGGCATTCTGACAAATCAGATGCCAACAAATTGACTAAACCTTACAGCTGAGGTGGCAAGAGACGACGTAAATGGCAATCAGGTCAATCAAAGGCTGCTAACCCAAAATCTGCTAAAACTGAGAAATGAAAACAATGACAAAGGGCAGCCCAACAAATCAGGGGCTTCCAAGCCAGATTATGCTAAAATTGGTAACATTGAGAACTGCAGAAAAGGGCGGCCCAGCTAATCATGGGCTGCCAAGCCAAACTTTATCATAAATGGAAGCAATGAGAGTCGAGGGGAGCATCAGCTGAGTGAATCAGAAGTCACCAGAAACTTTTAATGAATTTTAATCTAAAAGTTTATAATAAGGTTGACATGGATTTGCTGAGCTCTGATTCATCCACAATAAATCTAATTAAAAGCGGAATAGTTTTTGTAACGCCTGGAGTATCTAACTAACGGCCTATAATGGGCCTAGATGGGAATATTGGGGGCCAAGATTCTCAAAATAGGCCCAGTAGTCCGCCACCCACAGACTCTGCAGGATCAAATTCCCCATATACCCTGCTTTCTAACATAAAATAAACCTAGCAAAGGTGTTTAGGAAAACTTTGTCTTCTAATATATGATGTAAAACCCCAAAAATCGAAATTAAATTTTAAAATCTAAAATCATTTTTTGAGATTTTGTGGAGGTACTCTGGATTTTGAAAGGAAAATGAACAATACCTCTGGTTTGGACAATGCTATCACCTCACTGTACGCCCTCTCTGGTGGACAGACAATCCTCCTAATTGTGAATATTGTATTTACCATCTTTTAAGGGTTTAGTAACAAACGTTCATCAATCCAACAAATGGGATCATTAACCACCGCCTCTCTCTCCTGCTTGTGGGCCCTTACCTGGGCCCTCCTGGCAAATTAGTTTATTGCGATATGGAAAGATCCCGTTCATCACAAATATCAGCGTGAAGCGCCTCATCCTTAATGCTGACTGCCCATTTTCTGCTTCCTCAGCAATTCTCTTTCAAACAAGTCTTGGCGGTATGAATGAATCATTTGCATTAAGATCATTGAGGTCTTGGGGTTTCTGGTTCTTGGCAACGTGGACTCAAGAGATATCCAGGAGAGGAGGACGCAGAGCACTTAGGATTCAGGATAGATGCATGAAACTCATTAAGTGCTTCCTTAATTTACCAAATATAGGTGAAGTTGTTCTTCTGGCCAATAATGTGCATTTAGACCTCAGGATAAGCTTTCCACACAGAGAGGATTGCAATTTTATCGTTGTTCAATGTAATAGGATCAGTGGTTACCAGGGTTTTGCTTAGTCATAGAACCAGCTGACAAATTCCACATGATTTTCTCCTTTGTTCAACTGAATGGCATGAACGCCTGCTTCTGATAGGCCAATCTGGTTACTTCTGCACTCCTGTAAAGGGCTTTGAGAAATTGTTCCCAAGTATAAAATCTTTTCAAATGAGGAGTCATAATTTCCTTGGTAGTACTATTCAGGCAGGAGTGAATGTGCTTCATCTTCTATTGATCAGTGGCCTCCATTTAGCTCTCATAAGCATACAAGAACGAGGCAATACTTTTTTTATCCCAGGGTGAGTTTCTTAATATAACTAGGCCTAAAATTAGTTAAAATATGAGTATAAAGGGTTTTAACAGCAGAAAATGGTGCAGGCTCAAAAATTTAATTTACCAAATGCTTGTAATGGGATTGTTGGCCCAATCATTATCTTAATCTAACTAGATCCTCTTGAATCTCACCCAATTTGAGTTTGGAGAGGAAGTTGAGGCTTTAAGTGCAAGCTGCTCCTTCAGAGATCGATTTTGGCACGTTGGAGGACCAGCTAACTCTTAAAGTTAAACAAGCCTTTTTGAATCTAAAAAAGTTTTTTTTCATGCTTGGCAATGCGGTTATTGGTGAGCTTGGCAAATGCGCAGAAGTAATCCATTTCATAAAGCAATGCATTGATCAAATCTATAAGAATTGAGAGGGATTCCATCTTCTCAGAGTTAGCATGCTTGAGCCACATTTCTTATTTGATCCCATAAAATAGCAAGCGCCATTATATCATCTTTTTTCAGGAGACATTAGGATTGCCAGGAGTAGGCACTGAGGGACTAAAAGTCCTTGGGGTCCACGGGGGATCTTGGGGCCCTTCTGTCCCTTCAGACTTTGGGACCTTCTGGTCCCCTGGGCCCTTCAGGCCCTTCACCCCAGAGGCAATATCACGGGAGGCTAACTCCTGGTAAAGCTGCTGGAGTGTCTGAATATGATCCTCAAATTGAATGAGGTGTTGGGTCCAGGTAAACTTCAGGAGTTGTACATTTTGACAAAGCTGGTCCTCAAATTAGCCTAAAAAACCACCATCTAGAATAGCGAGTTGATTATCAGCCTCATTGATCAGCAGAGGGTATTGATAATGGCTTTTTGATTGTAATGTATGAAGGAGGATGCATCATTATAGAACTTGAAAAATTTTGAGTGTAGAGTTTGAGTGAGCCCTCGTTGTCACTCTACTTCATGGTAATGCAAACCAACTAGACATAGGATTGGTGTATATCTGGATAGATGAAGCTCAGAGATAGCATTCAGTATTCAAAGACAATTCTCCCAAGGGTAGTAGAGCCAGGGTATATAAATCTCACATTTTGGAAGATACTGAAGATGCTTGGGAGCAACTGTACCGGCCTCCCATAGAGTATATGCCATTCAATAGCTGTTCAAAAATCTCATTGAGGTTCTCATATTAAAGTTAATACATATCATGATTCACAAATGGTAAGGTAAATTGGAAGGTGGCCCAAATTTCTGAGCTCAAAGACTATAGAGGAGTTACTTTGTACTGAGAGATGTTTATCCATCGAGTTGCACTTCATGAGCAATTGACAGGTTGAATCACTTGATTGCTATTATTCTTTATTTTACTTAGAAAAATTTTCACTTAGGCAGCTTGGAGCCTTATTTAGTGAGTATCAATTATATTGGCTTGAAAGTTCTCTTGACTTTGGCCAGGGTTCAAAATGAGCTTGAAAATGCAAAGCTAGTGGAGAGGTCAATGAATATAGAAAGAAGGGGTAAAATAAAATAATAGTAAAATTGAGTCCAAAGCCTTTGTATCTATAAGGCGAGTGGTGACATGATGCCAAGAGGAACTCCAAGACCCCATATGATAAGACGTTTTTAAATCCTTCCAGATCACCGCCTAATTGATGTCTCCATTTTTCTACATCAGCCCCATGACCACAAGGTTGGAAGTAGCGCCTTTTGAGATTTGGGAAGCAGAGGTGCAATTATAGAAGGCATCTCCATCAATACGCATACACATTATGCCTCCTGATAAAACTCCAAATCAATGCCACAAGCACAGGTTTCGATCATAAAGTTTTGGGAGTTGACCTATCAAGGCTTGATTCAGGAGCAGGGATCTTGATCGCTCATCATCTTGAATACCAACACCAACTTTTTGGATTTAAACAATATCTGAGCATTGTGGTCAGTGCACACAACTACAATAATTTTGACTCATCTGTAAAAGATATCATCAGTGCATAAGGACCAATAGTCAGCATCCAACAATTTATCATAGATGACCCAGACACTCTCCATTAAGCTGATCTTCCTGAATAATAAGTCACTGAGTGTTCCCTCCCTTTGTGCCATTGTAAAAGGACAGCTCCCAAAGCCATTCCAGAAATGTCGCAAGCCAAGATAAAGGGCTTGTCTTTGCCATCACATCTTAGAACAGGACTAGTGGAGAAAACCTCTTTTATTGCATCAAAAGATTGAGACATTCAGGTATCCAAAAAATGGCGCGTTTTTTCTAGTTAGTGGATGTAAGGGAGATACAAGCTCAGAGATGACCAGTGAGTATTTTTGAAAAATTGACTGGCCATAAAAGCTGCGGTTTTTTCTGTACCAAAGGAGTGGACCAAGAGCATATGTCTTCCACCTTGGATGGGAGTGATGATTTGATCATCATTAAATACCAGATTAATAAGAAATAGAACTTATCCTTGTAGAATTCATACTTGGAAGACTTTGCAGATAAGCCACATTGTTAAATGCAAAGCCACAGGCTACCTAATATCTTTCATTTTATTATGCATAATGTGATTAAATAAAGATGTCATCAACATACAAAATTTATCAGGTAACCTTGAGAACACTAGTGCGTTACTAATGAGGCGCTATTAAACTGCTGGCACATTCTTTAGTAGAAAGACATTACATTAAATTGGTATATTCCATAACGTGTACAGATTTGTTGTCAGCCATTCCCGCCAGACTAAACCAATGCTTGCTAAATAGCATTTTCCAAGTCATGTTTTGAAATGTCTTTTATTTTATAATTCTTTAGTAATGGCTGCCTCAAGGGGGAGAGGGTAAAGATCTGGGACTGTAACGTTTATTAAGTGCCATAATCTACATAAAGTCTTAGGGAACTACCAGAAAATGAAAAAATATTCATTATAAAACAGGAAATGTTTTTTATCATCCATCTATTCGCCATCATATTGTCAATCTACATCTTTAGAGCTTGATCCTCCTTGACCGTGTAGGGATATGTTAAATAGTTGATTTCTGAGGTCAACCGCAAGCTGAAATATCTGATAAAACCCCAAGTGGCAGGTAAACAGTTGGCATCTTACACATCAAAAAGGGATCTATAGGTTGAAAAAATTGTGGCGTGGTAGAGATATCAGCATGGCGTGAGTAGTGAAAACCTCCACCGTTGCTGCCAATGAGTTAACTGATGTCAACTTTTCAAGAAGTGGGATTTCATTTGAATGAGAATCAAAGATAAAGGTTAACATGCTTTATTCAAGTTGATATTGCCAATTAATGATGCTATCAACCTACCCTCAAGATACTTGAGTATAAAAGCTTTGGTATTGTTACAAAACTGCAGCAAAATATTTTCATGAGCAACAAAAAATTTGCCTACACAGAGGGAGTGTGACCATTGAAATACAAAAGCACATATAAAAGGCAAACCCATTGAAACTTCAAGGTCCAGAGCCTGAACACCCTGAATGTCAGGCAAACAGCAAGTTAGAATTAGACTAGCCTACAAGCCTAGATGCTGGAGCACCCAAATGGCAAACCAGAATGCCAAAGCACTGCTGCTGGTACAACGGATATGAGACTAGAAAGGAGTTTCGCCAATGACTGCCAGTGAGCCAGAATCTCATAAAGCACATAATAAAATACCAGATGAATATGGCCTTTAACCCTAAGGGGTGTATGCGTGTCAGCCAAAAAGGCGGTATATTTTTCAACAAAAACTAAATTTAGGAAAAAAGTTTTTAATGGAAAATAAAGGAAGAAAAATTAACCAACAATTTTCTCAGTGCAATGCAACTGATCAAATAGTAGTCAATTGATGATAAAACAAGCCAGGATTAGGTCATTCAAGTTTGAACTAACTGGAAAATTATTTGCGAATGGGGCAGATAAGCTCACTGGGAATTGACATCAAAGGAATTAGCAGGAGGCTGAGTTGCTTCAGTTTGACCTCAAACGCCCAAACTGAGACTCAACTGCATTTCTGGCAATTGGTATGACAGCATCTGGCCCAACAAGCAACGGGAATTCTCCAAGGCCACCTCACGTAGAGGCAGTCCCAATTGGTTGGGAACAGGTTTGGGATACCCAACCTGCCTATCAAAATCCAAGGATCGCCACTTGGAAATCAATATCCTGCACATCTATTAAGGCTGAAGTTCCAATGGTTGATCCTTGATAGTGCCTGTAGTTTATGGGATTCAGACCATCTATTAACTCACTAGGACTATTAAATTCTCCTCGACTTTACAAGCTAATTTCAGGTGCAATTTTCCCTTCATCTTTAGGAACTTCTTCCAAGGCAGGATTAAATACAAACTGGAGATTTGGTCCATCCAGTTTGTTAACACTTCTCAAAATTTAGGATTAAGCTAAACCAGAAAAGGATAAAATAAATAAGACTTTTATTGCAAGCTATTTATTAAATAATGGTCATTAGTCCAGGCGCCAGTATTTATAACTCTAGGGCATCTCCTGGACACATCACAGCACAAAATTTTAACAGCTATTTTGCCACTCAGCTTGGCCTATGACTGAAACCTTTTCTTAGGTTTATTGGTGGCAAAATACTCTCAAAATTGGGAGGATTTCAGGTACAAAAATTGTGATAAAAGCATGCAGAGTTTTCCTAAGATCTTCTGGATTTCAGTTTCGTCATACTGCTGATGAAACACACCCTCTGTGAAATTTTGGCCTCAGTTGAAGTAGATGACGCACCCCTAATTGGGACGTCAGCAGGCCTCTTCATCAATACCACTAAGTAACCACTTTCAGGCGGTCCATGCAAGTGCTATCATGTTGATTATGCATATCAACTTACAAATTTTACCCTCAGTTGAAAAATTGATTACATTTTTTGTTCATCTAAAATCCACGGGATTTTCAGACATTAACTTAGGGTCATCCCCAAATTATTTTGTATATAATTAAACTGATTGTGTTTCAATAGTTAGAACCAATTGCTGAGATTTGATGCATCAAAAATCGGCCATTTTATGTGAGCATATTTGGGTTGAGCACTGATTAAATACTTGATTAAATCGTTGTTGAGATAATTGGCCCAAATTCTATGATTGCAATAGGCGTTAGCTCAAGCATTGAATGGATAATCTGCCTGATCTGATGAGTTCAAAGGTTCATTTTTAAGTCAGCCACCTGATTAAATACTTGATTGAATTGTCGTTGAGATAATTGGCCCAAATTGTATGATTGCAATAGGCGTTAGCTCAAGCATTGAATGGGTAATCGGCCTGATCTGATGGGTGTCAAAGGTTTATTTTTGAGTCAACCACCAGAATCTGTCATTTCCCCCCTCTTGACTCAAACATAAGCCCTAAGATTTCCATTTACCCATGTTGGTCTTTTCTTATTGGCCTGAACTCCTGACAAGTAGAGAGTTTTTTTCTATTTGATAACTTTGGCCAGACTGGACAATGAGCCTGAAGAATGATGGCCTAAAAGCCCATCAAGTCTGTGTTGGATCCCCACCCCAACCTCAAGTGCAAACTAAAATATTAGTTAGAATAAAACTATTATATAAGTAATTTTTGCTTTTTGCTTTTTGGTTTTGGTTTTGTATTTTTGTATTTTTATGTTTTTATGTTTTTTTTAACTTTTTTTTTCATAAACGGCCCACTTATTAAACCTTCTTAGGAATTTTACATGGACTCAGTTGTATATATGGCCAGTCCTAATATCTTTGATGGAGTAATTGAACTCAGACGTTTTCTCAATCACTTCAAATGGCCTGACCCAGATGTGACCTAACTTTTGCATTTGGCCTGATCTGTGGGTGTTGCAAAATAGAACTTCATTATTAACTTCAAATCGGCCAGTGGGTAGTGATTCTATAATTCTTTTTGATGTCAGGCCTTTTTCTTGGTGAGACTGTTGTTGAAGCTTGAGCTTTTAGTTTGATTAAGGCAACTGCAATATTCTCAATGTACTGAGGGTAAGTGTTTTCACTGGATCCTCTAGGGTCAAATATAGCAGCATTGGTAGGGCCAGGTGTCTACCATATAATACTTGAAATGGAGACATCATAATTGATGAATGGCAGGAGATATTGTAGGAGAAGACTGCCAATCTTAGACATGTACTCCATTTGGATGGTTTGGCTGAGGTTAATTTCTGGATAATGTTCACCAACGTCCCGTTTGCACGCTCAACAGTCCCATTAGTTTTGGGGTGATAGGGAGCAGAAAGAACACCACGTACTCCCATTACTTAGTTGAGCTTGGCAAGAACATTGATAGTAAAGTTGGTTCCATCATCGGTCAGAATAACCTGAGGGCATCCATGTTTGTGGATGATATTTTCAAGTACAAACTTGGAGGTAGTTGCCGCTCCAGCTTCCCAAATGGCCTTGGCCTAAACCCATTTGGTCAAGTGGTCAATGGCTACGACTATGTACTTAGCCTCCATATTTCTTGCTGGAAGTGGGCCAACAACGTCAATAGATTCAGTGTGCCAGGAAAAGTTGGGTCAAACAAGCTGATAAGATGTGCTTTTTTGGAATGGTTTTTCGCCTTAGCACTCTGCACAACATTCTATCGTTTCTTGGATATTGAAATGTATTGAATCCCAGTAATAGAATTGCTTCAGAGCTCTATCATCTTGAATCCTCCATGCCCTATGGCTTTATGCGCTGCCATTATTAGGTCTGTTTGGGCAGATGGTCTTGGGAAAATAAAATTTTTGTCCTTGACAATCTTGTGAAGCATCCCGTTTTTGATGGTTGTATTTTTTCATAGATCTGATAGTATTTTTTGGACAGAATTGGGCTCATCCTGATACTCTCCAGTGATCATTTTCATAAACAACTCATCGGCAGCCTGACTAAGTGTTGTGATGGTGGGTAGTCAGGATAGACAGTCAGCGTTTTGGTGTTTTGCGCCCGCTCAATGCTCAATGGTGTAGTCATAGGCTTGAAGCCTTAATGCCCAGCGGGCTAATCGGCCCTCAGGTTCTCTTAAGTTATTCAGCTATCTTAGGGAAGCATGATTGGTAACAACTTTGAAATGAGTACCATGAAGGTAGACCTGGAATTGCTTGCAAGCATATATGATAGCTAAGCATTCTCATTCTGTCGCAGCGTAGTTCCTTTTGTGAACGTTTAAGGTCCGACTAGTGAAGGCAAATGGATGTTCTTCACCGTCTTCTTCAACTTGGGATAACATGGCCCCCACTGCTGTTTGGGATGAGTCAGTTTGGACAATAAATTCATTATCAAAGTCTGGGTATCAAAGAACAGGTGCATTTATAGGGCTGATCAAAGTTGGACAAATGCATCCTGACAAGCTGGAGCCCAGTCAAATGGGACCTTATCTTTAAGCAAATAGAAGAGCGGCTCTTCAAGTTGTGCAAAGTCGGCAATAAATTGATGATAGTACCCAATCATGCCTAGGAATAATTGAATATCGCGCTGGGATTTGAGCCTTTCCATTTTTGAGATAGCATCCAACTTAGAGGGTTGGGGCTGAAGACCCACTTTATCTATCATAAATCTGAGGTATTCCAGTTGGTCTTTAAAAAACTGACATTTTCTGGGCTTGATTTTTAAGTTTGCAGCAGCTAGCCTTTTGAAAACCTCCTCTAAGTGTTCTAAGTGGTTGTCAAAAGTGCAGCTGAAGACGTTGATATTGTCAAGGTACACTAGTATACATGACAATTTTAAATCTCCCAGGATTGTATCCATTGCCCATTGGAATGTAGCCGAAGCATTGCAGAGCCCTTGAGGCATTCTTGTCAGCTGTAATAGGCCCTCTTGGGTTATGATTGCACATTTTTTGCGCTCCTCTTCAGGAAGATCTATTTGACAATATCTTTTGATAAGATCCATTGCCAAGAAGAACTTCGCGCCCCCTAGCCTATCTAAGGCATCATCCATTTGTGGCATTGGGTACAAGTCCTTCTTTGTGATGTTACTTAACTTCTGATAGTCAATGAATACTCAGTTGCTTCCATCCTTCTTTTTAACTATTAAAATTGGTGCCGCCCATGGACTTTTTAAAGGGACTAGCATGCTGCAATCAAGGAGTTCCTTAATCTCCTTGGATACTGCTTCTTCTGATAATTTTGGGCATCTATTTGGGGGTAACAAATAGGTTTATGATCTTCTCTAATGATTTTGTGGGTGACACCATTAGCACAACTTAGGTCAAAATTGTCTTGTGCGAATATTTCCCAATATTTAGAGAATAACGCCTGAGCTTGGCCTTTATCAGAGTTGGTCAGGTTGCTTAAATTGGCCATAGGGACAACATTATTTATGCTGAGTTGGTCCTTATTGGGAGCCCTAATTTGACAAAAGTTCCGAACTCATGGTATGAGTTAATTTCCATGGTAGGGAACTGATGCAGAAAAGCGATTTTTTGATGTTGCCTAATGGAAATGGGCCAATTTTGCAGGTTCGCACATAAGATATGTATTTCTTTGTGGCCTGTAATGATAATACTAGGGGCAATGTTTGGTTTTTATTAAGATTTAGACCATGGTTAATATATTTCACCATAAAGGCCTTTTGGGATAATAATTGTTAGGCCAGTCGGGACAAATACTTGTTCTCTAGATGGTATAGTGATGGTCTGATTTTATTGAAGTGGAATGCCATTTGACTCATCAATCTGAGTGAGAAGTGGTTTTATCTTTGACTAAGCTATGGAATACTCAATTGGGACGACTCCATCTTTGTAGGCCAGATTTATGAATAGGAAGGGTTTATTTTTCTCAACTGCCTTATCACGGTTATAGTAAAGTGGAATAGTCTGGCCAAGAATGGTGAGTGTATCACCCTTATGATTAGTAACAACTCCATATCTTCTTAGGAAATCAGTCCCGATTAGGATATCATAGTTTGTATCTGGCAACACTATGGCAGTTGCCGTTACTACAATGGATCCAAATCTGAGTGGTAGGATACTGTAGGTGCCCAGAGATTTGGTTGTATGTGCTCCAGCGGTTCCATATTCCTGACAGTGGGCAACATTGGGTGCAATATTCAGTTTTTTAACCAATTTTATGCTGACTATATTGATAAAGTGCCATTATCAACAATGGCCCAAACTTGCACCTTGTTTACCACTATGTCCACATAAATACTTTCAGAGTTGTTTTCATAGATATTTTTGTGTGAATGCTGTAATTGCTTCTCAATTCCAGGTGTGATTTCAGGCTTGAGCAAATACTGGGAAGTTATCTGCTAAGCTCTTCATGGGAATAGCTACTTGAACATTGCTAAGTTTAGGCAGGTCAGTCGAACATCTGGGTTGGAGGTCTAAACCTGATCAATAATCTGCTTTATGTAGGGTTTTGATACGTCAGTTTGGGCTTCCTTGTTAAAATTTAAGGGTTTAGTTGCTTTTGCTGTGGCCTGAGTATTGACCATCATGACATAATTAGCCATGATATAGTGGAGGTTATCTTTAGCAACATTTTTGGTCCTAAAGAGCTCATCAGGGTCAGGTGGAACGGTGTGAAAATTGGTGGAGTAGAGCATTCCGCCTCTACTCCACCTACTCTTTTCCTGTCTCATTGTCACTGTTGATTTCTAAAGCAAAATTGACACCATGCTTTTTGTTAGTCTGTCTGAAGCATTGTCTAGCAAAATGCCATTGTTGACCGCAAATGTGGCAAGTACCAGTCCCTGTTTGCTGCTTTTGTTCGAATTTTTGGTTCATATTTTGGAATTTTCCCTTGGTCAGACATATCATTACTTTTTTGGAAAAAATCGAGGTTTTTGCTGATCCTTAGTTAAATTAGGATTATTGAAATTATGGGAACAGCTTCTCAGGTAATTGGTAAGCTCTTGGATCTCCAAGCATCCATAAAAGGCAGGCAGCATAACACTGTGCAGTTCACGGAAGGGCATAATTGCATGCTCCATTGCAATCTTGGCGTCAAACTTGTCTATCGCATTGCACCTCTAAGAACTTGTGCCTCATGGAAGAATTTATCCGCAAAGTCCTTAGTAGTCTCATTCCATTTGAATTCGATATTAAGAAACTCTCTTTTTTGGGTTTCTAGTTTATTAGGCCCTCCAAACTGTTTTGTGATAGCAATTTTGGCATCCGTGTATGATCAATTGTCACCCAAATAGGGCGTAACGAGGTCACAGCTATGGGCGTCAAGTGAGTTAATCATTGCTGATACTTTTGCATGGTCTGATGCTCCTCTCATTGATTTTTCAAATAATTTGAGGAAAGAGTGAACATTTCCATCCTTATCAAACTTTGGCAAATTCAGTGGTTTGAAGTCATATCACCCTATTTTGGGCATAGGGGTTGTACTTCTTCTTGATCATCTTGGTGTATCATCGCCCATAATCGGCCCTCCTTCCTATTGGGAAGTATCTGGAGTTGGGATTGATGCTAGGACTCTAGGCAAAGAATGGGTGTTCGAAATATCAGTTTCTGCATCATTGTCAATGTCCGATGATTTGATTTTATGAAATTGCTCCAAACTACTAGATTCTGACGCCTGAATTTGGCCCTTAGTTACTTTCCCAGGCTGTTTTTTGGTCGGATAAGCGGAGCTTTTTCCTACTTATTTTTTGTAAACGTTGGGCGACTTTGGCAGCCTTGCTGTTTGAGGGATTTGAATTCTTTTTTAAGGTTGTCATACTCCTCTTTGAATAAAGCTTGATTGGTTGTTAACCTTTTTTATCTTTGTCCATACTGTCTCCTCAGGAATTTGCAGTTGATAGCTGCATTCTGAGTTTCCAATTTTCCTGAGTAATTTCAGTATTTCTAGCCTGCAATCTCGACACCACAGTCCAAAGTTTAGAAAATTCTTCTTTGATATGAGAATCTTCTTCATCCCTATTTGGGACAGCTGACTTTGCTGCAAGGTCCTCGAATTTTTTGTTGATAGTATCCAACTCAGCCTGAACATACTCTTCAAAGTCATCAACTTTTGCACATAACTCCAGGTGATTTCTTTGACCCAAAGTGGCATGTATGGTAAGTCATTCTGATTGAGACAATAGGTAATCTGAATGGCTTTCCAGTTTTTGACAGCAGTTATTCATAGTTTGTACCCATTCTTGTGATAACCCATAGTGGCCAGAACTTCTGCGGCTATGTTCAGGACTCCTTCATTCAGAAGCTCCTCAAGAGTGTTTAATCTCCCATGAGCTTCATTGGCAAGTCCCATATTATCAACAATTGCCTTTCAGACTTCAGCAAAACTGGAATTTAGCTTGTCCAGTAGGGCATTTTGGGAAGATTGCTCCTCCCCTTGCACATGGTAGAGTTCTGTGATTTACAGATTTTGTCTAGCAATTAATTGCTGGATATGCTTAATTGAGGGTTAAACAAAATAAACCAGGAATTCATTAGTTGCTTGACTGTCTGTGAGACATTTGGCAAGAGATGCCATGGTAGTGTCACGGTACTTCATATATATCTCCATCTTGAGTGCCTGATTCTTAAGATAGTAGAACAGGATGAATGAGGGATCGATTTGTGAAGTACCAATCCTAAAACCATGATATAGGGTTTCCAGCATAGCTTTTATGCTTGCAGATGTAAGATAAATAGGGCTGGTTGCATCTGCATGAGCTACCCCACTGTGATAAGATCCAGGGAGTAGGTAGTACCTGCTTCCGAGCTGTGGCAGCTGGTATTAAAATAATCTGAGATTTCCTTATCGCTGGTTTCCATCTCATTGTCACTTTCATGTCTGGCTGATTCTGCCAGGAATTGGTCGTGGGAATCCATTTGGAGAATGTCACCGGTTTTGAGTGAGCACCAGCTGTCAAAATCTGAGGATTTCTCGCTTAGAAATTGGTATCCTGCATGTCTATTTGGCTCAAATTTCCAGTGATTGATCATCAATAGTGCTTATGGGATTTGAACCATCTATTAACTCACTAGGCTTATTAAATTTGCCTTGACTATTCAATACAATTTCAGGTGCAATTTACCCTTCATATTTGGGAACTCCTTCCGAGGCAGGTAAAATACAAACTGGGGATTCAGTCCTTCCAGTTTGTCGTCACTTCTCCAAAGTTAGGATTCAGATAAACCAGAAAAGGATAAAGTAAATAAGACTTTTATTGCAAGCTATTTATTAAATAATGGTCATTAGGCCAGGCGCCAGTATTTATACCTCTAGGGCATCTCCTGGCCACATTCCAGAACAAAATTTCAACAGCTATTTTGCTACTCAGCTCGGCCTATGACTGAAACCTTTTCTTAGGTTTATTGGTGGCAAAATACTCTCAAAATTAGGAGGATTTCAGGTACAAAAATTGTGATAAAAGCATGCAGAGTTTTCCTAAGATCTTCTGAATCTCAGTTTCGTCATACTGCTGATGAAACACACCCTCTGTGAAATTTTAGCCTCAGTTGAAGTAGATGATGCACCCCTAATTGGGACGTCAGCAGGCCTCTTCATCAATACCACTAAGTAACCACTTTCAGGCGGTCCATGCAAGTGCTATCATGTTGATTATGCATATCAACTTAAAAATTTTACCCTCAGTTGAAAAATTGATTACATTTTTTGTTCATCTAAAATCCACGGGATTTTCAGACATTAACTTAGGGTCATCCCCAACTTATTTTGTATATAATTAAACTGATTGTGTTTCAATAGTTAGAACCAATTGCTGAGATTTGATGCATCAAAAATCGGCCATTTTATGTGAGCATATTTGGGTTGAGCACCTGATTAAATACTTGATTGAATCGTTGTTGAGATAATTGGCCCAAATTCTATGATTGCAATAGGCGTTAGCTCAAGCATTGAATGGATAATCTGCATGATCTGATGAGTTCAAAAGTTCATTTTTAAGTCAGCCACCTGATTAAATACTTGATTGAATTGTCGTTGAGATAATTGGCCCAAATTGTATGATTGCAATAGGCATTAGCTCAATCGTTGAATGGATAATCAGCCCAATCTGATGGTTGTCAAAGGTTTATTTTTAGTCAAACACCAGAATCTGACACTGCCCATTCCCAGTCGCTGAACCATTTGTTTGGTCAAAAGCGTTGCATTGGCCTAAATGCCTGATTTACTGGAAGGGAGCTTTAGACAATTGTTGCTGGTATCCGATGCTGCTACCTGCATGTCAGGGATCATCCCCAGCAATTTTGGGAGGGGGTTAGTTCTGATGATTGTGGTATTAGGTGAATCAAAACTGTCAGAGATTCCAGCCAATGAATCAATCTTCGTTCCTTTTTGAGTTTGTAGATTCCTATTATTGGGCTTATTTCCACTCAAGTTTGGACTGATGACTTCTTTTTTGGCAATTTTGGTGAAAATTTCCCTAGTCAGGTGTATAAGTTCAGGTGAGGCGAATGTGGGTACTGGGGGAGGGATCCAAAGAGGGAGGGCTGTTACCTAGCGTTCATCTACCATGTGGGCAGAGGTCACCCTGGGTGACGAGGGGTTTAGCCACCCTTTTTGGAGCCTTTTTACTTTGAAATGGGAAGAAGGCCTAATTGACACAAAGGGGACGTTCCCCTGGACTTACATTGCCCTTTATTTTTTCCAAAGAAAGAGCTCCACCGCCTGGGAACTGCATGAGGGCCACATTTTTGTGCGCCTTGGGTATTTTGATCACCATTAATGTTGCGATCTTTTGGGGGGATGGGGCATCAGGGTGGGATTCGTGAAATGCATTGACCAGTTCCATGCAGTTAACACAATTGGGAGCCTTAACCCAACTGTTCTCATAAGCCAGATACCCTTTCCATGCCATGAGATACTGAACTGACCTCTGAGATTTACAGGACGCTAAGATGTTTTCCACCTCGGCTTCTTCTGCATCCTCTATCACAATTGGTTCAGGTTCAGTGGGGAAGATCCCCTTGAATGGGGACTACAGAGACATGTGGAAGATGGGATGCTGTTTCCAATGAGCTGGCAGTTTCAATCAGAAAGCGCCATTGCCCAAGTCTTCCTCCAGCAGGTGTGGACCCAAACGTTTGCTTGCAAACTTCCTGGAAGGCACCAGCATCCGTAGATGGCGAGTGTCCAACATGGCTGAGAGCCTACCGTGATATCGTGACCAGGAAGCAGTTTGCAATCTGCAAACCATTTATAATCATTGATAGCCTTTGTGAGGTGCTCCTGTACTAAGGACTGGGTAGACAAGATATGCTCAACATGATCTGTGGCAGCAGGAACCTCAGGGCATATACAGGGACTGACTGAAAAAGAGAAATTATAACCTAACATTGCTTCATAGGGAGAAAATCCCATAGAGGTTTGAGCACCGTTGTTATAGGTTAATTGGGTGAGAAAGAGGTCATCAGCTAAGTATCCTGGGAGGCTGAAGTTTAATAGTGCAATTATTGTTCCAAAATTTGGTTAATACGCTTGGTTTGCCCGTCAGATTGTGGGTGGTAAGCAGTGGAGTGACAGGGGGTGATTTTTAGGATGGATAATAGCTCATTCCAAAAAAGTGCTGTAAATTGAGATCCACGGTCACTGATGATCTCCAGTGGGAGACCAAACATCGAGAACACATGGCGTACAAAGAGCTGAGCAGACTCTTCAGACGTGATTGCAGATGTACAGGGAATAAAAAGGGGAAATTTTGTGAAGCAATCATTTACCACCATCACTTCCAAGAACCCATTAGAAAAAGTGAGTTTGACAAAAAAAACAAACACCAATGTCCATGGACCCTCCGCCTGTTGTAATGAGTGTAGGAGTCCTTTCCTTCCTGAGCGGTCTGACTTTGCCCGAGCACAGGTAACACAATCAGCAATCCAAATTGGAACTTCCTTTGTCAAACCCACTTAGTTATAGGTTTACTTAAGCAGTTTGATGAATTTTTTTGTTGCCTTGATGGCTGATTGTGGGAGGGTCATGATGCACATAAAATTCCTTGGTTTGGAAAAGAGGGGGAACCCAAATTTTCAACAAAAATAGATGAGTCCCTCCACCAAGGGTTACAGAGAGTGTTTATGATCTTAAAGGGTCAATTGCTTGAATAACTCCACCCCTTTGGGGCATGTCATTTGGCCATCTAAGACATGAGCAACAAGTGGGGCATCAGAAGCAAGGGCGGCAGAAGAGACGATGGGGGGAACAATTGAATAAATTTGAGCAGCGGGAATCACAGGAATTAGGTCTTCTTCTTCCAAATCCGTGGGACAGTGGGTGGGGTTTGGATGTGAAAATTGGGAAGTACATAAAGCGCACCTTTTATGAATTCATATTTGAAATTGAAACTATACAAGTCCCAATAGGTTTGGGCTTGTCAACGCACCAATTTTTGAGGTTACCAGAAATACAAGAGAGCTTGGTAATCTGTGCAAACAGTTAATCATGCTGGGCACTCTTTACCAGGTAACACCAATGAGTCAACGCCCATGCTACAGCTGCCAACTTTTTATTGTAGATGGCCCAGGATTGCTCCGTAGACATAAATTTTTGGAAAAAAGGGCGACCAGATTTTCCAAGACCTCATGCTCTTGGAGCAGCACTGCCCCCACTGCCACCAAGGAGTCATCACATGTGATGATATATGGCTTAGCAGGATCCACATGTTTCTTTATGGGAGGGGATAAAAACACTTCCTTGATTGACTCAAATGCCTGCTGGAATTTGGGCGTCCAACAAAATGGTACATTTTTGCTGTTGAAGGGGTGGAGTGAGGCTGCCAACTGGAGAAAGAGCCAGGGAAGTTTTTAGAAAAATAATGGTTCTAAGAAACTCTGTAATAGTTTCTGAGTTGTCAGGGTGAGCCATTCCTGGATATCATCCAACTTATTAGGGGTAATCGCGTAACCATCCTTAAGAGTGAGGTTCCTAAGAAAGGTAACTTCCTCCTTATAGAACACGCATTCAGAAGGCTTATCAAACAAGCCTTCTATATGCAAAGAAGCCATGACCGCTTCCAAGTCAATAGAATGTTGTTCAGGAGTCAGGGAGTGAACCAGAATGTCATCAATATAAGCGACCATGTAAGTAAACTGGAGGTCACCCAGTACACTGTCAATCATATGTTGGAATGTAGCAGGGGCATTCTTCAGCCTGAAGGGCATTAAGTGAATTGGAAAATGCCTCACTTCGTCCAGATCACTGTTAACCATTCTTGCTTTCATTACTCAAATCTGGTCAAAGGCATTGATAAGATCTAGCCTAGAGAACACCCAAGATTTGGCGATTGCTTGGCTTATCTTCTGCTCTAAAGGCAGGGGGTAGGGATCATAAACAGTAACTTTGTTTAAATGTCCTTAATCCATACAGGGATGGAGGGAACCATCAGCTTTTTTTAAGATGATGGGAGTAACAACTGGCGATGTCTCCTTAAAACAACTACCCTTTTTCAGCATATCGTCCAGCCAAGTGTTGAGTGCAACATCCTCCTCTGCTGTGTGAGGATATAACGGGCAATTGATATTCACCAACTATACCATCATACGGAATCCACAGTTGAATTTGGTGTGAGGGTGAAGATGTTCCGCCTTCTTGGAATTGAAAATACTCCAGTATCACATCAATTCTTCAGGAAAATTGGACGGGAGGCCCAAAGGGGAAACGAGGGAAGTTATGGAGCTACGACCTTGGGCTTTCTTGAGAGTACTAACTAAAGGAAATTCTTTCTCAGTTTGATCAATGGCAAAAGACAACATATTTGACTCTAGATGAATCTTAACATGTTGCCGAAGTCACCATCCAACTCCTAAGATAACTGGGAACACCAAGTTTGGCATTGCTGAGAACTGATCGCAGAAGCTGAACTAGTGTATTAAGAATGTAACTGG
This sequence comes from Massospora cicadina, assembly GCA_022478985.1. NCBI lineage: Eukaryota > Fungi > Entomophthoromycota > Entomophthoromycetes > Entomophthorales > Entomophthoraceae > Massospora > Massospora cicadina. The sequence goes on along the minus strand of JAKSZP010000025.1, from coordinate 69,816 downwards.
TTGGCGAACTAGGTATGAGGTCTGGGAGGCTGACGATGCAACCATCACTTATAGGCCTGCATCAAGGTCAAGTTCCAATTATTGAGCCAGTTCAACACTCATAAAATTGCCCATGGCTCCAGTATCCACCAAGTCCTCAAAGGAGATGTGATGGGACCCAACACTAATCTTCATGGGTAATAAGAAGTAAGCGAAGTTCTCTTTATTATTAGTTGTGGATGAATTTAGTGATACTGAAGAGATGGTTGTGGAGTCAGGGGAAACCACTAGGTTCATAGGGGAGTAAGCTCATTGAAAGTCAGAATCTCATATCCTACTGACATGGGAACAATAGCCGTGGCAACTAGGGGTGTGTGAATTGACATTTTGAGTGGAACTAGGCTATTATGGACAGGAAAATTTTCTTCAAAACCTGGTCAAGCTGCAAATAAGGGTCCATTGCTACGCCAATACCAATGAGAAAGGTGGAAATAGTTAGGAATAATGGTTGGTCGATTATGTCAGGCAAACAGCAAGTTATAATTAGACTAGCCTGCAAGCCTAGGTGCTGGAGTACCCAAATGGCAAACCAGAATGCTAAAGGCACTGCTGCTGGTATGACGAATATAAGACTATAAAGGAGTTCTTCTAATGACTGCTGGTGAGCCAGAATCTTGTAAAGGCACATGGAAAATACCAGATGAATATAGCCTTTAACCCCAAGGGGTGTATGAGTGTCAGCCAAAAAGGTGGTTTATTTTTCAACATAAAAACTAAATTTAAAGAAAGGTCTTTAATGGAAAATAAAGGAAGAAAAATCGACCAACAATTTTCTCAGTGAAATGAAACTGATTAAATAGTGGTCAATTGATGAGAAAACAAGTCAGGATCATGTCTCTCAAGTTTGACTAACTAGCATGTTATTTGGGAATGGAGCTGATAAGCTCACTGGGAATTGACATCAAAGGAATTAACAGCAGGCTGAGTTGCTTTAGTTTGACCTCAAACGCCTTAACTGAGACTTGACTGCATTTCTGGCAGTTGGCATGATGGTATCTGGCCCAACAAGCAACAGTAATCCCCCAAGGCCACCCCACATAGAGGCAGTCCCGATTGGTTGGTAACGGGTTTAAGATGCCCAACCTGCCCATGCCTGGCCGCTGGGACATTTGTTGAGTCAAAAGCGTTTCATTGGCCTCAACGCCTGATTTAATGGAAGGGAGCTTTAAACTATTGTTGATGGTATCCGATGCTGCTACCTGAACGTCAGGGATCATCCCCAGCAATTTTGGGAGGGGGTTAATTTGATGATCGCGGTGTTAGGCAAATCAAAACCATCAGAAATTCCAGCCAATGAATCAATCTTCATTCCTTTTTAACTATTTGGATTATGATTATTGGGCTCATTTCCACCCATTTTTGGACTGATCGGCTTCATTTCAGTGATTTTGGCACAAATTTCCCTGATCAGGCATATTAGTTTGAGTGAGGTGAATGTGGGCACCGGGGTAGGGATCCAAAGAGGGAGGGCTGTTACCCAGCGCTCATCTGCCACATAGGCGAGGTCACCCTGGGTGACGAGGGGTACAGCCACCCTCTTCAGAGATTTTTTACTTAGAAACGGGAAGAGGGCCCAATCAACACACAGGGGACGTTCCCTGACTTACAATGAAGATCATTATATTCTCCAGTAATTACAGTTCCCATCAGGATACTTATTGATAACTTACGTTGCCCTACTAATTTTTAATATTAAACAAGAATAAAGCACGTTCATTTTATTCAAATCATTGGGGGAGCAAACACTTGATCCTGACATTAAAAACACAGGGATTGTTAGAATTATCTGGTCCTCCTCTTATACTGTGTTTTCATTGTTTCTGCATAAGGATATGACAAAAGGGATGTGTAAATATAGAGACCCAATTTACTCTCCCTAGACTGCGAGAAATTACCCACAGTTGCAAGATGAGACCAAAGGCACCAGAAGAGCCTTTTTCATAACTGAGCGACCTTGCTAATGTTGTTAATAAAGTGATGGGTCACTTCTATGAACCTTAAGAAGACTTCCTTTATAAACCTCTTAACCTTCTTCCCTTGTGGATAAGTTTAAAGGGGTCTTTAGAGAGGTAGTCCATATAAAGGGCCATTGTAAAGTACCCAAGACTTATCCTACCCCCAATCCAGTTTCCTCAACCTCCTGAAACTGATACTATCTGTCTCTAATCTCGGAATCCCCTTACCTAGTCAGAAAAGTCATATCATGTCACTCAATAAAGAGTCACAGATCGCGGATCACTAATCTGAGTTAATATATTAATACCAGGTCCTTAATTAATAATTAACCAGCAAGGCCTATTCCTTATGAAGAAGAAAATGCGAACTTTTTAATCAAGGAAAATTTGTACAGATTGGCTCTATCAAAGTAACATCAATGCTGATCTGAGGTATCAATTGTCAAAGATTTTATGAGTATGCGCAAATTTATCAGGAGTTTCTCCAACCCATGCTGCTCTTTCTGAATCAGCCAATGGAGATCTCTGGAAAGAGGTCCTACGTCAGGCCAGTTCTAAGCCTCCTTACAATCCTTTATCTCCCTCACTCTATAAAGGTAAAAGCTCCTGAGGTCTGTTGTTGGTTTATTCCATAATGTGAGAATTTTTAAACAAAAACTGTGTTTCTCAATTGTTTTTTGTGGACACCACCTGTTTCTCAAATTTACATATTTTTTCTATTGATATGGCAAAGCATGCCATCATCCGCATTCTGGCTCTAACAATCATTGAGTGGGCGCTCTGATTTATCAATCAGCAACTCACCGCACCCTATTGGATGTCGTTGAAGATTTTTCACTCAAATTATACTATCCTTACACCGCTCACAAATGCTATTTCCAAACGTCAGGTTTGCCTCGCTGATTTACCACTAGCTTGGTGCAATCTAGTCCACCAGGGGCTTTTCAACATGCTAATTATGGCATGCTATTCTGAAGTGAAAAACTCCTGCCCACCCAATTTAAAAGAGGTTTTCAGTCTCTAGATCATCTGGAGTCCCCAACTTTTGGTGCAATCTATCTCAGATTAAATCAATCAAGTAATCCGCGTCCTGAAACCTTTGCCAACTCTGCGCAGCAGTTTGATTCACATCACCAAACTTCAAATGATTACCAAGATCACCCAGCGCATAAATTGAACCAATTTGATTCAGTCACAAATTTTTGATTTAAATTTTAAAAAAGTACAACTAAGTGAACCTGAAGTCTATCAACGGTATGGGAGATTCAGAGTACCTTAGAACAAAAAAGATTAGCAACCATCAACTTAAAGCAGTGGTTATCCCCAAAGCCTCTTTCATCCTAGGGTTGCCCCAGAAAGACTGAAGTTGCTCCCATTGCAGCCATTTGGATTGCTATGGGGCCTTATGGTACGTTTAAAAACAGTTTTTAATACTCTCAAAGGAGTCCTAGGATGTCTCTTTTACATTTTGCTAAAACTTCTGTGCTACTGGAATTCTAAGCCTATCACAGAGCAACACCCAGACTGGAAACCCAGTCCAAATTTGATAATCAGAATACAAGACATGATGAACTGATCAATGCTTATAGCTCTTTCTGACAGCCTCCTTATGTTTGGCAAAGCAAATGCTTATCTAATTTATGACCCTGAATTCTCTCTGTGACCTGGTCTTCCCTTGTCGGTCCCATGTCATGCTCATCCATGATTGTAAACAGGTCATGATGAAACACAAAAATTACCACACATTTTCATTATTAATAACGCTCCTATAGTAAGATTGGTGGTAGTAGAAATTCCTCCAGTTACCTCTCCAGAAATGATAAACAGGTTCTAAATGCCTTGGCTTAATTTCAGGCGCATTTTTCAGCTAAGAGATCTCAAACTCCTGCTCCTACTGACGTCCAGATAAGTGTGGCCCTCCTGGATGAACAAGAAAGAGAAGATCGCTGTTAGGTGAGAGGAAATTAAGTTCTGGAACCAGGTAAGGAAATCACACATATTCAATGAACCTGGTATCCAAAGCAGTAAAAACACCCAAATTTAGAGCTTATTGCCTCTTCCTCCTCTTCACCCTATATTAGTGTGCCTCTGATATACTATCTCTTGTAAAGGCCTTTGCAGCGCTAATCTCTTCCGTTGAGATCCCTACTGAAATTGTGGTGACGGCTTTAAGAGCCTTCTAGGGCACAATGGAAGTCTACAATTCCTCATGGAATCCCACCTAATATCCATGGAGACAGCTTTTGACCTAGCATATTCAATTGGGTAAGACCCCTTCAAAACCATATTCTTAGTGGCGACTATGCAATCTTCTCAAGCATCCACCCTTCCAAGATTAAGTTCAGTTCTGGGTATAATATCTTACCCTTTCTCTTCAGTATAAAAAAGGGTTCTGTGAAATGTTCATCTGGGATTGCAGTGGCGTCTCCTTGCCCTCATTACATTTTTGAAGATTAAAGAGATGCCGGTTGTTGACCCCTTTCTTCATGAAGTAGAAGAGAAAATGTGTTTAACCCCGGATTAAGAGAATCCTACTTTATTGTCCAATAAAGCATACAGGTAAAATCTCTTCTAGTGCATGATCAGGTTTATATCAGATATCATGAACCTACTTATATTCTACTCTTGTTGATGTCTTATAGTTCTCAGGACCATGAAGTTTTTTATGATGTGTTGAACCCTAAGACCTTCTTCTCACAATTGAGAATAAGTTTATAATTTTGAATCCCTCAGATCTACTAATGACTTCTGACTAGGATAGTCTCGTGGATAGTCTCATTGAAGATACACTTCAAAGCCCACAGTATACTAAAGGTCCCCTCTATAAAATAGCACTTCATGCCTTCTGCTGCTCATTTACTTTCTAGTACCGATAAAGATAGCAAAATATTTTTGTTCCCCATTAAATTTAGAATAGAAGCAGGTGAGGATAAGGTATAAAATATTGGTCATAGAAGCAGGGGCAGTTTTAAAGATTTTAAAGTTGCACAATCATTGAACTTGGACGCTGAGGTAGCCCCTTTTATACTAGGCGCGTCCTCTGAACCCATGAACTGCCACACTGTCTGGTGTCCAATGAAGTTCCTCATTAATGAGCTCTGCTTTTGTGATTACTTTTTTGCAGTGCAGGTTTTATTGTACACTGAAATCAATGGTGTTGGCTGGCGGCGCCACCAGCAAGTTATATCTTAGACCATAACTCCCTGTCATTTGCCACAGTTGGCACGTGGGGAAATCTCATTGACTGAAACGCTTACCCATAAGCCTCAATAAGCTCAACCTTTCCCCATGAGCCATCCCCTATTGGTCTATCTCAGGATTTTCCAACTTCCCAGTTCTTATAAGGACGTTTTAATATGAGTCTGACAATAAAGAGCCCTACTCGTTTTAAATATGATTTATACAACAGCTGACAGTACATCTTGTGATTATTGTCCCAAGTATTTTACATGAAAGTGGAAGACAGAGCTCTGGGAGTATTAATGGATGAGATTCTAGTGAATTGATGGATTATTAAAAAGGCCTCTACAATCACCTTTCATGTGGCCTTCTCACAGAATTTAAAGAATACTCTATGGCCCTGGGTTGACTACATTGTGTAAACAATGTGATAGTTCTTGTACTATAACACATAACACTGGAGCAATTTATCACCTGGGACATTAAAAACGTCCTAAGTGTTTTTAAAAGCTCGACCTAGTTAACACCCTTAATCATGTTGGGGTCAAAGCTGGAAAAATGACTCACAACCATCTGGAGAAAGTGCAGGCTCTTTCAGTTAAGGTGACGACCTTTGGGTTAAAGAACGCCCAAGAGACTTTTCAATGCCCTATTGATGACATCATTGCCAATCTTAGTTTACATGTGCTATCAAATATATAAACAGCATATCACCACCTTTAACGCAAGAACAGCATGCTAAGACTTGGAGGTTATGATAAAGACCTACTTAAGGTGGGTCTCTTTTATAAAACCCTCCAAGCGCTAATTTTTCCAGGATAAGTAACCTTCTTGGGAAATCTCATACTAAAAAGATGGATACTCAGTCCCACTATAAAAAAATTGATAAAATCCAGTATTTTCTGGCCCCGACCTCATAAAAGAAGATTTTAGAGTTTCCTTGGTACTTGAACTTTTTCAAATAACTTCTCCCTAAGACCTTACTCAGATGGTCGCGCCCCTCCAATCACTGACTGGAGAGATCGTTCCCTTCAAATGTTCTGACAAATGTTAACAGGCATCTTAAGTAATCAAGACTATTCCTGTCAGTTACAATTCTTTGTAACGCTGGCACAAACAAGAACACTATTGAGGGCTTGTGATGCCTCTGAAGTTGGTGTAGGAGAAGCTTTACTACAAGAGCATGGATAAAAAATTCTGAGGCATACCTCTATAAGAAATTAACCTCCATGGAACATACATTTGAAAAGTTATAAAGAGCTGGCAGCATTATCTTGGTCGCTTACCCAAAAGAAATATCTTTTCCAAGGGGTGCAACATGATATTACTTTGTGCACTAATTATATATTTTTATTTTATTACTGTAAGCCCCAGAAGCTGGCCCATTGCTAGGCACATACCTAATGGAATCTATTTAGTTTACCTTTAAGTATGATTTCATAAAGGGCACACTTAACATTTCTGCCCAGTACGTTGATCCTCAATCCTGTTATGGCTCTAGGTCCAGAGGATGACCTTTATGAGCTCATCACAATTATTGCCTCCCTAAGATCCTCACCTTAGCTCTAGTCACGGTATCTTGTTCTGATCTGGCCCCTGAGGCACCCATGCTCGTTCAGGTCTTGGTAGTTTAATTATGTTGGTCCAAAGGAGCTGAATTGGCGTATGATGTGACATTAGTATGCCCACATTATCCAAATTAATTGATTATACTATTATCTGCTTTATCCGCTGGAATGATTTACCTTAGAAAACTCATAGTTGATGTGATAGTTATCATTTATCTGGTATTTATTGCAAAAAATTCATTATGAGGTGTTAATTAATTCACCGTAATAGATTCAACTGACTTATGATGATTTACCAGGAAGGTTTCCTGACAAAGTTTAAAAGTTGTTTGATTAATTGGTTCAAAGATAAAAAAAGTTAGATTATCTTGTATGAATCAATTGGAATTGCCACGGATTATTAAGAGTTTATTGGTAGTTTCTGGGCGTTAATAATGCTTTAGTTGTCTGCAACTTGTAAGTGAACCTAATAGGCAACGCGACCTGTTGTTAATGAGTAAAAGATCACATTACCTAAGTAGCTTTCTAGTTTAATATGAGTAGTCGGAAGGGTTGAGTGAATTCTTTGGGACACGTCCTTAAGATACTCAACTCAGGAGGAGTCATGTTCTAGTTTGTGGTAGAATCTTAATAGATGGATGAAGTGATCATAATTTTTTTATGAATCCTTGGGTAAACTCATCAGAAACGGATGCCATTCTTTTTTTTAGTACTAGATGGTCCCAACCCAAGGGGGGATTCATCGATGTTCGGATGCCATTCTTTTTGGGGTGCCAACAGAAGAGTTAGGGTCAGTATTTTTATTTAAACGAGGTAAGCCAACCAGGGGATGGACATTACCAAACTAAAACTGAAATCGTAATAAAAAATAATGATTCAAACAAAACGCCCAAAATGGATGGATCGATTGAATTGTGCCTAACAAAATATCCAAATCAGGTGGGCGGCAAATATTGCTATCCCTCCACGGTGGATGGGGAGGGGGGATTGGGGAGCTCATATTTGGCCACATCCATCTCATTCCAGAGTAGGGTGCGTGTTAAGGCAGATACTAAGGGTATGGGGGCATTGGTGGCTTGGGGTTCAATATCCTTGATGACTGAAACTTCCAAAAAGTTGCCAGACATCATTATACCAACAATGTATTTGCCCAAAGCGTCTTCAGCTTTGAGGTGGGCTTCTGGGAATTTAATGAATGTGTCAATGTTGGTTTGGGTTATTTTTGCTTTCAGATTCCATGCTACTGTTACCACGTTCTGAATGGCTTCAGTGACGTTTTTGTGTAAAGTTTTCAGGTTGAACTTACTTTGTGCAGTAAGATTTATGGGGATGATGGAGGTGGAATTCCTCCTGCAAGCAGAGCCACAGATTTGGTGGCAGCTTTGCAAAGTGGATGGCAATCTGGTGTGGTGTCTGCTTCTACTGCAAGCTGGTAGTCACTGTAGAATGGTTTGGCGTTAGTTTGTGGGACAAATTTCTGAGGTGGGAATTTTGCATCCCATTCTGCATTACAGAGCCGCTCAAGTTTCAGCATTAATTCTTAAATAAAGTTACCTGATTTGTCGATTTCATCCAATAATTCCCATGTATTTTGGTTGAATTGGATTGGGGAATCAGCATATGGTTGAGGTTTGTTTGATTTGCTTGCGGATGCATGGGATCAAAGTGGGATCCAATCTGATGTTTGGTTGGATAAAATGATATGTGGCATTGGGGCAGGTTGGGTGCTGATTGGTGGCTGTAGGTGCAGCTGCAGCATCAGGCATTGGAGGATGGGGAGGTAGGATCATAACCCATGTCAGAGTTGGTGCAGGGTGGGCGGCGGATTGGTGGGCATTGGGCAAACTTTCGGCATTGGCAGAAGTTTCAGAGTATGGGCATTTATGTTTTGAGTGGTATAACTTGAAACAGGATGGACAAATCGTCCGTCCGCCCTCAACGCGGGCCCAGAACGGATGGTCAGGGGCAGATGGGATGGTGGCATGAGGGGGAATTGCCAAAAAATTTTCATAAATTCAGGGCTGATTGTGGCATATGCCTGAGGCCCAGCGAGGCGTGTGGCCCCATTTGGGACCACAAATTGTAAGACGGGGTTGGCGCCGTAGGCTGCCAAACCTTCCATCAGCTCCTGGTGGAGCACTTTGGGGGGGAGGTGGGTGGGAAAACCACGAACTGGACCACCAAGGTGTTGTCCATTGGGAGCCAGGTCTGAGTTGTTGGGAGGGGAATATTGTTAAAAAATTTAATGGCACCATTCCCGCAGTGACTGCATCAGCTTCACAGGGGAAGCCAAGATCAAAGTACCCCTTATAGGGGCGGAAGTCAATAAAACAGGCTGGTGTCATCACTGCCTGAGCCATCTTGATAATGGCTTGGTCGTAGGGGAAGAATTTCCCATATTTGACCCTAAGGCCAAAATGCATGTTGCTCCAGGGGAGCACCAGGGGGCAGTGGGGCACCGCTTGAGTTCAGGTGAGATGAGCATCGAGATCCTTGGGAGGAAAGAATCATCCCAAGGGTTTGGATTGACTGGCGAGCCAGTCTGAGCGCGTTTTCCTGTCAGATGGAAAATTGAGGGGGGAGTTTTGCTGCTGCCTCACATTGGGACAGTTGGCAGGGGATCCGATGACACTGGAGCAAGACTTCAGTGTGCAATTAAGTGTTTGCTTTTAATTTACTGAAATTAATTTGCTCAGAAAGTTACGCCGAGCAGAGAGCAGAGTTAGGGTCAGTATTCCCCTATATTTTTCCCTTAGTTTTTAATATAATAAGGCAGGATTGATAAGTAACATAGTTATTTAGACTGCTCTTAATTTTTATATTGGAATCTTAAAATTAAAATTTAAGAGTTTTTCTTAATCTATATATTTTTTCACGTTCTTGAGGTCTCTTGTGTCAAAAGTGGAAAGGAAAAGTTCCCTTGTTCCAGAAGTTGCCAACTATAGATTAAGGGTCGTTGTAATAATAGTTTCACTTGTCTGGAAGATTTCAAGTGCCTTCAAGTATCAGAAGGAAGGTCTTTAGCACTGTCTATTGTATAATAAATACTCAGTTTGGTTGTGATAAGCTCAACTAGGACAATAATCTTTATAATATTGTCAACTCATTCCTTTGTTATATCAACAATATATTAAAGCATAACTAGAACCTTTGCATTAAACTGGTAAAAGTTTACAACTAGTTCTCACTACAGGGTAGTTGAGTTTTCAGGCTAAAGATTACAGAAAAAAATATCAACACAATGCCATATAAGAACAAACTTCAGAAGCTGTTGATGGGTTTAGAAATCGTGAACAAGAATATAATAAACTCAGCATCACAAGCCAATCTAACTACATTAGATAAGTGAGTGATGAAAGCTGATGAGGAAAAAGATCAAGCCGCAAAGGTCAACAACAACTTTTATGAGAAATTCATCACCTTGAAATAGAAAGAGACGGAAGTAAACTAAGAATTACTGTTCCAAAAAAAACTGACTGGAAGCAGATAGAGAACACATTTTATGGATTCATAAAGATGTAGCGCAGATACTAAGATGCTTACAAGAACAAAAAGATCACATATGTGTAATTGATTCAGATGGAGGCGTATGAAGCCAGCAACAATATATAAAAGTTCATCAGGAAAGTACAGCCCTATGAAATATGCTTGGAGCTTTTTCTGCACTTTTATAGATGACCCTCAAAAATACCCCTATCATTAGTTGATTTGCTGAGCGGAGATCTTCTGTAATATTAGCAACAGAAGAATATTGGAGTAAACTAAAATTAGCCATTTTTACCAGGATAACGAACTTGGGTTTTTCTGCTATTAAAAATGACGATGTTTTGATATGGAAACTGAATAGTAGTAGCCATGATGAACTGCTTGTACAACAACTGTCAAAATCTGTTGGTATCCTATCTCATTGGGGACAAATCGGGCATACAGCGACGCCAAAGAAGCAATAATGACTGATCTTGGTAGTCCTGCATGGACGGTAAGTCCTAAACAGGAGTTTATGGGATTTTAATTCTAAAAAATAGTCACTTTTGCTGACTGAAATTACCAGAAAGAACAGATACCTGTGTCAGGATTTTAGATAACAAATGAACCAAATTCCCTCTTTTGAATTGAGCCATACTGAATCAGTTCCTGAACCTATCCAAATAAAATTGACTTCAGAATCATTCTCCCCAATTTCTGAGTCATGTAGGGTGGTGTTTCCACCAATTCGGTCAGGTGGGCGGCAAAATCCATTGAGGATGCCCATGAGGCGGCCAATCTGGAAGACCTGAAAAGATCCTGAATGGATGAGGCTGCGATGATCCTTGAGCCACTGTGTCCCCACTCACCCTATAAATATCGAATCCTTTTAACTTAATAAAACTTTTGGTATCCTAACCAAATTTCTGTTTCCTTCTTAACCTTTCTGCAAAATTTGCAGCTTTAAGCCACCTTTAGACCTCGGCAAAAGTCTAGAGAACAGTAGTGCTGACAAACGTAGTGCTCACTACAGGGGGCTCCAAGCTGTCCCAAGCGAAAACATCTATCACAATGGAAAACAAAAGCAGCCCTGAGGACCAAGCCGCTGGTCAATCAAGAAGCGTTGCCTGATGGGTTAGTACCTCGCAGCATGAAATACTGGCTGCTCAACCTGAAAGGTTAGAATTCTGGGCCACATTCTAGTTCACCTTTCCTTCTATCAATGGAAGTCAGTACCAACTTCAGTACGAGAACCTTAACAAGGTTATCCAACAATTAATAAATGGCATTCACTCCATGGGTGTCCACTCCAGCTGTTCCCGTGCCTTTTCTGTTCCCTCTCTATGCGGGACCTCTATGACTTGGCCCATCTGCTGGCACCAGAACTCATACTGGGTCCTGAATGCTACCTTTGCAACTTTGTTCACCCAGCTATCCATCATTTACTTCCACTAGTTGGGATGCACCATCAGGAGGTCTCCTGACAACTGAGGCTCACCCAGGCCCTGCACACCCACATCATTAATTTTTATAATTCAGCCTCCTCCTTTGTTCACTACAAATGCAAGGCCATTATAAATAATCAACAGCTGATCAAAAAAGTCTGAGGTCAAATTGTGGTTTTAGATAGTTTGATCTCTGGCTATCTTGAGGACGAGTTGCGTCAGAATGTCCAACTCCTTGAAGCAACTTGGAATCAACACTTCCTTCAAGTAAAGGATGTGGTATGAACCCTACAACAACACTATCGAGAGCTGGCATCTTGTGACTACCCCACCAGAAGTTAAGGTCCTAAAGGGCGTGAGGGACCTGAAGGGCCAAAGGGTCCCTGAGGAACCATGGCGGAAGGATGTGATGAAAGCCTTGGCTGCGCTATGCAATAAAATTCAGTATGTAGTTTAGGGATGAAAACTCTGAGTGGATGGAGTCCCGTTCAACCCTATGGTCTCCACTGATGCCCTGTCTGACGAATTGGGCAACTTAAGTGCTTTTGCTGAACTTGCCAATACTCACATCTCTCAGCTGGAGCAAAATTGTTGGGGGTTTAAAACCCATTTGACCAACCTTGAGAGCCAGCTTAGCCTTCAGGGCACCAAAATTCAATCTCTAAAGGAGCAAATCGCAAATAAGGCTTCTGTTTCCCCCTCAACCAAAATTGGGATGATATCCAGGAGGACCTTGAGGGCCTATGATGATGGCTAGACCAGCAGGGCCTCTGCGACTATGTGGAGACTGAGATCTTAGAGCCAGCGCCCTTCCATGGTATTAACACCCTATCCACTCCACAAGTAACTAACTTTAAGCTAGTTTTGAAGAAAGGTTCATTCTTGACCAAGAAAGCATTTCCTTCTTCCTATACGCATATGAAAGCTCCATGGAGGAGGCCACCAATTGACAGAAGGTAAAACATATCCACTTCTGCCTAAATAGTACTTCCCGGGAGATCATGACCCTCATTTGAAGGAGTGCATGACCTGGGAACAGGTCCATACAGCAATTATCTAAGAGTTCAGCAGTAATCGAACCCTGGCCAATAAAAAGCAAGCGTTCATGGGCATCTGACTTAATAAAGGGTAAAACCCCATGGAGCTTGCCAACCTTTTCTATGCCCAAGCACAACCTTTGGTCATGAAAAACCATATCACTTTGGATGATGATATTACCGCCATCATTTCTTCGTTGGGATCCTACCCTGAGGTTCAAATGCATATCACTGGACAGAAGAATGGTTTTACCTGCATCTGAGAGATCAAGGAAGCCCTTAACAAGACCCCTGTATTGACTCTACACTTCTAGGCTACCTTCACAGGCCCCTCTATTTATTTTAGAGTACAAGTGTTTGAAAACTAGAAAAATTCTCGCCCTGATGCACTTACTGTAACAGTTTCAGACGCAGTGCCAAGACCTTCTGGAAACGACTTGCTGAGGAGGCGGTAAAAGGGCCTTCAGCATGAAGGACGAGGCTCTTCATGCTGACATTACTACCCAACCTCAAGGATCCTCTGTAACCTTGAATGAACCTGGAGCTACTGCATCTGGAGAAGAAATTTTTGGATCCTATGATAGTAAAGAAATGGATACTGCTTACTCTTCTTCTGATGACTCTTTAATGTTCCTCACACTGCCGCCCCAGTTCAGAAGTCTGGTTACTTGGGTCACAGTCTGAGTTCATAAAATATTAGTCCTTACCATAGTCGACAGTGGCCCCTTATTAATGGCATATCCTCCAAATTGTGAAGCGCGTCAAGATCACTCCAGATATGCCATACTATATGGGGTATGGCACAGATGGCCCCAATGTACCCGATCTATAGAAGCTTATTCCTCTCTACTGATATGGTTTGGAAAGCTTTCTGTAAACACACTTGCTGTCACTCTAGATAACCCTAGCTATGACCTGCTCCTCGGGACTCAATTTCTTCGAGAATATTTGGCAGTACAACATAATGATGGAGGCTTTCTATCCTTACTATGCATCGGGTCCCACTGATCTTTGAGACCCCTTTGTGATTCTACAACTGAGGTTAAAGCTTAAGAAGTTTGCTGGAGAGTGAAGGCAAAAACTGATCAGCTTGAATATCGCATTTGGGGCTCCAAAGTCCAACAGCCACCTCCTGCTGTTGATGGGAAAGAAGGTGTGCCAATCTACTTACTTAAGGCGACTACAATACCTCCAAAGTCCCAAGTCATTGCTGACACCAAGATCCATGTTAACATCTCTTTGGGATACCTATTGGAATTCTGAGGCCAAGACAACCCATCCACAAAAGAGGTGCTAGCCTGGTGGGGATCCTAGATCCAGATTTTGTCAGATCTATATCAGAGCTGTTGGCCAACCTTACTGATAAAACCAAAATAGTAGGTCCAAACAGTCCTCACCTATGTCTGCCTACTACTGGTGGAAGCTATTGCCAATGTCTGAAGCTTTCAGGACTTGAGAGATAATGGCTTGGAAGCTCCACCATCGGTTATTCTAATCAATACTAATATCAGCAAAGACCTCTCAGATGAATAACAACATAAGGTTCAAGAGTTGTTGGAGGAGTATTCAGACCTATTTTCAGCCTCAAACTATGACTTTGGAAGAATGAACGGAGCCCTAAATCATGTAAAAACTGGGGATGCTCTCCCCTTCCAGTCCTGACTTTACCAAAAAAGCAAGTTGAAGAATCCCAGGCGACAGTTAAACTCAAATAAGTACTCAACGCTGGACTCCTGTTACCATCGCGCAGCCCTTGGGCCTCTCCTCTTTTTCTGGTTTGGAAAAAGGAAGGCAGCCACTGGGTGGTGATGGAATATCAATGAATCAACTCCATCACCAAGAAAGTCATCCTCTGCCCCAAATTGACGATTCCCTCCGTCTGCTTGCCAGATCCCAGTACTTTTCCGCCTTAGAGATTGTCAGCAGATATTGGCAGGTTGAGCTCACCCCTGAAGACCGAGCTAAGTATGCGCTCATAGCCAAAAATGGACTATTTGAGCCCACAAGGATGCCCCAAGGGCTTTGTAACGCCCTGGCTATTTTCCAACGTGCCATGGATGGGATTTTTGGGGACTTTAAGCCTTAATGAGTCCTTGTCTACTTAGGTGACATTGCCTTATTCTCAAGAACCTTAATGGGCACACCAAGAATCTCTGGGAGGTTTTCAATTGGCTACAAAAGGCTTCCATAATGCTTAAACCTTTGAAGTGATCCTTTTTCCAATATGAACTAGAGTTCCTGGGACACAAGGTTTCCAAGGACGGCATCCAGCTTATACTGGACAAGGTCGACGCCATAGAGAAGATGACACACCCCCAGAGCTTAAGGGATATCCAGGTATTCCTAGGTAAGGTGGACTATTATCATCAGTTTATCCCCCAGTTTGCCAACCTCGCTAAGCCGCTGTTCTACCTTCTGCAGAAGAATGTTCCATTTGAATGGCGGCCTGAACAAGAACAAGCTTTTAGTGTCTTGAGAACTGCTCTATGTACTAAACCTATTCTAGTCCATCCACGCATCGACCAACCCTTCTTGCTGCTTACATATGCAAGTGATGTTGCCTTTGGGGCTATCCTAGCCCAACATAATGAGATACAAGTCAACCATCCCATGGCCTATTTTAGTGAGACGCTGAGTAAAACTGAACGAAACTACAGCGTTACTGAGAGGGAGTGCCTGGATGTCTTGCTAGCCATCAAAAATTTTTCAGCCTTATCTCTACAGTGCTCTTTTTACTATCATTACAGACCACTCCTCGCTCCTATGGCTCCAGAAAATGAAGGACCCAGATGGCCGATTAGCCAGGTGGGCTTTACAACTGCCGAGCTATGATTTTACCATTGTCCATAGTGCTTGCGCAATCTACCAAGATTCTGATGGCCTCTACAGGATGCTGGTGCTAGCAGTTTTGACCCCCAAGGAGGACCGGCTGTATGATCTAATAGGCTGACCTGAGCAGTAAGAGTTGGAATCCCCTGAGATCCAAGCTGAACTCCAAAGGATGACTTGAGACACTCAAAATTAAGGATGGGCTACTAAACAAGAAGGTCAATAAGAAGTGGCTTCCTTATATCTACCATTTCCCAAACTGATGTTATTCTAGAGTGCCATTTCACTGTAAGACATGGGGCCCTTAAGAAGACTCACGAATGGCTGAAGTCAGAATGCTACTGGGACTGAATAGTAGAAATATCCAAGAGGTCCTGGAGGCATGTATGACTTGCTGATCTCAAGACTGAGCCACCTCTAAATTCCAACACTCAGTTGCACCCTGACTGGGTCCTTTAATGTCATTAGCATTGATGTGATGGGCCCTCTTCCCACTGGGTTGCATGGCCATAAGTATATTATCCTAGCCGTGGAACACTTACCAAGTGGGTAGAAGCGATTTATGTCCCAGCTGTCACAGCCACAGCCTCTTCCTCATTCAATCCATTTTCACCCAGCATGGGTGCCCCAAACCTTACTTTCAAACAAAGGATTAAACTTTACCTCATGGGTAGTACAAGAACTTACCTAGTTATTTGGAACTACCAAGAGTTTCGCTTCCCCTTACCACCCCTATACTAATGGGGTGGTAGAACGCGCTAATGGAACTCTTATTTCCATTATACAGAAGTTAGCCGCCTCAGATCCTGCTCGTTGTAACCATTACCTACCCAGCGCTTTGCTTGCCTACAGGGTAAGCTACCACTGAGTCATCAAGATGTTTCCATTAGAAGCCCTATTGGGCGTGCACCTCAGCTGCCAAGTCGCATCCTGACATTGCTTGAGGCCTCCATATCTGAGAACTTTTAATTAACTATGAGGGCCTTAGCTGAAGAGATTGTCTGGCTTAAAGCCCTAGCCACCCAAGGTATTGTCACCACTACTGGAAGAGAGACATCCTGATTTAATCTCAGATGACTCTCTTACCAACATTTCAATTAGGTGACCTTGTTCTCTTCTATCACCATCAACCCGAAGGCCAAAAAAATAAATTAGAAGTTCTTTGGTCTGGCCCTATAAGGTCATTCATATGGTGAAGTCTGAGTACTCCATTGCTGACATGACCAAAGGGACCATAGTCAATCAGGTGCATGGTCAATTACTTCAGCCGTATACCCCCCTCTGACAGGATCTTGAGGGGGGCATTGTCAGGATTTGAGATAATGAACAAATCAAATTCCACACTTCTGAATTGAGCCGTATTTAATTGGTTCCTGAACCTATCCAAACGAAATTGACTTCAGGATTATCCTCCCCAATTTCTGAGTCATGTAGGGTGGTGTTTCCACCAATTCATTCAGGTGGGTGTTGAAATCCATTGAGGATGCCCATGAGGCGGCCAATCTGGAAGGCCAGGAAAGATCTTGAATGGATGGGGCTGTGACGATCCTTGAAGCACCATGTCCCCACTCACCCTATAAATATCGAATCCTTTTAACTTAATAAAACATTTAGTACTTTAACCAATTTTCAATTTCCTTTTCGACCTTTCTGTGAATTTGCAGCTTTGAGCCACCTTCAGACCTCGGTGACAGTCTACAGAACCATAGCACTGACAACCTGGATTGCGCAAAAAGTTCTATTGGATTTTAATTCATTGATAGCAATGCAAACGGTGCTTTGGCATTACTGAGAAGTGCACCTTGCTATGGGTTTGACGCTTGAAAACCAAACTTTTTCATCACAGATAGTGGAGTATCTTAAGATGTTAAGAGCAACAATTGAAGTATCTTACTGAACCTTCAAAGCTTTTCCCACCAGAAATCAGAATACAGTGAAGTTCACTGAGCCTAATAAGGAAATATAGAATTGAGTTGTAAAGGGAAATAAGCCTGAAGTACTGAAATGGCGGGTAAATTTTAAAACTGCTACCACCAATGTGGAAAACTTGAGTTTTAGTATCTTAATGCTATAACAAGAATCTTTAAGAACAAGTAACTCTAATTCAGGCTAAAGAGAAGGAGATGACCAGGATTTGGGAAAGCGGCCAGCATTCTAGAAATAATTAAATTTAACATTGCAATCAATTCTTGTTTCCCGTGACATATATTAAGCTAGCTTAGATATAGCTGATCTATTTGTAGATCAAGATACACCTGACCCGCTCTACCAGGTAATTAAACCAAATGTAATTGCAATTTCCCAAGCAAAGGCAAAATGAAAAGACTCCAAAATTGAGAAAGAAAAAGCTTAGTCTTATGCCCGTCAGTTAGTGGAAATATTTTGAGCTGCTGATCTATCTAAAAATTTCTTAAGACAAATATTAGCAATGTGAACGTTTCTCTCCTTATTGATGCAGTCAATGAATCCTTTCCTAATTTGTCTGCGCAATTAATTCATACTCTAGATTCAGCAAATAATTTTTCAAGACTCACAGCAACCACATTATTACAAAACTCTGAGTGTACATATGCAGATCTTATAGTCAATTGAGTAGGAGTACAGGCAATAATTAACAGTTGAGCGCCCAATAATATTGTTTTTTACCAAGTAGGTAAAGCAAATGAAGATTTCTCTAGTTTTGGAACACTGGAAGAGATATAGAACTGCTGACCAGATATAAAACATCCTGAAGAGCATGCAGTGCACTGCCTATTCAGTTTGTATCACTGTTGGTATCAGCTCTTGATATAGTTTTAACAAATCAAAATTATAACATCTCCATTGGAACGAAATTCCTGAGAATATATGGTTTCAAATGTGATTCTGAGAAGAATATTCTAAAAAAATCTGGGGCAAACCATGCCTTTAGTATATTAGCAGAGAGGAGAAGCTCCGCTGAAAAAGTAGAATAACAGTGTGAGTCTAATTTAAATCCCGGCATAATTTCCATCTAATATAAGTTGGTTGGAAGAAAGATCAAGGAAATTCCAAAGCAGAAACTTAGACTATGGAATACTGTCAAGGATGAAAATGTTAAATACCATTTCGTTAGGAACACACAAAAAAGTTATCAAATGGTTAACACTGGAAATGCTGGAACAAATATAAGGAGAAGTCGTTGCTTTGGAACAAATTGAGATATAAGCCTTGGGTAGCTCTTAGGACTATAATACCAGGCCAAGGTGAATTCGAGATCTACTGGACAATCTGAGCAAAAACTGATGAATATGGAAAATACCCTGGTTATCACATTCACGTTTTTATCTCAAAGACTGAATTCAGAGAGTTCCATGACTTTGGAACACTAACATATAAGTTATTACTGGATGTTGCTAAAAGCATTAAAGCACGGGTCAATTGAGAGCAACTGGGTGGGTTATCAGAACATTATCAGGTGGAAGTGCTATGATTGTTTGAAAAATATTAGGTGATAATTTCCCAGGACGATCATGACCTTGGATGTGCTAAAATGCGATCCATAAGGTTAACACCAGGAAATATCCGCTTATACAAATGTAACCTGTCCACCAATCCAAAGCTGCTGAAGTAGTAGACAGTGAAGAAATCAATAAAATGATTTAGCGTGGACTCCTTGTACCTTCGTTGAATCCATAGGTAAGTCCAATTTTTATCGTGAATAAAAATTATGGATCAGATCAAGTTGTGATTGATTGCTACTTGTTAAATAAAAACTAAGAATGATTCAAATCCGTGCCAGGGCTAGATGACGCGCTTGATCATATAGGAGAAGCCAAGTTCTTTTCAGTGATAGATTTAATCTTGGGGTAATGGCAGATAGACTTTCCAAAAGAAGACCATGAGAAGTGTGTGATAAATACCGCATAAGGGTTATATCAGCCAATGAGTTTGCCTAAAGTATAATGAAATGCACTGGCTACTTTTCACAGGTTACTTAATTCCATCTTGAGTGACTTGTTTTGTATTGCATTTTGGTACTTGGACGACATCACTGTTTTCAGTATGACATTCACCAATCATCTAGAACACTTGGAGGAAGAATTTAAACTCCTAGCAACGGCAAATTTAATGATCAAGCTAAAAATGCCATTTCTTGGAGAAAGAACTTAGTATTATGGTTTTATAACTCTGAAAGATTACAACTGCAGTTACAGATTTTTAATGGCCATTTTATGGATGTTGATCCCAAAGAGTGTTTGGGACACACAAGTATAGCTTAATAAAATTGGTTACTATTGCTGATTTATTAAGGATTTCGCCAGAATTGCTAAACCACTATTTCACCCGCTGAAAGATCCAAAAAAATTATTTGAATGGATAAAGGAGCCCCAAGAAGCACTTGATGAGCTCAGAAGATATCTGATGGCTAATCCTGTTCTAAAGGCCCAAATTTCAATTAAAAGGCTAATTTAGATGGATGCATTGTTAAAGGCCATCAGAGCCATTTTAAGTCAAATTGGATGATGAAGATAACATTACTGATAGCTGTATAATGAATCAGGTTATTATATAATACCTATAGTTTTTGATCTAAAAGACAAAAAAAATTTATAGAGAAAAATATAAAAAATAAAATACTTATTATAAAGAGATTATCCTTAGAAAAATAAGAAAAAGTCAAAAAGGATATATCTACATAATATTAGTTTTTGTTGCCACAATCAAGTGTATAAAGCGATGTTCCCACTTTTCATGGACTTGTAGAGAGAAGTGGGATGAATTTTAGAGACATTAGTGGAGAAGCAATAACAATTGGCAGGATCAACTTGTGAGGAACTGAGGCCATTGTAAAGAGGCCTGAGAAGAGTTAGAGGTTCTTCTCTAATTGAAAATGTAACGCCCGCTTGAGGGAGTACAGGAGTTAAGAAATTCATTGTAAGGAATGGCTAAGAACCTTGTAGAGCGTGGAATATTAAAAACTGACCTAAGGGAAAACAAGCTTTCTGGAACATTTATTGTCAAGATTGACCAAAGTAAGCCTGGTGAGGCGTGGAGCAATGGAACCGCGCTCTAAAGTGTGAAGCAGAAACAATGAGATGAAGAGGAAACACGCTGAGAAGGGACATGAAGAGACGTATAGAGCAAGGAAAAAGAAGATTTGCTCTGCTATGAACAAATTTAAGCCACGCTGGCTGATTCAGACCCTGGATGAAGTGGCATCTGCCTCCTAAAATATATATTCACTGGATAATCTGGTCAAATTAGGGGATGCGTTGGGATTTTAGTATGCCCATATCATCCAGCTTAATTAATTAATATTACTATCTGCTTTATTCTCTAGCATAATTTACTATAAGAGCCCATAGTGAATGTGGGAGTTATTATTAATGATGGTAACAATTTATTGGTTTTATTTCTTTATGGGATGTTAAATTTATTAACTGAAATAGATTACACTGAATTACTTATGTTCCATCAGGAAGGATTACCAAAAATGTTTACAGGTTTTTTCTAATAATATATGATTAATAATTTAGATTAACTTTTTAAATCAATCAAGTTTGCCACCAATTTATAAGGGTTTTTTGGTAGTTGCTGGTCTTTAACAACGCTTTAGTTGGAAGAAACTTGCAGGTGAACCTAATAAGCAACGCGACCAGCTTAGTGGGTAAAAGGTCCCATTACCTAAGCACGCTGCTAGCATAATATGGATAATCCTCTGGGTTGAGTGAAGTCGTTGGGACACGCTCTTCAGATATCAACTCAGGAGAGTCATTTTTTAGTTGGTGATGAAATCTAACAAGATGTATTAAGTAGTCATTGTTTTTGTAAAACTCCTTGAGGCCAAATTCATTAGAAATGGATGTCATTTCTATTGGGGTGCCAACAAAAGAGTTGTGCGTCTAATTTCCCTATATTTCCGTTTTCTTTTGTTTCATAAAGCAGAATTGATATTTGGCATAGATATTTGGACTGCTATAAATTTTTGTATTGTAATCTTGACATTAGAGTTGAGGATTTTTTATTTTGTCTATATATTGCTTTAGTGATCTTGAGGTCTCTTGTGTCAAAGGAGGAAGGGAGAAATTCCTTTGGTCCAGAAGTTGCCAACTCTAGAGGAAGAGTTAAAGGAACATGATTTTTCTTTTGTCTGAAAGATTTTATGTACCTTTAAGTATCAGAAGAAAAAACTTTAGCACCTATCTAGCGTTGAATACATACTAAATTTGTTTGTGAAGAGCTCAACTTGGACAATAGCCATTATACTAAAGACATCCCATTCATGTATATATCAACAATCCATTTAACTCACACCTAAAACCTTTGCAGAAAAAAGAAAAAGGATACATAGTAAGCCCTGGAAACAAAACTTCAAACAGTCCTTTTATCCAATAAGGATGGGGTAAATTTTTCTCTTGAGATGGGTTTTGGTCCCATCCATTTTGCACATGCAAGTTATTGAAGATCACCACATTCACCCACAATGGACCACCCATTCTAAAAAGCACTTAACTCATTATAAAAATGTCATGGTTGAACAAATTAATAGTGGGGACCAATGCCAAGGATAAGGCTGGGTGACAGGAGGCCCAGAAGGTAAAACTTCAGGCTCTTCCTGACCTTAAGAACACATTAGACCAACGCTGGATACAAGCCAAATATGCCCAGGTTTACTAATGAGGTGCAAAACGCCCAGCCCCTTGTGTTGGCCCAGGCGTTGAAACAAATGATCTACATAACAAACAAAGTTGACTTGATTCAGTTAATTGGAGAACAAAGGTTCAATCCCAAATGAGTTACAAAATTATGAGCTCAGGTAGAATCCAGCTTAAATTATCAATCAAAGTGAAGGCACTTTTGGTGTAATATACCAAATCAGATGGGAGCGTTTGCCTATTGGAGTGTCAGACTGGGTCCACTTCCGAAGACCCATAATTACCCTGACTCAGTTTGAATATGGTTTTGCGACCAACATTCCTTGTTGGTTGACTTTTAACAAATAAACTTACCTGTTATTTTACAATTTCTTATGGTTTCTTGGGCGAACTTGGGGGCGGACCTCTTCAAGGAGGTCTCCAACTATGTTGGCACTACATACTATCCCAATTTATAAAAGTTTCAGGTGCTCCCTTGGGCCGCTCAGGTCCCCTCCAGATCGAGGCACCCAAGTCTCCTGGCACCAATTTACGCTTGATTATGGACTCCCATCTGGGGTCCACTCAAGTTGTGATGTTTCTCGATTACCTGGTACTGTATACCGCACTCTACACCTTTGCCTTGGGTCCCTTTTGTACAGACAACATTCAAGGTGCCTTGTTTCCCATTCTCCTAATGGTTAGCCCCCTAGCAGTGTGGAATTGCATCCCGCACCACCCTGATGGGAATGAGAGAGTCATAGACACTTTCTTGACATTAGCTAGCCAACCTTTTTATAATATGTGCATGAGAATTATCCATGTGGGACTTTCATTATTCATAAACTGGGTGCACGAGCCATTTGTCACTGCCACGATGGTGCTCACCACAGTTTTCTCATTTGGTTTTGTTTTGGTGCATCTAGGCGTTATTCTTGCAACTACCAATTGGGAAGTACCCACCCTTCTTGCTCATACCTGGTGGTCTTGAACCTTTCATGATCTTGTTGTCACAATTCCCCACCTTTCTCCCAAGAACTACTCGGAAATTCAACAGGCCTTGACTACCCTTGAGCCAAAAAACTTCCTTAGAAAATAACAACTTATCTGGTTCCTGTCCGATATTATGAGGAGTAGATTTGTTGTATTGGCTGTCTCCAGTTGCGGCTGACTGGGTTTTTGCCATATTCCGTGCATATCTGCTCTTGTGGCGATTTGTGGAGGGCTTGGAGCATGTCTTGGAGCAACATCGTCCTTACAGAGCATCCATCCAATCCTTCTATGAGTTCTTTTCGTTGCATCAAGCAGGTCAGCCGATGAAATTATATTTGAATGAATTTTGTGAAAAAGCCCAGTACTTACCTTTGCCCAACGTTGTGAAAACGTCATTTCTCTTATCTACCTTGGTCTCTCCATGCAAAACTCCCCAATTTGGCTGTTGCCCCCTTCCAACATCAATGATTGATTGAAGCCCTAAGGGGTAGTTTCTCCACCCCAACCTGGAAGGGGCCAGGTAATTTGGCTGTCATGATTGCACCTTGGTGGCCCCTATAAATATGGGAACCAAAAAGTCATGCACATTTCTCACAACGATAAAATCTTATTCTTCTAAACCTTTTTTTTCAAGGAATTCAGAGCTGAACAGGATTCTAGCCCCAAGTATAAAATAAAAGTGTCAGACGTTTCCACTATGATGATGTCACCCATGTTCACCCCTATAAATACTGCATCCTCGACTAGTGATATATCCTTAAATTGTGAGGAGCTTCCCACTGATTTCCTCCCCATATCGGTGGAAAAAGAAGGCTTAAGAGAGTCTGGACCTGCATTTAGCTGAAAACAGGACCCTGTTAACATTTTTTCCCACTGCATTTCAAGGGTGCATGCTGATGCATCAGTTCAGGTTTGAGGCTGATGACCCTGGATAACAATGCACACCGAACCATCAGAGCAGGTGTGGGTTTGCTGGAGCCTGAAACGCGTTTTATAATGCGAACAACTTATTACAAAACGAGCCATCTGTAAGCTCATATGGCCTGAATGAGGACCATATTCTGGTATATCAGATTACCCCTGAGAACCCTCTTATGACCCCTACCATGATCCTGGGCACTCAGGAAGTGGGAAAAGAACTTTGTTTTAAATATAATAATGTATATGCACCTGCAGAAGGTGTAGGGGTATGTGGCCTCAGTAGTAAGAGTGGCCCACTATCCCTCCCCCTTTTATGATTCCAAAACATACCCTGAAGGCTTGTTCAAGCCAGAGGAAAAATTTTCAGGCGAGATGGTAGCGTTTTCTGCTTTGAATAAATCCCATTCTGGATACTTTTTATTGATCGCTACCCTTACATCCCCTTTTGGGAAGTTCAGAACAACTATTTTAGTGGATACCAGTGCTTCTAATAATTTTATTGACCAAAACCTTACTGACTACCTTGAGTTGAGTTACTCACCAGGTGGTATAGTTAGAGGCAGGGCTTCTCAAGGTATCCTCATGCTGAACGTCATGGGGTTAATTGACTTCCAAGTGGGCTCCTATCTTCTGTCTTGCCATTTTCAAGCTATCAGAAACCTCTTGTTCCCCATTATTTTGGGTGTAGAGTGGTGGAAAAAGTTTGACGTCAGGTCTAATTTGAAAGAAAACACTCTATCCTTATCTTTGTTAAACGGTCACAAGTTTTTGTTTCTTTGTCAGAGGATAACGCCCAAGAAAAATTACCCCATTGGCCCAATGTTCACACTCTTAATTTTTCCCCTTTTCTGAAGCCCTCAGTGGAAATTTACTCATCTTCCTGTTTGGAGGAGTTGAAATTTTCTTTTGATGCAGCTTCAGATAATACACTCCAGATCATTCCAAGTTCAATTGTGAGTTTAAGCTCACTGTGGATCAGGTGAATATATCTTCCCCCATTTACCCATTGACTGTCCGGGAGGAAGAGTCTCTGGATGTTTGGGTGAAGGAGCAGTTGGCCAAAGGTGTAATCTTTCAGCGTACCTCCCCTGTCTGCTCCCCGCTTCTTTTTGTGAAGAAGGTCGATGGAACTTTACGCCCTTGTGTCAATTATGGAAATTTAAACAATGTGACTGTACCTGACCTTCATCCCATCCCTTTAGATTCACAGATTGCGCATTATGTAGAAAAGGCAAAATTATTCTCTAAGTTGGCTTTCCTCAATGCATTCAATCAGATTCGGATAAAGAAGGGCCAGGAGTGGTTAACTGCATTCTTCACCAGAAAAGGAATAGTCCAGTCTCAGGTCAAGCCCTTTGGGCTTAAGAATGTCCCCGCTATCTTTCAACGCCACATTAATGCTGAATTGGGGGACTTGTTGGGGGTATGCGCGGTTGCCTACATGGAAGATATCCTGGTTTTTCCCCCTAATCAGAAGTCCCATGCACTACACCTTCAGAAAGTGGTGGAGAAGTTGAGGGCCACCTACCTTACGCTAAAAATCAGTAAATGTGAATTCTTCAAGTCCTAGGTCACTTTTTTGGGAAACGTCATGTTCGATCAAGGCCATATGATAACTCCAGACAAGGAGAAGGCTATTCATGAGTGGCCCACCCCCACCTCAGTCAAGGTATTGAGGAGCTTTTTGGGGACGTGTACGTCCTCAAGAAGTTCACGCCCAATCTCTCCAAGGTGGCAGCACCCTTATATAAGGCTAGTGGTGCCAAGGTGCTTCAGTGGTCCCCTGCTTTGGAGGATGCTTTCCAATCAGTGAAGTGCACCCTGTTATCCACATCTATCCTTCGCCATGTCAACCCTGCTTGAAGTTTGTTGTGTCTACTGATGCTTCCAACTTTACATATCATCTGCCTTGTTACAAGTGAGCGAAGATGGGACTGAGCATCCAGTGGGATATTTTTGTTAGGAAAATGTTTTTGCCTTAGTTGAACTACGCCATTTATTACAAAGAGTTATTAGCAGTGGTGGAGGCGCTGACTTATTGGCGTCACCACTTACATGGCTCCTTCCAATCTTTTTGTGTACATATAGACCACCGGGCCTTGCTGTAATACCTCTTCTCATGTCCTTACTCTACGGCAGACCCATTGGCATGAGACTCTTGCCTAATTTGCATTCACGTATGAGTTCACCAAGGGCAAGGATAATGGTTTGGAAGATGCTTTAAGCCGCAACCCTGCTTTGGCTCCCAATCCAAAGAAGGTAGAAATTCATAACACCTAGTTGATTTCACCGGGTAAGGTTCTGCCTCAACTTCCAAATTCCATGGACAACACGGCAGCGCTCACACCCCTGGAAATTGCAGCAGAATATAGTATGTTCAGAAGGGTCGTTCTTTCTCAGCTTCTATCAGACAAATATACCATGGTTCTCAGAGTGCTCTGAATCAGGATGATTTAACCAGGGGTTATCACATAAAGGATGAGATGGTGTGGTTTCAGGGGCGCCTATGGGTTCCTGCTGGACCACTGCGCCTGGAAATTATCTGGGACCATCATGATGGAAACACCATTGGTCATCCTGGGAAAGCAAAGACCTTGGATTTGATACGATGGACCTACAATTTGAAGGGCTTGCATGCTCAGGTAGGACGGTTATATAAAGAGTGCCTGATCTGCAATCAAATAAAACTAATTGTCAACTTTTAGCGGGCTTGTTGGTACCAGTACAAAAGGCAAAAGGGCCTTGGACCTCCCTATGGGTGAATTTCATTGTGGAATTACCCGTTTCTGATGGTTATGATGCCATCATGGTAGTGGTGGACTGCTTTAAGAAGTTCGCCCACTTTATTCCTTGCAGAACGACATTAACTACGGCTGAGATGGCTAGGCTCTTCATCACACATGTGTTTGCGCTTCATGGGGTTCCTCAAGAAATCGTTAGTGATTGGGTACCCTAGTTCACCTTCTTCTTTTGGGAAAAGTTGTGTAAGACTCTTCATATTCGCCCCTGCCGTTCAACTGCCTATCACCCCCAATCAGTTGGGCATACCAAACGAGTGAACCATTTCTTGAAACAGTTTATGCGGTGTTACACCGCCGCAGTTCATTCAGATTGGGTTTCTCACCTTCCCATGGACCAGTTTAGCTACAACAATGCTTTGCACTCTTCGACCAGTTGTTCCCCCTTTTTTTGTCAACTATGGCTTTAACCCCTCCTTTAACATGTGCCCATCTGTAGTTCCAAAGTGGAAAGCGGTGGTGAACTTTTCTAAGATCAAGAAGGTCCACCAGGGGGTTTCCACAAGTTTGGAGCAGGCTATGCTAGTTTATAAGGAGAACGCTGATGGTATGCGCCGAGTGGGTCCCACATACAAGGAAGGGGATCTCATGATGCTTGATGCTCGTAACGTCCTTATCAAGCATCCATGCAAAAAGCTGGCTCCAAAGAGGATTGGTCCTTACCATGTTTTTAGAAAGGTGGGTCATGCCTCATACCAGTTGGATCTTCCCTCCGCGTTCTGGATCTTCTTAGTTTTTCATGAAAGAAAATTGACATTGTTTGAGGGCTCCCCACCTGCGAATCCCAAGGCTTATCTCGTGGATGGGGCTCCAGAGTGGGAAGTGGATGAAATAGTAGCCTCCCGCTGTGTTAAAAAATGTCTCGAGTACCTGGTTTTCTGGAAGGGGTTTGACGTGGCTGAGAACAGTTGGGTGCCAGCATGTGACAGTGTACATGCCCAAGATCTGATTGGATCATTCCATAATAGCTTTCCTGAGGCTGCAGGATCAAAGTCCAAGCAAGTTATCACTGCTATGAAGTTGTCACCCACCCACAAGAACTTCTCCTTAGCAAACGCCCCTGGAGGGGGGTGAAGCCCATGAAGGAGGAGAGGGTAATGTCATGGTTGAACAACTTAATAGTGGGAACCAACGCCAAGGATAAGGCTGGGTGACAGGAGGCCCAGAAGGTGAAACTTCAGGATCTTCGTGACTTTAAGAACACATTAAACCAACGCCGGGTACAAGCCAAATATGCCCAGGTTGGTAATAATGAGGTGCAAAACGCCCAGCCCCTTGTGTTGGCCCAGGATTTGAAACAAATGATCTACGTAACAAACAAAGATGGTTTGATTCAGTTAATTGGAGAACAAGGGTTCAATCCCATTTGAGTTACAAAATTATGAGCTCAGGTAGAATCCAGCTTCAATTATCAATCGAGTGAAGGCACTTTTGGTGTATTCTACCAAATTAGATGGGAGCGTTTTCCTATTGGAGCTTCTAGGCTTGGGTCCACATCCGCAGACCCATAATTACCCTGACTCAGTTTAAATATGATTTTGCGACCAACCTTTTTTGTTGGTTGACTTTTAACGAATAAACTTACCTGTTATTTTACAATTTCTTATGGTCTCTTAGGAGAACTTGGGGGCGGACCTCTTCAAGGAGGTCTCCAACTATGTTGGCACTACATACTATCCCAATTTATAAAAGTTTCAGGTGCTCCCTTGGGCCGCTCAGGTCCCCTCCAGATCGAGGCACCCAAGTCTCCTGGCACCGATTTACGCTTGATTATGGACTCCCATCTGGGGTCCACTCAAGTTGTGATGTTTCTCGCTTACCTGGTACTGTATACCGCACTCTACACCTTTGCCTTGGGTCCCTTTTGTACAGGCACCATTTGAGGTGCCTTGTTTCCCATTCTCCTAATGGCTAGTTCCTTAGCAGTGTGGGTTTGCATCCCACACCACCTTGCTGGGAACGAGAGAGTTACAGACACTCTCATGGCTAAAGGACACATTATTTGTCCAGGCCCTATAAGGTTATCTCAATTTGGGTAGTAAGTGATTCACCTGCGCTTGTTCTAAGTCTGGCCAATCAGTTAAGAAAGGCATCATCCACCAGCTGCCACAAGCAGAATGCCCTTGGACGTCAGTCTTATGTATTTTACAGTGGAATTTACCCTTCAAAAGGGGTTGATGCTGTGATGGTGGCCGTGGATAGAGTTAACAAGTTTGCATTGCTCATCCATTTCATACAGCCATAATATCAGCAGAGAACTAACTATAATCAATGCCCATGTGCTCTCAATGTTTAGACTTACAAAAGAAATTGATAATTAATATTGGCCCTCAGTTTATGGTCAGGTTTTTGATGTCTTACTAGGACTTTTCAGCTTTAATACTTTTCGTTCTATGATGCATTACACTCAGTCAGATGGGAAAACTGAGAGGGTCAATTAAAATCCTAGAGCAATACCTACAGCGCTACTTCTCAGCATCTCTGTAGCCCTGGGCCATAGACCTTAAACTGGCGCAAATTGCTTACAACAACGCGTTTCACTTCTCCATTGGGGATTTTCTAAGTGAGACTACCCTGGGTATAACCCTCATTTCAGATTGGTCAACAAATTTCAGAGGTGTTTGCAGCTGTAGACTACATTATCCATGCCTGGGATACTCAAAAAGATATCCAAGGACACTTATCAAAAGCCCTTGAAGGTTATAAGAAGTTCCATGACCGGAAGTATATTTCAGGCCTTAATATCTCATTAGGCTCTTGGCATTTGAATACTCACAACCTAAATATATAAGTTCACTAATGGAAGCTGTCTATCAAGCACTTAAGGCCTTTAAAATGAAGAATGACTTATGTAATGGGGTAGACCTCATCCAGCTTCGGCACAATGGAAGCGTCATAACGTGTTTCACATCACCAACTATCCCAATAAAGTGGATTGACCCACCACTTTATAAACCATTGTGGTTGGTGACTCACAAGAAGCATAAATGGAGACAAAACTGCCTCAAAAAATCTTGTAGGTCTGTAAAGTACCTCGATCATGGAAGGGATGCCCTTTTAAAGATTAGCTGGATGAGCGCATAGGTCTGTGCAAACTATAAAAAGCTAGTGCTTAAGTTTCATGAGTTGCACCACGAGCCCTATCTCCAAAGTAAAGAGCCCTAATTCATACCATCAAGCTCCAGGACAGACTCAAAAAGTACGCCCTGATCCATGTTCCAAGTGTAGAGATCTTTCCTGCTTTTATGAAGAGAGTAGTCTAAATAGAAAACCCCATTCTCTAAAACTAGACTGCAAATTCCCCCCAGTCACAAGAGGGGACTAAATGAACCAAAAGAATCTTTTTACACCTGTGCGGCATTGCTCATTTTATTGATAATTAATGGGTCATTGCTTTATCCCCTTAGGATCCATTCTCTATATCTTCCTTCTCTACTTCTTTTCTTGCGGAAATTTTAAGAAGGTTCTGTAAGGAGATAGCCCAGATCAAGGTACACGAGAAGGGCCATAAGACTCATCCTACCCCAGTCCAGTATATCCACCCTCTAGAACTAGTAATTGTCTCAGAACTCGGAAATCCATTACAAAGTCAGAAAAGTCAGGTCATGTCACACAATATGAAGTTACAGATTGCAGACAACTAATCTGAGTTATAAGATCAATCCCATGTCCCTGAATAATAATTGACCAGCAAGGTCAATTCCCCACAAAGCGGATTTAATAAATTAAATAACCATGGCAAATATGTGCAGAATGGCTCTATCAAATAATTCAATTGCTGATCTGAGATATCAAGTATCAAAGATTTTATATAAGTATAATAAATTTATTAAGAAAAACCTCATATCAATGGTGCTCTTCCTAAACTAACAAAAGGAGAGCACTAAAAATAAAGGCCAGGACAGGCCATTCTAAGCCACCTTCCAATCTCCTCTCATCCTCACTTTTAAGTACAACAGCCCCTCCTAGAGTCTTTTGTTGGATCATTACCTATTTTTGATACTTTTTAAATGGACTTGTGCTTTAAAGTTCTTAAAGTTGACTCCACAAGTTCAAATTATCTGACATTTTTTATCATTCTGGAAAAGCATTTTTCCATCCAAATCCTGGATCTAACAATCATGAGTGGGTAATCTGATTTATCATCTAGCAGCTCACCTCACCCTTGGGGAAGTCAATAAGAATTATGCTCCAAATACATATTTTTAATACACTGCTCTCAAAGGGAATCTTATTAACCAAAATTCGCCCTCTGATCCACCACTAACTTGGCACACTCTAGTCAACCAGGAGCATCCCATATGCCAATTTTGGCATACCATCTAGAAATGAATAACTTCTAGTAAGTAGCATAAATATACTTTCAATAATCAAATAATCTGGAGTTCCCATCTTTGGGGATATTGCAATTAATATTACAAAAAGGCAAGTTTTTCACATTTATATTTGCACTCAGTTAGTTATAGCTGTATTGATACTGTCAGTTTTTCACCAAATTTTCTTGTCTTCAGAGATTCTACTCCATCGATTCCCCCAGCTTCATCAGAAGGAGAGCTTAATTTATCTCAATCTGGAACTTTAATAAAGTATGATCAGCTTCATCTTAATCAATTGATTGAAGATTTGATCACATAACGATTAATTAGCACTGATAGATTATGAACCAAATCGAAACATATAAATATCCCATCCTTTCATTAATAAAGATTAGGTAGATTTTTAACATATTTTTTCTTCAATCTATCGCATATTGTAGAATCAAATAAAAGTAACTTTAAGAGAAAACCTACCCCAATAGGAAGTGTAATTCAAAACTTCCAGATTGGTGCTCACTACAGGGGCTACTCTGAGTTATGCACCATGAACATGTCTGTCATTACTATGGATTCTCAGTTTTCGCCTGAAGAAGCCAAAACCAGGAGCAAGTCAGTATTTTACATTGGGTCCATTCAGCTAGAGATGAAATCCCAAGAGTACCGTCCACTTTGGAATTCTGTGCCAATTTGGAGTTTTATAATCCTAAAATATAAGCTTTACAGAGAATTGTCAATTCCTTCCTGAGGTTTTACAAAATAATATTAATCAAATACTGGAGGGAGCCTTAATTCCTGGCGTCTGTTCCACCCAATCTTGTTCTAATGCTGTACCCTCTATCTTAAGAGAAGTGTTGAAAATCTCCCAAATGCCAAGAATTAGCACCAAGCAATACTTACATCAGCTAGTACACCCTACCCTATACCATCTATTACTGGTTGTGGGAATGCATCATCAAGGGATGCTCGATGTATTAGAAAAACTCTAGTCCTTGAAAAATTATGTTACAAGCTTTTCAAATCCGCCTCTGAATTCAGCTGAGATAATTAAGATGCCATTATAAATGATTGGAACTTTTTAAATGAAGTACATCATCAGCTTATTTGGCTTGACCATGGGATGTCCAGCTTCGTTGAATTACAGTTTCCACAATGAGTCCAGAAAATTCAGCAAGAATGGAAAGTGGGAATTTCTCAACTTTCTGAGCAGAGTTGAGCAATGGAAGCAGAAATCAGAAACCGTCTTTCTCAATTGGAACAATTATACTCAGGTATCCAATCTCAAGTCATTGAAGTAGAGAAAACTTCTGGTTCTATGGGTCCTCCTGGGTTGGAGGACCCCATGGTCCACCTGGGGGCGTAGATCCAAGAGGACCCCCCTAGTGTTAAAGGGCCCTCAGACCGCCAGGTGCAGATGTACCTAGGGGACCCCCAGGTGCAAATGGACCTCAGGTGCCCCTGGGCGCTGATGGTTATTCATGATCCCTTCAACAAGTTTGCTCCTTATTGAGTATGATGGACCGCTTACATGACCAATTTTACAAAGTGGCCAAGGAATGTAACTTAGCCCCTTAGGGGGTAATGATTGATCCCCTCCTGTCGCTTCAATCTCTTTCTGATGAATTGAGTAATCTGGGTAAATGGGAAAAGGACACTGACATCCTGTCTCAGGCCTACAAACCAAAAGGTGAGATGCTCCAAGCCAAAATTGAAACCTTAAACTTAAGTATAATGCTCAGCAGGATCAAATTTATGACCTATCTCATCAGTTGGATGAAAAAGTGGGGCATGTTGAATTAATCAATGGATTTGCGAAATTTGGACTGAGACTTTCAGCCCTTATCCTCCATTTTCTTTGCAAGTTTCTGATTCCAACTCTTATGTTTCTACTCAATCTGAACATCCTGGGATATATGATTTAGCGGCCAATGCTCCAATGAGTTTCAAGCCTGTATTTAAAAACAAGTACTCTCCTGGGGAAGGCAGCATTATCTCGTTCTACTATTTATATGAGAAGGCTTTGAGTGAGGCCTCTGATCAAGAAAAAATGAATTACTTGCCTTATTTTTCTTAATTGATTGGCTAGGATATCATGGTACCCCACTTAATGGCTTGCACTACTTGGTCTCAGTTCAAAGAGGCATTAACAAAGTTTTTCAGAAGTAAGAAAACCTTATCCTCTCAAAAACAGGCTTTTATGGGGATACAACCCCTATGGAATGAATCAATCAAAGATTTTGTTCATCAGTTTTATTGGGAAGATCAAACTTTGGTGGCCTATGGTTGGTTAAATTTGGATGATGCAATTACTGCCGTTATGTCTGCTTTTACTTCCAGGACTCAGTTGCAAATATACCTTCTTAGCGTAAAGAAGTTTTTAGGAGTATATTAGACATCAAGGAGGCCTTGTTGGACTTTCCCCTCAAGTTTTAGAGAAACCCCGAGTTTATGATTCTCCAAGACCTAGACGCCCTAGAGTTTACGCTGTGCCTGGTAATACTAGAGTGACTCAATTTAACTACTGTCACCAATATTTCCATACAGAGGATCATTGTTTAAAGAAAGAAGCGGATGATAAGAAGAAAAGAGATAAAACCAATAAGATTCTTCATCTTGATCATGATATGAGTTTGCAACAAGAGCATCAAAGCTGTTGAGTATAGTAAAGGTAAACATTCTTTTAATTCATTTCCCTCATTGTTGGCAATATACTCTCAGTTTGGAAGCACCATTACCCATATTGACTTCCAAATGAATAAAGTCAAGGCCAAAGCTATCATGATATGGGATCTCTGGTAAATGTTGTCTTGTCAAAATTTATCAAGCAGATTAAGTTAGCGCCCAATATTTCCCATTTTGAAGAATATGGCACTGTGGGACCTCAGAGTACTCAGTCAATTGGGGCTTTTTTCGTCTCTCCCACTAAAAATTGAGAAAGCCAACTTTTAACATCCTGGCCATGGTTCTTGATAACTTGAGTTATGACCTACTATTGGGGACTCAATTCTTACGGGAATTTGATGGAATTATTAATTACCCCAACTCATTGCTATCTTTCTTGGGGTATAGCGTTCCTTTACTTTTGTCTGAACATGCTCATACACAACGTATGTTATGTCTGTTGAAAAGGTCTAAAAGGTCTAATTCTATCCAATACCATGGTGGCGACCCTCAAGTCAAATTTCCCCCTACCTCAGCGGATATCAAAGAGGAGATGCCTATTTTTGCTCCCAACCATCTAATTATTTTGCCAAAATCACAAGTAGTTGTTAATACTTTCTTACATTTTTCAATTCCCAGAGGACATTTATTACAAGTCCAGGGCATTTTCAAACCTTTGGTTAAAGAAATCTTGTCATGTCCTGGATATTGGATTAAGCATATTAAGGATCATTATCTGTTTTATTGGCGAACCTTACCAATGAGCTGAAGATGATGGATCAACAGCACCCCATTGCTTATGTTGAGTTATTACCCATATCTCAGATTTATGATGTTAAACCTTTTGGAAACCTACAAGACTTTGGGTTCGAAAGTGATTAGAAAAAGCTTACTGTGAGGCCTGCTATTGGAAAACACCTCACTAGTGATCAAGAAGAACAAGTGCTTCAGTTGTTAGAATATTACTCCAACACCTTTTCTAAGCATAGTTATGACTTTGGTAAGATGAAAGGAGTAATGCATTCCGTTGAAACTGACAATCATCTTCCTATTCGTGCTAAGCTCTTTCATTAGTCTAAAGTATAAGAAGACCAAGTTACCAAAGAATTGCATCTATTATTGGAGGCTGGATTGTTTAAACCCTCCAATAGTCCTTGGGCATCTCCGTTGCTACTGGTTAAGAATAAAGATGGTTCTCATCGAGTAGTTATGGATTATGATGACTGAATGCCATTACTCAATGAGACAGTTATCCTTTACCTAGGATCGATGATTCTCTTAGGTTGTTAGCTGGATCAACTTATTTTTCAGCCATGGATTTGGCCAGTGGATACTGGAAAATCTAATTATCCCTGGATGACCAAGCTAAGTGTGCTCTAATATCCAGTGAAATTTTATTTGAACCAACTCAGATGCCTCAAGGATTGATCAAACCCCCAGAAACTTTCCAACAGGCCAAGGATGGTATGTTGCGGGACCTAAAAGCCTACTTGTGTTATGGTATATATTGATGATATTACCATATTTTCCAAAGCTTTTACCAAACATTTTAAAAATCTTTTAGGAGGTTTCAAGCGAATTCAAAGCTCCTCCTTAAAGCTCAAACCCTCTAAATTTTGATTTTTAAAAAATTAAGTGGAGTTTTTAGGACATCAAGTATCAGCCAAAGGAGTTTGACCACTCGCAGATAAAGTTCAAGCTATTCATCGAATGCCTCCTCCTACCTTAATGCAGGATTGTAAGTCCTGATGAACGTCCTCTGGGTGTTGATCAGGCCATTTTCCTGTTCCTGAGCAAGAAGGCACCGAAGAGGATGGCTTACCCCTCATTACTCAGGGCAATCTCGCTCACATGGTAGACAAGCGCTGGGTAACAGCACTCCCACTTCAGATCCCGCTTCTGGTACCCACACTCTCCTCAGCAGAACTTCTATGAGGAATCAGTGAAATCTGCGCTGAGATCACAAATATGAAATTGATTGTAACTAATTCAAGCGGCAATCAGCCCAATGCTTGAATTTCAAATGGTCAAAAAGGTATGAAGACTGATCTATCATCTGGAATGCCCAACGGTTGTGATTCAGTTAAAATGTCAATTGGAAAACCCTCCCCCTCCCCAAATTCTTTGGGGATCGCTTCTAATGGGCAGGTAACAGCATCAGACACCATCAATGAGGTTTCAAAGCTACCTGCTTGCAAATTGGGCGTTGCACCTGACGCAATGCCATAGACTGAACAAATGGCCCAGCGACCAAACATGGGTGGGTTGGGTGTTCCAGACTCATTCCCAACCAAATGGGCCCACCCTATGTGGGGTGGCCTTGGGGGATTCCCGCCGCTCATTGGGCCAAACGCCGTCATGCCAACTGTTAGAAATGTAGCCAAGCCTCAGTTTGGATGTTTGAGATTAAACTGACAGCGACTCAGCCCGCTGCCAAACTTTTTGATGTCAGTTCTCAGGGAACTAACCCGCCCATTCCCAAATAATTTACCGGTTAGGTTGAACTTGTGGGACCTGATCCTGGCTTGTTTCCCTCCAAATCAACTACTATTTAATCAGTTGCATCATATTGAGAAAATTGTTGGTCAATTTTTCTTCCTTAAATTTTCCAGTTAAAAAACCTTCCAAAAAAATTTAAGTTTTTAGATGTTGAGAATTAAGCCGCCTTTTCTGCTGATGCTCTTGTACCCCTCGGGGTTAACGGCCATGTTCATCTGGTACTTTATTTTGTGCCTGTATGAAATTATAGCTCACCGGCAGATATTGGTGGAACTCCTTTCTGGTTCCATATTCGTTGTATCAGCAGCAGTGCCTTGGACATTCTGGTTTGCTATTCAGGTGCTCTGGCACCTTGGCTGGCAGGCCAGTATAATTATTAATTGCTGTTTTTCTGACATAGTTGACAAACCATTATTATTAGCCATTTCCGCCTTTCTTGCATATATTGGCGCAGCAATGGTCCCTTCTTTCCAACTGAACCAGGTTGTAAAGAAGATTTTCTCTGTCCACATTAGTCTGGTCCCACCCAAAACTCCAAACCCATACCCCATAGTTGCTGCGGCTATTCTGCCCATGTCAGCAGAATCTGACATCCTGACTTGCAACGTGTTGGCTCCCCATCAAAGCCTAGTGGTATCCCCCTGACCCCACTACCATCTCTTTGGTATCACTGGATTCACCCACAACTACCAATAAAGAGAATTCCGCTTACTTCTTAGTACCCATGAAGATTAGTGTTGGGCCCAATCACGTCTCCTTTAAGGCCCTGGTGGACACTGGAGCCGCAGGAAATTTTATGAGTGTAGAACTGGCCCAGCAATTGGAACTTGCCATGGATGCAGGTCCTTCAGTGATGATTGCATTGTCAG
Source organism: Massospora cicadina (assembly GCA_022478985.1). Classification (NCBI taxonomy): domain Eukaryota; kingdom Fungi; phylum Entomophthoromycota; class Entomophthoromycetes; order Entomophthorales; family Entomophthoraceae; genus Massospora; species Massospora cicadina. The sequence continues at coordinate 32,648 of JAKSZP010000025.1, read as the reverse complement.
CCTCTCAAACCTCATACCTGGTACGTCAACCAATTACATTTTCAAACACCAGTTCAGCTTCTGTAATCGCTTTTCTGCTATGCCAAACTTGGTATTTCCAGTGATCTTGGGAGTGGTATGGTGGCGCCGGCAACATGTCAAAATCTACCTGGAGTCTAACATGCTGTCATTTACTAATGATCAACTGGAGGGTGTTCTCCCCTAGTTAAAACCTTAAGAAAGCTCAAGGTGGCAGTTCTATCACGTCCCTCGTCTCCCCTACGGGAATACCATCTGATTTTCCAGAAAGTTTAATGCGCTATCAAAGCATTTTTTATTCTGAAAAGGCATATCGTTTGCCTCTCCACACTAGATTTGACTGTGGTTTTTGTACGACTGTGGAGTTGGTGAATATCAATTGCCTGTTGTACTCCCACACAGCAGAGGAGGAGGCCGCGCTCAACACCTGGTTGGATGATATGTTGAGAAAAAAGTCGTTGTTTAAGGAGACCTCACCCATCGCGTCCCCCATCATCTTCGCCAAAAAAGCTGATGGTTCTCTCCGCCCCTGTGTGCACTATGGACACTTAAATAAAATCACAGTTTCCAATCCCTACCCCCTGCCTTTAGAACAGATGATAAGCCAAGCAATCGCCAAATTTCGGTGTTTTTTAAGCTGGATCTCATCAATGCATTCAACCAGATTCTGGTAATGAAAGGGCAAGAATGGTTAACAGAAATCTGGACAAAGCGGGGCATTTTCCAATTCCGCGTAATGCCCTTTGGGCTGAAGAACGCCCCCACTATGTTCCAACGAATGATTGACAATGTACTGGGTGACCTCCAGTTTACCTGCGCAGTAGCATATATCAACAACATTCTGGTTCACTCCCCAACTCCCAAGCAGCACGCTACCAACTTGGAAGCAGTTGTGGCCGCCTTGCATAAGGCAGGTTTGTTCGTCAAACCTTCCAAGTGTGAATTCTATAAGGAGGAGGTTACCTTTCTTGGGAACCTCATCCTTAAAGATAATTATGCAATTCCTTTCAATAAAATGGATGCTATCCAGGAATGGCCAACCCTGACTACCCAGAAACAACTACAAAATTTCTTGGGAACCATCATTTTAAAAAAATGTTCTCCCCAGCACTTTCCCAGCTTGCTGCCCCGCTCCACCCCCTTACAGGGAAAAATGTTCTGTTTTATTGGACACCCAAATGCCAGCAGGCATTTGAATCAATTAAAGAGGTGTTTGTATCCCCTCCCATTCTGAAACATGATGATCCTACCAAGCCATATATCATTGCATGCGACGCTTTGTCAGTAGCTGTGGGGGCAGTGTTGCTCCAGGAGCATGATGGCTTGGAACACCCGGTCGCCTACTTTTCCTGAAAGTTTACCTCTACAGAACAGTCTTGGGCTATTTATGACAAGGAGTTTGCGGCTTTTGCATGGGCACTAACTAATTGGAGGTACCTGTTACAGGGTGCCCAACATGAACTAACAGTCCGCACAAATCACTAGGCCCTTTTGTACTTTTGTAAGCCCCAAAAATTGGCACATAAGCAAGCCCAAACCCATCAGGACCTGTGCAGTTTTAATTTCAAATATGAATTCATAAAAGGTTCGCTCAATGTACATCCCAATTTTCTCAGCCGCAGCCCCGCCCACTGTTCCACAGATCTGGAGGAAGTGGATCTTGTCACTGTGATTCCCACCACCCAAATCCTGTCAATTGTCCCTCCTGTTGTTTCTTCCGTTGCTCTGGCCCATGATGCTCCATTAATTGCTCAGGTCTTAGCCGGTCAAATGGCCTTACCTGAGGGCATGGTGCTGGTTGAACAGCTATCTCACCAGAAGCATAAACACATACTTTACTTACTGAAGGAGGGCCTGATATATTTCCAATCTCGCGTTTGGGTTCCCCCTCCTTCTGACCCAAGATATTCCGTGCTCATCATGATCCCCCCACAGTTGGTCATCCTGGTACTAAGAAATGCATCAATTTAATCAAATGGACCTACAATTGGGTGGGTTTGACAAAAAATGTTCCGGGCTGGATTTCTGACTGTGTTACTTGCACTCAGGCTAAGTCAGACCGCTTTGGTAGAAATGGTCTCTTACACCCTTTTATAGCAGGCGGAGGGTCCATGGATGTCAGCGTCCATGGATTTTATTGTCAAACTCCCCTGCTCTAATGGGTTCACAGCGGTAATGTGGTGGTGGATTGTTTCACAAAATTTTCTCTCTTTATTCCTTGCCATTTCACGATTACGTCAGAGGAGACTACCCATCTTTTTGTGCACCACATGTTCTCAATGTTTGGTCTCCCCAGGAGATTATTAGCAACTGTGGTTCACAGTTCTCACACAATTTTGGATTGAACTCCTATTTATCCTAAAAATATCCCTCTGCCATTCTACAGCATAGCATCCCCAGTCTTATGGACAGACTGAGCGAGTCAACCAAGTTCTCGAACAGTACCTGAATTTTTATGCTGTGGCTGCACAAGACACCTGGGCCAACGACCTTCAACTTGCTCAATTTGCCTATAACAATGGAACGCACACATTTTTGGGATTTTCGCCATATGAAGCAATGTTGGGTTAGAATCCTTCGTTTTTGGTTAGAACTTGCTTGCAGCCTGAGGTCCAAGCTGCTGTGGATCACGCTGAACATATTAGGTCAACTCAATCCTTGGTGTTGGAACACCTCACCAAAGCTATTGATGACTACAAGAGGTTTGCGGATTGTAAGCAGCTCCCCAGTCACAATATTACAGTGGGTTCCTATGTTATGCTTGATACCCACCATTTACGTATTCAAGTGCCTTAGCATAAATTTGCAAGTAAGCATTCCGGTCCCCATCTGGTGGAAGAGGTCTTGGGTAATAGTGAGTTCCATTTGAAGCTTCCGGCCCATTGGAAAAAGCATCCCATCTTCCATCTTTCCCAGCTGTCACCCTTCAAGGGTATATTCCTGCAGAACCTGAACCAATCATCATCATTGATGTGGAAGAGGCTGAGGTGGAGAACATCCTAGCATCCCGTAAGTCCCAACAGTCTGTCCAATATCTTGTGGCTTGGAAAAGTTACCCAGCTTATGAGAACAGTTGGGTCAAGGCACACAATTATGCGAACTGTATGGAATTGGTTGAAGCGTTTCACAAAACCCATCCCACCGCTCCCTGCCCTCCCCAAAAACCTGCTATGGTAATGGCTATCAAGTTACCTAAGGCGCACAAGAATGTGGCTATCGTACAGTTTCCTGATGGTGGGGCCCTTCCCTTGGAAAAAGGAAAGGGTAATGTAAGTCCTGGGGGAAATTCCTCTGGGCGTTTATCAGGCCATTTTCCCGTTCCCAAGCAAGAAGGCACTGAAGAGGATGGCTGTACCCCTTGTTACTCAGGGCGATCTCGCTCATGTGTAGATGAGCGCTGGGTAACAGCCCTCACGCTTCAGGTCCTGCTTCCAGTACCCACACTCTCCTTGGAAGAACTGCTATGAGGAATCAGTGAAATCTGCACCAAGATCGCCAAAATGAAATTGATTGTAACCAATTCAGTGGCAATCAGCCTGATGCTCGGATTTCAAATGGTCAAAAAGGTATGAAGACTGATCTATCAGCTGGAATGCCCAACGGTTGTGATTCAGTTAAAATGTCAATTGGAAAACCCTCCCCCTTCCCAAATTCGTTGGGGATTGCTCCCAATGGGCAGGTAACAGCATCAGACACCATCGACGAGGTTTTGAAGCTACCTGCTGGCAATTAGGGTGTTGTGCCTGATGCAATGCCATAGACTGAACAATTGGACCAGCGACCAAGCATGGGTGGGTTGGGTGTTCCAAACCCATTACCAACCAAATGGGCCCACCCCTATGTGGGGTGGCCTTGGGGGATTCCCGCCACTCATCAGGCTAAATGCTGTCACGCCAACCGTCAGAAACATAGCTGAGCCTCAGTTCAGACATTTGAGGACAAAATTGACAGCGACTTGGCCCACCGCTGAAGCTTTGATGTTGGTTCCTAGGAAACTAATCCGCCTATTCCCAAATAATTCGCCAGTTAGGTCAAACTTGCGGGACCCAATCCTGGCTTGTTTCCCTCCAAATTGACTACTATTTAATCAGTTGCATCGCACTGAGAAAATTGTTGGTCAATTTTTCTTCCTTAAAATTTCCATTAAAAAACCTTTCCCAAAAAATTTAAGTTTTTAGATGTTGAGAATTAAGCCACCTTTTTTGCTGATGCTCTTGTACCCCTCAGGGTTAAAAGCCATGTCCATCTGGTACTTTATTTTGTGCTAGTATGAAATTATGGCTCACCAGCAGTTACTGGAAAAACTCCTTTCTATTTTCATATCTGTCATACCAGCAGCAGTGCCCTTGGCATTCTGGTCTACCATTTGGGTGCTCTGGCACCTTAGCTGGCAGGCCAGTCTAATTCTTACTTGCTGTTCGCCTGACAGGGATATTCAAGTTTTTCTCATTATGGTTGGGTATTATTGGCAATTTATACCCAAATTTGCTGATATTCTTGAACCATTATTCTATCTATTACAAAAAGGATTGTCCTTTGAGTGGAGTTCAGCTCAGGATGGTCGTTCACTTCCCTGAGAACTGCCTTGACTAAGGCACACTGTTTTAATTCATCCTCGCTTTGATAAGCCTTTTTTATTATATACAGATGCAAGCAATGTTGGTATTAGGACTATTTTATCTCAGTGTGATGAAGATTATAAGGACCATCCCATTGCATATTATAGCAAAACTTTGTCCAAAGCTGAATGAAATTACAGTGTCACTGATCAAGAGTGCTTGGCCGTAATCAAGCTATCAAACACTTCTGTTTCTTCTTATATAGTAACCATTTTAGTGTTAAAACCGACCATTCTTCTTTAAGATGGTTGCAGAATATGAAGGATCCTGATGGGAGATGAAGCTCATGGGCTTTAAGATTGCAAAATTACGATTTTTCCATTGTTCATCGTTCAGGTGCTCAACATCATAATGCTGATGATTTGCTTCAAATGCCTATTCTGACTTTGGAAGTGGAGAAGGAAAAACGCTTATATAACCTTATGGACGGCGTGTTTTGTGGGATCAAGAGTTTAAAGAAGATTGAGACTATTTAAAAATAATAACTAAAGATACTATGATTTAGGAGGGAGCTTTATATAAAAAGGTTAACACCAAGTGTTACCCTTTCTACACCCAAACTTAAGATTTCAGGTTGTGATGGAAGGGCATGAGCAAGTAGGCCACAGTGGGTTGAAGAAAATTCAGGAATGGTTGAAACCCTGATATTATTGGGATAACATGACCAAGTTCATCCAAGAGACCTTGACTCAAATCTTATTTGTAAAAGTCATGGAAGTACCAACTCAACTTATCAGCATCAAGTATTTCCCCAACTAAAGTGTTTAAAGTGGTAAGCGTTGATATGGCAGGTCCTATTCCTCAGGGATTACATGGCCACCAATAATATTATGGCTGTCAACCATTTGAATAAATGGGTTGAGGCCATTTCTATTGCCACCCCCTCAGCTAAGACTAAGGCATTATCTGAATTTATTGCGGGGAAGGCCGACCATGGGACGGAAACTTCCGAATATGACTCAGAAGAGACAAAACTTAGTACCAGGGAAGGCACCCCAGAGAAGCGATGCTATCTCTTGTTGCCAGCGGGAACGCCACTTATGGGGAGGGGGAGGAAAAGTGTGAAAGGACCGTAGCCACAATTGAGCACGTGTGGAGGAAGGGGTCTGATTTGATGAACCAGACTGGGAACCAGGAGGAGACCAGCTGTCAGCGGCGCGGTAGGAGGTATCAAAACATCCAAGCCTGAAAGTGGTCCACCAAATGAGACCGGAATCTGTGGACAGCTTCTGGGAGGGTGGGGATGGAGCCAGCGATGGCATCCAAGACAATCGTGTGGATAGTCCACATGGCGATTGCAACCACCAGAGCACGGAGGGAGGGTGGAAGGGAGGAGGCCATTGATAGAGCAAACATATCTCTTGACAGACTAAAGAAATGGTTTGTCCTGGCCCAGCAGACGTTGAACTTCGCGCCATATCACTTGTGAGGTAGGGCATTTCTCCAGGCGGTAAAACAGCGTTCCATACTGGCCAAAAATGACACAGGATGAGTGTAAAGCGTTAGAGCGCTCAGCTGTATGATACACCCGCCTCAGGCAGCGCCACATGGGAGCGGACTTGAGGCTGCAACAGAGGATGGTGTACGTATTTCCAGATAGTTTTTTGGGTCTCAATGGAGTAAGGGATGTCCATCATGTCCAGGTAGTCCACCCTGGATAGGACATGGGGCCGTGTGGGGATCACGCCATCTTGGATGGGTAGCCCCTGTACCTCTTGTGTGAACTGAGGAGAGGGGCGGCCTCTTTGGGTTATATGTCCACTAATACGAATTCTTCACTCAGCGCTCCGCATGGAGAGTAGGATTCGTTTGTAGTGAGTTTTAGTCCCGTGTGGACCTGTGGCCGATGTGTGTGATGCGAGGTATTTCATCAGGGAGTGGGGGTTCGATGGATTGTTGAAGCCCAAGGCGCGGGAGAAGTTGGAGCGGGCTGCGCGGGACCAGTGTTGGGAGGGGAGTGTAGGGGCAGTGACGGCCGCAGTCCAGGTGCCCAGGATCTTGGCAGCATGGGCTTTGAAGCTAAGCAGGCCCATGCCACCTTGATGATGAGGGCCAAACATGACCTTTAGCCGTACTGGTGGAGGGCGGCCTGACCAAAGCCATCCTTGCAGCAAGGCATACAAGGATTTGAAGAAGCTTGGGGAGAAGGGGATGGCGTGGGCTCTGAACCAGACTTTGGAGAAGAGCATAGAGTTGGCTAAAACAACCCTGCCAGTGAGGGAAGTAGGGTGGGCTCTGAGAGAGGCGATTCGCTTCATCACGTTGTCCAGAATATGGCACTCCATTACTGCTGACGCGTATCCACCTGCCTCCATCCACACGCCCAGATGGCGTACCGGTCCTATGGTTGGACGTGGCGCAAGACTAAGGCATTGTTCCTTTACCAACATATAATCTCTCAACATGGTTGTCCAAAGGTCCTTATGTCGGATAATGGGACTAACTTTACCTCACAACTTGTACAGGAATTATCTAAATTATTCATGACTGCCCAATGATTTGTTGTTCTGTACATCTATCAAGGAATAGGGCCATTGAACGAGTCAATGGAACTATAGTAACAATCTTAAGAAAGATGGCTTCTATTGATCCATCTTGATGCAATTTTTAATTACCTACCGCTTTATTTGCATATAGGATAGGCTATCATTAAATTATCAAGATGTCGCCTTTCAAGTGCCTATATGGGCGAGATCCCTCAGTCCCTTCTAGTGTCCAAGCCATACTTGAAGAAAGCATAACATAAAGCTCTGATCTAATTTTGAGAAATCTGGCGGATGAGATTATTTGTTTTCAAGCTCAAGCTATGAAATTGATTGAAGTAACCACTCAAAGAGAGACTCAAAGAGCCAATCAACATAAACCCGCCTTACCTGAATACCAAATTGGAGATTATGTCATGTATTACCATTCTCAGCCAGGTGGACAAACTGAAAAGTTAGGAAAAAACTGGTCTGGTACTTATTGAGTTATATTCTGAAAAGGACTCGAGTAATTGATTGTTCATGTTGATACTGACATAGTGATCAATCATAATCACCCCATGTTTTTAAGAATTCACCCTCCACCACGATTGAATCTTAAGGGGGGAAGTAAAAAATTTAACCAAATTATCTTGTCTTTGTAGATTCTACTCCATTGATTCCCCCAGCTTCATCAGAATGAGAGCTTAAATTATCTCAATTTATCAATGTTAATAAGAATGATCAGCCTCATCCCAATCAATTGATTGAAGATTTGATTGCATGACAATTAATTAGCACTTATAGATTATGAACCAAATAAAAGCCTATAAATATCCCACCTTTCGTTATTATTGAATTAGGTCGAGTTTTAACCTGTTTTTACTTTAATTTATCACTTTTGGAGAATCCACTTAACCAACTTTGAGAGAAAACCTGCCCCATTAGAAGTGTAATATAAAAATACCAGACTTGGGAAGCTCATCCTCTAACCATACTACTGGGCAAGTACCTCAGCTCAAGGTAGTTGGCTAGGTCTTGGTCAATAAAATTCTTAGAAGCTCCAGTATACACCATAATAGTTGTGCTGAATTTATCTGAAGGGGATGAAAGGGTAGCATCTAACTAAAAATGTCTTGAAAAACCTTTATTTATAACAAAAAACGCCAACACTTCATTATCTAACTCTTCTTCAGGGTTTAGCATACCCCAGGGTACTTTTTTGCATCATAGAATGAAAAGGGATATTTGGCCACTCTTACTACTGAGACCACATATCTCACCATGTCTTCAGCAACTGCATAAACGTTTTTGTATTATAATTGTAAGCCCTTCTCCAACTCCTGGGTTCCGCAGATCATGGTGTGGTCAAGCGTGGGATCTTTGGGGTAATTTAGTAAACTGAAATGAGGTCCATATCTGAACCATAAGGGAAGATATATGGCTTGGTTGTATATATGAAAACGTCATTATAAAACACGGTTTGGGCTGTGAAAAACTTATGCCCATTTTGGTGATGGGTTGTACAACGTTATCCAAGGCCATCACCACCAGGCCTTTCACTGATGATCACGCCTGCACCTTCAGAATGCAGTACCGAGAAAAAAACAATTTTTTAGTGTCAATTTTATTGATTTAAATGGAAAGCCAGGGAATCACAACTCTCAGATTGAGAAGCGTCCATATCCACCAGGTATGGGAAAGAAAATTGGGTACTTTCCAATTTGAGGTGGCAAGGATAACGCTGAGAAGCTCCAATCATCAGAAAAATTTGAAAAAAGTGGTGAGCCCCACCGCAGCTGTGGTCAACAGCTGGCACACACCATTTGCATCTTATGAAAGTCCCACACAGAAAAAGTTCATGCACATAAAGTTAAGTGGTTAATCAATTTATTAAGAAGGTGTTTACAACTCTCCAGTTCCCGGCGTGGCAGTGCATGAAGCACTGGACCAAAGCATGAAAACTCGTCATCAGTGTGAACATAAAGATAGCCCAGCAGAGGGAGCTGGAGCTAAGGAGGCATAGGGCGAGGATGTTTACCATGATAAAAGTAATAATAGATCGAGCAATCTCAAAACTTTGCTGTGTCCCAAAGGGCAGTTCATAAGCAAGTCTTGTACAGGACTAAAGTGCATGAGTGACTGGGTTTTGAGGGAACCTGGTAGGCCCAGCGGTGTACCAGAGGCTGTAATAATTTTAAAAGAAATAAATTGGCTAACACGTCGCAAGACTTCCTCAATGAGGTCTACATACAGGTTCACCCAAGTCAACATATGAAAAATTGTAAACTAACTAGAGGTTTATATAAGGGAAGATGAACCAATGATAAAAGTTGGTCTTGAGCAAACATATTTATGCCAACTCATGGAATCCATTGATTGGAGAAAATGGTACTAAGCCTTGGTGCACCAATAGGTGCACACTTCAGTCTGACAGTGTAACATGCTTCAAAAATAACCTTAATTGAGCTATTGATTAGTGTTGAACCCAACCTAAGTTGGTAATTTCATAAATAGAATGGGTTTTGAACCCCTGTTAACCAATAACCATATTGAGCCAGCATCTTTTAATACAAAACTCGTCCATTTTAGAGCAAGAGCCAAAAAAGGGGCTGGCCGTTATGCACCTCACTTGTACTAACCTGGGAATACTTAGCCTGTACCCAGTGTTGGTATAAGGTGTGCTTTAGATCAAGAAAGATCCTGCAATTTGATCCTTTGGACCTCCTGCCTCCCAGAATTATCCTTGCTGTTGGTGCCCTCAATAAGATCACGTAAACATGACACTTCCCCTGAGACATACGTCCTTTAAGGAGGGTTTAAACGTAGTACTTTGAGATTTTGATGGTTGAATGGCATGGACTGATACCAGAGGTGTCCCTTACGCTGGAGATGAAACAGTATCCCAGATATTCCTTGGATTTAGAGCGCTTCCAAATGACTCTGAAGATTGTTTACATCTTCAAAAAAATTATTTATTCTCTCATGGCGACCCAGAAGGGCATTTTGGTGGTGAAGAGCTGAGCCAGCTGTTTTACTTCAGTTTTAGACAGATTATGGCGTCCCAAAGCTCTAATTGATGTTGCTCAGTGGCAAGCACTCTCTGTTCCAAACCTCATACTAAGGAGGGTAAACCAGCCAGCATTTTTTATTATAAGTATGATTTCGCCAGGAACTCAAGGTAATTGTAAGGGAGCACTAATTTTTTGGGACGAGGGGAATGAAATCCAACCGTTTAAATAGAGTTCAGTGCAACTGAAGCCTCAGGCGCAAGGATATAAAGGTTACTTTTTGAAGATATATAAAATCTCCAATTTAGGGAAACACTCTTTAATTGCCGTATCCTTGTATCTTTCACTATTTAAACATTGGTACCCTACAGATAATTGGTGAAAAGAACGTAACTTATTTCTCATTGACATATTATATAGGAAATCAGGTAAGAATGTCTTGGGGAAAATCTCAAAGCGCATCCAAGCCATGATCTTTATCAATGTCTATTTAGGAATTTTGCGAAATCTGGTAAATCTTTCAAATAGTATCTGATTGCTTAGATTGGGTTTGGACCCTGATATGAGGAGATTTCAATATATTCATTGGGGATCATCCCCAACAATGTATTTTAACAAACCTTTAGATTGGTTTTTTAATCACATTGCTATATTTACTTGAGACTTTTGTTTGAGATAAAACCTGACTGTACTTTACACCCATGTGTGAATTACATCATAAGATAATAATGGTGAACATCCATATTTCCCTTCCCCTATAACAAAACCATCAGCCAAGCGATTGCAAAGTCCAAGATGTTCTCTAATCTTGACCTTGTGAACACCTTTAATCAAATACAGGTTGCAGAAGCTCAGAGTGGCTTATGGCCAATTATACAAAAGTGGTCGCTTTTCAGTTTCAAGTAATGCCCTTTGGGTTTAATAACGCGCCTGCCACGTTCCAGCATATGGTTGATGACGTTCTGCGCGATCTTCACTTTAATTGTACAGTCATATACATTGGCAATATCTTGGTACACTCTCCCACTCAAGAGCAGCATGCAAAGGACCTGGAGGCGGTGCTGGCTGCTCTGCAGAAAGCCAAGCTTTATGTGAAGCCATAAAAGTGTGAGTTAATAAAGAAGAAGTCACCTTCTTATGTAGGCTGGTCCTGAAGGATGGGTCCGCTTTTCCCTTAATAAACTTGAGGTCATCCTATCATGGCCCACGCTTACCACCCAGAAACAGCTCCGGCTTTTCTTAGGTTCCATTATTCTCCTGCAGAATTTCTCTCCCGCGTTCTCTTAGTTGGCGGCGCCTCTTCATCCCCTGACAGGAGAAAACGTTCCCTTCATATGGACAGATGCTTGACAAGGCAGGTTTTAAGCTATTATAATAGCATTTGTAGCGACACCTGTGCTTAAGCATGTCAATCCATTTCATCTTTTATATTGGCCTGTGATGCCTCTGCAGCTGAGGTGGTGGCTGTCTTGCACCAAGATTATGATGTGGTGGATCACCCTGTCACTAATTCTCTCAGATATTCTCCTCCTATGAGCATTCATGGGCTATTTATTACAATGAGCTTGTTGCCATTCATGGTCGCTTATGCACTGGCAGTATCTTCCCCAAGGAGCACATCATAAAGTGGTTGTCCAGATGGACCACCAGGCCATTATGTATTTCAGGAAGCCACAGAAGTTGGCGCATTGTCAGGCCCAGACGTATAACGACCTTTGTAGTTTCAACTTCAAATATGAGTTTGTGAAGGACGCCCTAAATGTTCTCCCAGGCTTTTATGTATAAATCCCTCCCTGTGGCCCACGGAGGAAGAAGCATATGAGCTGACTATAATGTTCCCTCCTGCCCAGATCTTATCCATTGCTTTTCATACAAATTTTGTGTCAGACTGAGCCCTGGATGCGTATTAGATTCTCAGGTACTGGATTGACAGACATACTGCTTAGAAGCTTCAAATTTATTTGACCAACTGGTCTTTCTGGCTTATAAGTGGAGCTACTATTCACTGAAGGATGGAATGAGTTTTATAAATCTGGACTTTAGGTTCCATCTCAACTCTGTGAGGAAGTAATCTACACTCACCATGATTCCCCAGAAGTGGGACACCCTAGAGATAAGGAATGCATTGATTTGGTAAAGCGAGCATTCAACTGATTATCCATTGTTAGATTATTCTGGCTTAGATCACAGTTTGTTGAGAAGTTTGGGCAAAGTCTGGTAAGTCAGATAAGAATGTTCTCCTCAATCTTCTGCAACAGGAAGAAGGCCTGGGACCTTAGCTCCAGTCAACTTTATTATTGAGCTTCCCAGCTTCAATAGCTTCAGCATTATTATGGTTTTGTAAACCACTTTACTAAATTCTTTTATACTGTGTCTGCCAGCAATCTTCTCAGAGGAAACGAGTAACTTCTTTTATCATGCATTCTATGTTTGGCCTACCTAAGGAGGTGGTAGGTGACTGGGCCCTTTTACCACCTAGTTTTGACCGCACTTCTAGCCATCCTAGAAAGTTATTATGTGTCATTCCACTGTGTACCACCCCAGTATGACAGGCTGATGGAGAGTGGACAAACAGATCCTTATGCAGCACCTTCGCTGCTAAAACTCTACCACTTAAGATACCTGCGCTGATGACCTTCCCTGTGGTGCAATTTGTGTATAATAATGCCATACATTCATCCACAAGCTTTTTTTGCTACCTTAAGATATAATACTTTTTCAAATTAATACCTGCCTTTTCTCAGAAGTGCCTAATGCAGAAGAACATCTGCAACAAATCTGTGGTGCCCAATCTCTGGTTCTAGAACACTTGACAATGCAATTAGTAGTTACAAGTAGATTACAGATTGTAAACACCTTATTGCACATAAGATCACAGTTAGTTTATTGTTCATGCTGGATATGTGGCACCTGCATATGAAGGTTTTCTCTAGAAACTTTGCTATAAAATACTCTATACTATATGTGTTGGAGGCAGATTTGTTGTCGGGGCTTAACAGTAGAACCTCTCAGATCATTGAAAGCAGCATCCCATCTTCCAAGCCTCCCAGTTGTCCCCTTTCAAGATGAAAGGGACTGCCACACCAGAGCTAATCCTAGTGGGGATTCAGAGGAGGCTTAAGTTGACACAATTCTGCCTCCTGGAAATCTCGCCATTCATTAAAGTACTTGGTTATCTAAAAGGGTTTCCCTTTCTATAAGAACAGTTAGGTAAATGCCAACAATTACACTTATTGCCACAATCTGGTTGAGGCCTTTCATACATCATACTCTGAAGCTCCGCGCCTTCCCAAAAGGGTTACTACTCTCCTAACCATCAGGTTTTCTTAGGCGCAAAAGAACTTTACGCATGCCCAAGTTTCTGAGGATGGTGCTACCCTGTTCAAAGAGAGAAGGATAATGTAAGTCCTGGGCAGCACCACATGCACCTCAACTGGGAGGTGTATCTCTTTAAACCCAAGAAGGGGCAAAGTAGGATGCCCTCCTTTTCAACCAGGGCAATCTAGCCCATGTGTAGAGATGAGAAGTGGGTAAAAGCTTACCCTGAAGATTTTCCCTTCTCGCCCTCTTCCCACCACCAAGGAGTTGGTGGAGAATACCAAAGGGGTGATTCAAGTGGTGGTGGCCAGAAGCCATTGCCAACAGTTAGGACACAGATCCCCACCTTACCAGAAGGCATCTTCCCCTAGCTTAATTTCATATATTTATTTGGGGAGGGTCGACCAGGGGACAAGCACTTCTGATATAGTGGGGATAAACTAATGAAAATTGAAAATAAAAGACACCCCACAGGGTTCAAGGCCCCTCTTGTTGTCTCCAGGTTCACCAAGTTTAGGACGGTAAGGAAGGGGGTTATGCTTGCTTATTCTTGGATGCAGCATGTATGAAGGAAAGAACCAACCTTTAGGTACCATATGGGGAACCATTTGTTGATTGTCCTTCTGTTATGGGGGGTCGTGTGTCCAAAAAGCCATGCTTGGAAAGTTCCAGTATATGCCTGTGGAAGCGGTGGATGGCTTCTTGGATTGTAGGCGCTGCTCCTGTGAACGATTCCAGTACTATTGTATGTATCGTCCATAGTGCTATTGCTACTATTAATGCCCTGAAGGATGGGTGGATAGGAGAGTCCATGTATATAGAGAACATGTTCCTTGCTAGGCTGAATTATTGTCCGTTTTCTTGGCAGAATAGGAGCATGGCTTCTTTACATACAGCCACCGATGTTAGGTATTGTTCTAAATGGTGGGCTAAGCTTCCATACTGACCACATATTGTACATGAGGTGTGAGTGGCATTTGACCGTTCAGCTGTGCGGTATACTCTCCTCATGCACCGCCATACATGTGCTCTTATCCTGGGTTGGAGTAGAGGGGGATATGTGTATCTCCATACTCTTCTTTGAGTCTCCAGGTTGTAGGGTAAGTCCATATGGTCCAGGTGATCTATCCTGGCTATGGTACTCGGATTTCTGCATATTATATTGTCTGAGACTATTTGGTCATTGATTTCCTGTCTGTGAGTTAGCCTTGGGCGTCCTTGGTAACTGGTTTGGCTGCTTATGTGGATCCGCCATGTCTCTCTTCATATGGCTAGGAGTATTCATTTGAAATGTGCAGAAGTGCCGTGTGGTCCTGCAGCTGTAGGATGGGATGCCAGATACTTTACAAATGTGTTTGGGTGATCTGGGTTTCTTAATTGGAGTGCACATGTGAAGTTATATCTATCTGTTCTGGCCCAGTGTGTATCTGGAAGATCTGGGCTAGTCACATGAGCTATCTAGGATCCTAGTATATGGGTCGCTTGCTCTATGTAATTGGTAAGCCCCATACCTCCATACCTTCTAGAGCCAAATAGGGTTTCGAGGCGTACAGGGGGGTTGTGGTTGGACTAGAGCCATCCTTGTAATAGGGCGTGAATTGTGTCAAAGAAGGATGGTGAGAAAGCGATCTCATGGGCTGTGAACCTTATGATTTATAAAATCATAGAGTTGGCTACTGTGGCCCTTCCTTTTAGATCTGTTTGGTGTTCATGTAAGGAGGCAATGCGTTTTGTTATTTTGTCTAGAAGTTGATTTTTCATCATGAAGTTGGCATAGCCTCCTGCTTCTAGCCATACCCCCAAGTGACGAACAGGACCAACTGTTGCTTGGTGGTGAATGGAAGTTTCAGTGGGGTTGTTGCTAATTTTCGCCTCCTATGCCTGGTAAGGAGTCTTGATGTTGTATTAGTTTGTTGGCCCTGGATAGATGGCGCCCAATGGGTCTGATATTTTCCTGGGAGTATAATTTCTGTTTTCTCAATTTAATATCTTATGTAAAATTCATAGGGAATCCCATCAGGTCCAGGGAATTTCCCTCTTAATGTGCACCACTTACTACTTCCCATAATTCCTCGCGCTATATTAAGTTGATTAAGTTGTTATTTTGGGCCGTGGTGTTTATATGTGCGCTTCTAAGAAATTTTTTGATTTTTTTCTGGTTTGACCGGCGTGGATCTATACAATCTCATATAAAACCTGTGCACTTCAGTCGCAACTTCTTCAGGTGTTTCCACTATGGATTTGTCTGATCAATGGACCTGTGTGCAAGCTATCATATTTTCCTGGGCGTGGAATCAGTAGTTAAAGTAGCTTGAGCAGGTTTTTCATCTCTTATGTTTTTGCCTTTATATTGAACTCCAACTTGGTGTTGGTGTTTGTGGATCAGGGTGTTTAACCGAGCAGAAACCTCCACCCATTTGTGACCCCATCCAGGGCTGTACCCTGTGCATGGGAAGTTGTTTTCTAGGTGGGTAATTTCTGCCAAGGTGTGCTTGATAATGGCTGAAGCTGCCCTGAGTCTTCTAGATGTTGTATGTTTGACTTTTTTGGTTTGTTGATTTTTGAAATTTTTCAAGGTGGTTAGTGGGTCTGAGCAGAGAGGTGTTTACAAATCTTGGGTTGAGGACTTTCCTCCATGCAGGATTTAAATTCTGCATTGGCAAAACTTTCTGGGCATACTGTGTACCATCTGGTTGTTTGGGTACTTGGTTACACCAGTTTGTAAAACACCAAAACTAGCTGAAAGTTGGAAAAGTCGATTTTTGTAGTTTTAAGTTTTTGAATTTTGGTGCTGGAAAATATTTGTGCAAGTATTAGGTCTATCCTTGACATAGAAACAAGTGTACCGTTGTGTACATATGGGCGTGTCATGTTTTGTAGCAGGGGTAGCCTTTTTGGTAGTGGATCATATAGTCCCAGGGTGGCCTTTAATACGCGGAGTTCTACTTGCCCTTGTGGTATCTCCATTGTGTATGGCCATTGGTCCATATCTGGATTAATCCAGCAGTTCATATCTCCCATGATGAAAGTACTTGCTGGTAGATTTAGTTGTGTTAGGGCTGTTAGAAATTCTTTTTGGTCATTTGCACCATTTAGGGCGTACACACTGGCTATTATGTGCACTTTGGTGCTCCATGAGATAGTTATGGTGAGTATGTGGTCATCCAGGAACGAATTTTTATTGACAAATTTAAAGTTTTGGTTTACGCATACTATCACCTCACAGTGTTGTGACCAAAACAAGATTGTTGAGAGGAGCATTTTTTCCTATGCCTCCTCCTCTCCCTGTGGACAGTGGGTTTCCTACACCGCCAGGATATCCACAGGTGGGTTTCATAGGAGACTCAACTTCTTAACCTAGGACGTTAAGGCCTTGTGTCCCACTATGTTCAGCATCCCTATCTCTACTGAGACGCCCAATGCGCCTCAGGAACAGCTAGCAGGGCCCCCTGACCCTACTCTCTTGCTCAAATTACTCTCAAATGCACCTCTGCTGCAGAGGTCATAGCCATGAGTAGAAGTTGGGGTGTATTCTGCCCCTTTCATCGCCACTGCTTTTGTTCCTCTCTTGGCTTTGCTTAGTTTCAATTAACCATTGTGGTGCACTTGTGTGGTTTTATTGACCACATCATTTTCTTGCACTTTCCATTGTTGATTTTCCTTCCTGATGGAGTTAAATTCCACAATTTTAGGAAGATACGCTGAACCCCAGTTTTGCTGCATTCATTTCCAAATTGGGTTCCACTGAATTCAATATGGTCAGATTGGGTGTTTGGTTTTTCACAGGATTTGATTGGTTCATTGACTCGAATTCATCCATGTCTTCCTGGATCTGTTCTGGTGATATGGATAATTCCACCAAGGCCTTTGCCTTGACCGCAGCCAGCTTGCGAGCTTGTTTAGCCATTTTTCATTCTTTTGGGAAAATTGGGGCAATTTTTTTACATTGCCCATGCTCTCCTCAGTTGAATGCTTGTGTTGTATCCGTGATTTTGGTGTACTCTGAGTCATCTTCGCCCATTTCCTCTTCACAGTATTCCATTTCTCTCAGGCCTTCTTTTATGGGCAAGCGTAAATCTTGTGCCCAAAGGCCTGGCAGTGGCTTAATATGGGGGTGCACTTTCCACTGTTGCGCGGAACACCTGGGATTTTTTCCTATCAATGGTGAAGGATGCAATGTGAGGGATTTTTGTAATATCCTCCACTACCTCCTGGTTTAGGGAAATAATTGCAATTGCTTTCCTAGTGCTAAAGGTTGGCATCAGCTGGAATCTTTGCATCTCAAATTGTTTGATTTCTCTGTAGGCTTCCAAGCCTTCTCAGAGATGCCTTTTGACTACTGTGCCCGCCGGTGTGGTCAGAAGATAATCAAAAATTATAAAATATATTTGAATTCTATCCAACGGGTGCATTTGGTCAGTACCAATTGCTGACCATTGGGAAGGTTGAGTACTACTATGACCTTCGCTGCTTCATTCACTTCTTCCGTGGTTTCAAACCCAAGATCTGCCCAACTTTTGTGGATAGTATGGGTTGTCAAGTACACTGAGTGCGAAAAATTTATGTTGGGCTTTGATGAACTTCTCCCACATTGTCAGTGTTTATACGCCCAGGAAAACTCATATCCAGTGTTCCACCGATGACAGTGGTTGCTATTGGGATACTTCCATATAAATGCAGTATTTTACCAAAAAAAAATGACAAAACCCGCAGGGGGCGCCACCTCTTTTTTTGTTTTTACTGAGACTTTCATTTGTATCTGTGTGCTTGGTACCTTTGGGCAGTGCAGGTCTGGGTATGCTGCCCTATACTGCGTTTGCCCATCTCTTTACTTTATTACTCATACTCATCTCACCTGGCATTGATTATCAAATTTGCTGTTTAAATTGAATCATATTAATAAAAGTGATAGTAATCAGAAAGAAAAGTTCCCCCTGTTTAATTTCATTATTACTAGTTTTTAATGGTTAATGGAAATAATTTTCAAATCAATCAAAGATTTGAAATGAAAATTTCCCAACTTCCCTTCTTGATGTTAGTGAAGGAGAGGCCACTACAATAGGATTAGGCATCCTGAGCCTTTATGTCCAAAATGGGACCAGCTTTACCTTCCCTGGCTTTAAAACACCCTCTGGCTGTCAAATATCGTCTCCAGCTCACTAGACAGAATCACACTATAAAAATATTTTATGTAAAAAAATAATTAATCCAGCTGGTCATATCAGATCTGAATAAACGTTGTAAAACACCCTAGTGTGTTGATCCATCAAAAATTGATTGTAAAGGAATCCTTGGGTGCTAATGCACCCATTCCCTTATTCCCCACCCAATGAGCTTATAAGGTAGCAGTCCTCAACAGCTTCTGTTGCTCTTTTTTCTTTTCCTAATTTCCCTTAGTTTTAATAATATATTTTTTGGATTTACAATGTGACTAATAAATCAAGGAGTTCATATGGCAAAATAAAAGTTATGTTTAGTTTTAGAATTAAAATGGCAAGTCTTTGCACTTTACTTTCTCACGTTACATCATTCTTTATGAATAGCTGTACCATCAGTGTTTTGGATGTTGTTCTTGGTGGTAACTCCTACTGAGTGGCAGTGCCATATTAATTATATTATCAAGTTCTAGACATAATAGAGTGACACAGTTTCTTGCCCTTCTCCACCCTGCTGTACTAGTGGGGTGATGCGTTGGGTTTTTTATATGAGCAGAGTGTTTAACCATTGGTAGTGTGATGGTTTATGGAATGTTACCCCATTCCTTGAATTAAAACTTTTATGCCGCGGTTAAGTAGTATCTTCTAACCCAGATAACTTTGGCTCATACCCCCAATTTATACATAAAGGTGTTCAGTTCATCTTTCTCCTCACAGCATGTCCAACTTTGATGGGTCACAAGTGTGGACGTGCTGCTAATTACTGCTTCTCCTTCTTGCTCCTCCATCCCCATGGTTATGTGTTCTGGTATTAAAATTCTTCTGTTGAATCAGAAGCCGTTGAAAACAGATGGTTCTAAACCCATTAATGAATTAGTTGTTTGAATTACAACAGGCAGAGTTTAAGGTATCCCATATAGCTGCAGTAATTGTTTCATTCCTTAACCTTAGTCATTTGAAATTTCAGTGTTTACCATCTCTTCACCAGTTATGTCCCATGCAGTTTCAATTAAACTGGATCATGCTTACTTTTTATTGCCTGTTAAAATTAGTTGGAAACCCATAAGATAACTGTTGAGGCTCTTTCAGATACAAGAGCGGCGAGGATTATTATGAGCTTGAAAGTTGCTCAGGATCTGGATCTAGATTTAGAAGTAGGGTCTTCATTAATGGTCAATTTCTCAGCCCCATGTCTTGGTATGCAGTGAGACGCCTTGTCCCTTTCTCTGTGCCTAAGTTTGGCTTCTGTGACCAGTTTACCTCAATGCCAGTTTACTGTTCCCAGTTATTCTGGGCAGGTTGATGGCGCTGTCAACAGGTGATTATCAACTTGGAGCCCAAAACACTTTTTGAGTACATTCACTCATGTGGGGAGTTCCCACTTAGTAATAACTTTCAACCAACCAGATCTTTGGTTTCCATCATGGCAACTCCCACCACACTGATTAACCACCTAATTCCTGTTGGAATTTTTGCCCATATTCCTAACCTGCTAAATTACTTGGTATCGCTAGGGAAACTTCCCAAAGGTGAAGTGAATTGGAAATCAGTTGGCCCAAAGTTCATAGGAACTACATTTGGGGATTTTGGGATATTTACCTGGCCATATCTGTCATGGATCAATCCAGATGAATACCTGAGATCTCATTGAGTGGAGTTGCTGACAAAATAGGGGCATCTGATAGTGGTTAACTATCAGGTGCACCAATTGGGATTGGTCAGGTTTCATCACCAACTGATTTGGAATGAATAGCAAGTTGTGAGGCGAGTAATGCCACCTGCAACTAGCGAATTGATCAATTGGTGAAGTGACCTGCCATAATGGGTAATAAGTCCCATTACTAAGCAGGTCGCTAGCCAATTATAGTTGGTTCACTTGGATCGTGAGGAAAACGTTAGGGACACGTTTTCTGACTTTTTCTGTTTAAGGTCTTGAGGATGTCCAATGATGGAATCCTAGCCAGGATGGGGAAGATCATCGCTGCCAAGATGAGGAAGGATGATTCAATGGCAATGGCTGCTGTTTCATCGAAGAGGTGCCAACTGAGGGTTGGAAAGCCAAATCCCTACTATATAATTCCCTAGGATTTACTATAATAAAAAAACCATAGTTTTAAGATAACAAGTACTTTACAATAATATTATCAATTTGGTGTATAGTTAGACTATCAGCTTCTATTGTGTCATTCTATTTCAAGGAAATTATTGCAGAAGGCAATAATTGGAAGACTATCAGGGAGAAGAGTAAAGATCCAAGTGGGGATCTAGAGACAAAGGAACCACAATCAGGGATAGCTGCTGACTGTGTGTTGGGCTGAGAGAGACTGTAACCAGGGTATATTAATGAAGATTGGGTGGATAAGACTATAAGGAACGAATCCCTACAAGTACGACTTTCTGAGAATTTAATTGGAAATACTGGATGAGCGTTGGGCTGTATAATAGTTCAATCTCAATTATGGATAATAGTCTCCATACTATTATCAATCAATACATTCTATACAACAAGATGAAGTGACGAGGAAATTGAACCTGTGCAGTAAATAAGGTTACTGGGTTGACGGCCAATAATCAATCCTAAGTAAATTTTTACAATTCCCTTCCAGGTTTTTTGTAGTATTAGAATATTTTCATTATGGACAAAACCTATCACCTTGCAACTCTCTCCCTGAGTACAATATGGCCTGCCATCTGATGGTGTATTTTTAATATTAACTGACTTCTGTACTCATTTATACAACAGCAAGACAAGGTCCTGGAGGTCTGAACAGATGATATGCTCCAGAAGGGTTGTATACTTTGAAAATTCTCTCCCATCACTTCCTCATAGTGTTTGTCTAAAAGGCTGATATTGTTTTGCACCGATGCGTGGATTACAGCCATTTAAATAATATAATGGTGCAGAATCCATATCCCCTTCCCCTATAACAAAACTATCAGCTTGGCGATTCCAAAGTCCAGGTGTTCTCTAAGCTTGACCTTGTCAATACCTGTAATAAAATCCTGGTAGCAGAGGACAAGGAGTGGTTAACATCATTCAAATTAAAATGGGTATTTTTCAGTTATTTAAAATGCCCTTTGTTTTTAAAAACGCGCCTGAAACGTTTCATCATAAAATTGGTGACGCTATGGTGACCTTCATTTTAATTATGCAATAATTTACATTAAATATATCTTGGTACACTCTCCCACTCAAGAGCGGCATGCAAAGGACCCTGAGGCGGTGCTGGCTGCTCGCAGAAGGCCAATCTTTATGTAAAGCCATAAAAGTGTGGGTTAATAAAGAAGTCATCTTCTTATGTAAGGTGGTCCTGAAGGACGGGTAGGCCATCCCCCTTAGTAAACTTGAGGCCATCCAATCATGGACTACGCTTACCACCCAGAAACAGCTGTGGAGCTTCTTGAGTACCATTATTCTTCTGAAGAAATTTCTCCTGCGTTCTCTATGTTGGCGGCGCTCTTCATCCCCTGATAGGGAAAGACGTTCCCTTCAAATGGAAAGATGCATGCCAATACATGTTTGAAGCTATCAAAAAGTGTTTTTGGCGACACCTGTTTTAAGCATTCTAATCCATCCTGTTTTTATAGAGGCCTGTGATTTCTCTACAGCTGCAGTGAGGGCTGTCTTGCTCCAGGATCATGATGATATTTATCACCATGTCACTTAATTCTCATGAAAGTTCTTCTCTGAGCATTCATGGGATATCTATTATAATGAGTTATATGCCATGGCATGGTCTCTTATGCACTGATAGTACATTATAAAGGTAGCACTTCATAAAGTTGTTGTCCAGATGGACCACCAGGATCTTATGTATTTCAAGAATCTACAGAAGTTGGTACATTGTCATGCCCAGATGTATCATAACCTTTTTTAGTTTTAACTATAAAAAAGTTTTTGAGGGCGCCCTGAACGTTCTCCCAGATCTTTTGAGTCAAAATCCCTTCTTTGAGTTTCTATGGAGGAAGAACTAAAGGAGATGAAAGCTTTGGTCCCCGGCCAGATCCTAACATATGCTCCTCTTACTTTTTTGTATCAGACTCAGCCACAGATGTGCCTTTGATTTCTTAAGGAACTGGATAGACAGGCATCCTATTTTGAGTTTCAGAGCTGTATGATTAACCAGTCCTGCTGTCTTGTATGTGGACTCACTTATCACTAAAGCACTGAACGATTTTGTTCAGGTCTTGAATTTGAGTTTCTCCCAACTTTAGGAGAAAGTAATCCCGCACACCATGATCCTCCCAGCAGTGGGCACCCAGGGAAGATGTTCCTCAATTTGATAAAGCTGTCAGTCAACTAGCTAGGTATCTCTAATGATAATCTAGCTTGAAACACAAATTGCGTGATGTGTGCTTGGGCATCTTCTGATAGGTCAGGTAATATTGGTCTCCTCCATCCCCTTTAGCAGGGAGAAGTCCTGTAGACCTTGTTATCAGTTGACTTTATTGTTGGGCTTTTCGACTCCAATAGCTTCAGCATTATTATGGTTTTGTAAACCACTTTACTAAATTCTTTTTTATACTGTGTCTGCCAGCAATCTTCTCAGAGGAAACAACCAGTAACTTCTTTTATCATGCATTATATGTTTGGCCTACCTAAGGAGGTGTTAGGTGACTGGGCCCTTTTACCACCTAGTTTTGACCGCACTTCTAGCCATCCTAGAAAGTTAGTATGTGTCATTCCACTGTGTACCACCCCAGTATGACAGGCTGACGGAGAGTGGAAAACCAAATCCTTATGCAGTACCTTCGCTGCTAGAACTCTACCACTCAAGATACCTGCGCTGATGACCTTCCCTGTGGTGCAATTTGTGTATAATTTTGTCATACATTTATCCAAAAGCTTTTTTGCTACCTTAGGATATGACCCTTTTTCAAATTGACACCTGCCTTTTCCCAGAAGTGCCAAATGCATAAGAACATCTGCAACAAATCTGTGGTGCCCAATCTCTGGTTCTAGAACGCTTAACCATAGCAATCAGTGATTACAAGCAGCTCACAGATTATAACATCTCTTGACCATGAGATCACAGTGGGTTTTTGGTCATGAGGGATACATGGCACCTGCATATAAAAAGTTCTCTCCAGGAGGTTTGGTATCAGATGCTCTGGACCCCATGTGGAGAAGGAAAATTTGGGGGATGGGGTTTTTTGGTGGACAATCCCAGCTCATTAAAAGCTGCATTCCATCTTCCACGCTAACCAGCTGCTTCTTTTAAGGGGAAAGAGCATACCACGTCAGAGCCTGTCCTGGTGGATGATTTAAAGGAGGCTGAAATTGATGCTTTCTGGCCTTCTGGAAATATACCTTTAGACGAATAATTGTTTTCCTAAAAGGGTCTCTCTTCCTATGAGAACAGTTAGGTAAGTGCCCATAATTGCACCCATTGTCACAAGTTGGTGGAGCCCTTTCTCACATCACAACCTGAAGCTCCTCACCCTCCTCAAAAGGTTACACCCTCCTGGCTATCAAATTGCTTAAGGTGCACAAGAAGTTTATGCATGCCCGAGTTCCTGATGGTGGTGCTCCCCCTATTCAAAGAGGGAGGGATAATGCAATTCCCGGACAGCACACCATGCACTTCAATTGGGAGGTGTGTCCTTTCAAAACAAAGAATGGGGTATAGAAGGCTGCCTCCCCCTCATCAACCAGGGCAATCTAGCTCATGCGGTAGATGAGAGGTGAGTAACAGCCTAACCCTGATGTTATCCAATCTCGCTCTCTTCCCACCACCGAGAAGTTGGTGGAGAGTTAAAAGGGTGTGTCATTTGGTGGTTGTGACCAGAGGCCATTGCCAACAGTAGGCCACAGATCCCTACCTTACCAGAAGACATCTTCCCCTTTTTAGTTTCCATTAAAACTATTAAGTTGATAGTTAATGGAAACAAATTTCCTAAATCAATCAAAGATCTTAATTGCCTGCTCAAATTTCCTCCTTGCTGCCAGTGAAGGCAAGCCTACCCCAATAGGATCAGGCCAAAGAACCTATTCAATTCATTATTGGACTGATCTTACCTGCCCTGGCCTTGGGCGCAACCCTTAGGCTGTTGAACAAAATGTTGATAGCCTGCTAGGTAAAATCACGCCGCCAAAAAAGATCTTTTAAACTTTTTGTTACCAGTCTGTCTAGTCAAGTCAGATCCAAATTGATGTTAAAACACCCCAGTGTGTCGATCTGCTAGTATTGATTGCAAAGGAATTCTTGGGTGATAGTGCACCCCTCTTCTTAATCCTAACCCCATAATCATATAAGGCAGCAGTCTCCAAAGCTTCTGTCACGCCAATTTCTTTTCCTACTTTCTATTAATTTTAAAAAGCTTTAGATTTACAACTTTATTATTAGTCTAAATTCACGGTGCCAAATTTCAGCCATGGGCTACAATTTTGGGATTGCCTGGAAAGATTTGAAATTTCATCTTCTCACGTTACATCAAACTTTGTGGGTGGCTGTACTGGTGTTGTTCTGATGGTTGCTGTCGAGATGAAGGATTTGTAAACCACTTGTATTTATTTTTAAGTCCAGAAGACCTAAAGTTCCTGGGTGCTGGATTAAAATTTTTACTTTCCTTGGCCAAAAAGCCTTCACTCAGGATAAAGTTCTTTGAGTGATAAATCCAAACTATGTTTTAACCCTAAATGAATAGAGTTAGGCTAGTTAATTAATGTTAAAAAAGAGAGTAACGTTTATTTGCTCAGGAATATCATTATATGGGAGATCAGGGAGTTTTTCTCAGTAAATCTCAAGCATTCTGAGATAATATCTTTACTCATTATCAATTAGGTAATTTGTGACATGTTGGTCACATCTTTCAAATGGGATTTTTTCACAGCATAGATTGGGTTTTCACCCCAATATTAGGGTGTTTTGGGTAAGTAATTTTTGATCACACAAGATGGGGTTGATCTCCAATATCAAAAGGCTTGAATTTAATTGGGTTATTTCTAATAAAAAAACCATCTATTTCATCAGATTGAGTTCAGTTTACTGTCATCTGACGCATCCAAATCCTTGATTTAGATATAAGTCCTGATAACGCCCCCTCTAGATCTTGGTGCAGGGGGAAAACAGCCAGAGAAGTTGACTGTGTATGCTATTTACCACGGTGCCCTGAGCAACCTCCACAATTGAGTGTTCTTTACCTCATTTATATATAACTTTGTAGGTGCCCAACCAGTTGGTTTCCAATATGTTATTGTGACCTGCATGCTTATTATAGTAGAAAAGGACTAGGTCACTCATTTGAAAGGTGTTCAGAGGTTCATGATTGTCATTAAATTGATTAGTTTCTCCATTTAGTGGTAGCAAATAAGTTCTCAGAAGCCAGGGCCTGTTAACTCTCATTAATGATACTTTGCATACCAACTTTGGGGGCTTTGAGTGAAGCTTGATCTAACATGGCCTGCACTTTAAGAGGCATCTCAGGATTTCTCCCATACGACGCTTGGAAGGGTGACATATTAATTAGTCAATAATAACTTAGTATATAGGCCAGAATTACATTAGGCAGGTATTGGGGCCAATGAAGGGATTGTTCGTGGCCATTTTCTGTAGAGTTGCAGTTAAAGTTCCATTCACATGCTCTACCATTCCATTGGTCTCTGGATGGTATAGAGTTAAAAATACCTGAGTATATCCCATCAGTTTTTCTAAATCTTTCACCAGTGACAATCAAAATTTTTTCCCGTTATCAGAGAGAAATTATGTTAGGGCATCCACGCTGTGTGATAGTCCTATTATATAAAAATGTGGAGGTAGTTTTTGAAGAAGCGAAGGTTAGAGATACAGCTTCAATCCACTTATTTTTTGATCCACTTCTAGGAGAAGAATTTGATGACCATTAGAGTCTTAAGTGAGGGGTCCTGCAACATCAATAATAATAGCATGGAAGGGTTCCAGGATGGAACCACCGGATGTTGAGGTCAAGGATTAAGTTCATCTTGACTTTTACATAACAGAAAGGACTCTAAGGCATCTTGTATTGAGACAATCATTCCTTCCCAGTTTCATTGAGTCTTAAGCCACTGGTAAGTTTTCCAAATACCCCACGGCCAACTTGCAGATGTCCCTCCATTATGTATTTATTTAAGCCAAAGGTCATATATAGGGCATCCATTTTCAAGATAAGAGTTTGTACAGTTTGCCGTTTTTAACTTACAGATTTGCCAATTTTTTGTTTATTCTTTTTAAAGGATCAAGGATTTGTTTTTCCATAAATGCGATTGAGTTAAGAGGTCATAGAGTCAATCCTCCTCAGGACACTTAGAGTTGATATGGGAGACTGGATAAGCAATCCACATTTTGGTGGAAGGGCCCTCATCAATGAATAATGGAAACATCGTAGTTTTGAAGTTTTAACGCCCATTTAGCTAACTCCTGTCAAGATCATTCATTTGTTGAAGCCATCACAAAGAAGCATGATCAGTAATTAAAGTAAAATGATTCCCATATAGATAGGTTAGAAATGCTAATAGCCAATAATACCACCAAGCATTTGCATTCTGTAACTCTATAGTTGTGTTCAGCTCTGGTTAAAGTTTTGATATAATGGGCGTTAAGATGGTCCACTAAGTTTTCATCATGCTGAGATAATATAGCTCAGATAGTTATATCGCTAGCATCAGTAAAAAAGTAGAAATGGTTGATTAAAATTGGGATGTATAAGTACTGGTAAAATGGGAGAGAGCTACGTGTAATAGTTAAAAGGCCTGTTGTTGCTCTTCTCTCCATTGGAAGGGTATATCCTTCTTCATTAGTAATACTAGAGGCTCGGAGATGTCATCAAAGTGTGGAATAAACTGGTAATAATATCCCATCATACCCAAAAAACCTGTACATCACGTATGAATTTAGAGGGACATCTTGGAAATGGCCAGGACCTTGTCTTCCATTGGGAGTATATCAGCTTTACCTAACTTATGGCCCAAAAATTCCATTTTGCTCTGAAAAGAGGAGCATTTTGATGGCTTTAGTATATCTATCAATGCTTAAATTTCCATAGACTAACTGACCTTTCAAAATTTATTTGAGAAATGCAATATAAAAATAAGAAAGCATGAGATCTTTTTCCTTGAATAGAAAGAAGTATGTCAATTCTAAAGGTGCATGTAAGTCCCGGAGAACGTCCTCTGGCTGTTGATTAGGCCATTTTCCCATTCCTGAGTAAGAAGACACCAAAGAGGATGGCGGTACCTCTCGTTACTAAGGGCGATCTCACTCACATAGTAGATGAGCGGTGGGTAACAGCTCTTCCACTTAGGATCCCACCCCCAGCATCCACACTCACCTCAGCAGAACTGCTACGGGGAATTAGCGAAATCTGCAATGAGATTTTCAAATTGAAATCATTCAGTTCTAACTTGAGTGGCAATCTGGCCGATGCTCAGATCTCAAATGGCTGGAAAGGCATGAAGACTGAGGTATCAGCCAGAATGACTGACAGTTCCAATTCAATTAAAATGTTGATTAAATAAATCACCTCCCTACCAAAGTCGTTGGGGATCATCCTCAACTGCCAGTCTATAGCATCAGATGCCATCGTTGAGGGTTCAAAGTCCCCTGTTGACAATTTAGGCGTTGCAGCTGATGTGATGCCACTGACTGAACAAACAGCTCAGTGACCAAGCGCGGGTGGGTTGGGCGTCCCAAACCCATTCCCAGCCAAATGAACCCACCCCTATGTGGGGTGGTCTTGGGGAATTCCCATCACTCATCAGGCTAAACGCCATTGTGCCAACCATCAGAAATGTAGCTGAGCCTCAGTTCGGAAGTTTGAGGTCAAACTAACAGCAACTCGGCCTGCTGCCAAATTTTTCAATGTCAGTTCTTAAGGAACAAACCCTCCCATTCCCAAATAATTCGCCAGTTAGGTCGAAATTGAGGGTCCTGATCCCAGCTTGTCACTACCCAATTGACCACTATTTAATCAGTTGCATATCACTGAGAAAATTGTTGGTTGATTTTCTTCCTTTTCCTTCAATAAAAAATTTTGCCAAAAAACCAAACAATTTTTCTATTGTACTACCCCTTTTGACCGCATCCCTGATAGGATTTTTCTGGTGGCCTGTCAGTCCATACACTGGATGGGCTCTACCAGTACTTATGGCCACTATGGCCCCCTCTGTCATCAATTGGATTCAGCGAGTCTTATATTTTTGGCTTTCAAACCCGTTATCATGAACTTCCAACTACAATACACAGGAATCTTGTAGCCTTATGTCCACCAATTGCAGGAGAGAATCCGCCTCCTTGCCTTTCTGGTTGAAATGACCCCATCTGCTGATGAACTTATTGAAACTATCTCTGTGGTCCCACCCCCTGCAGTAAGTCCCCCTGGGTCAGGAGTGGGCTCATTGTGGTTCATCATCGGGATCATACTCACTGCTGTGTTAAACCAACAATTCATCATTTTCCAATGCCCAGCTCCATATCAAGTCATTCAGTTGGAATTGCCTCTGGCATTCTGGCTTGCTTTTTGGGTGCTTATGCATCCCTTCTGTTAGGCCAGTCTAAACTTCTTCTGCCACTTCCATGACAGTGCAGCTAAAACAAAATATCCTGAGGTGCAAGGCTTAAAACTAGAGCTATTACAAGAGTCCTAAGGCACTTGATTGTCGTCAGCATAGGGAGCCTCCTGCCCTATACTGACTGATCTTTTTCTGACCTACAATGGGTGGATGTGACAAGCTTCTTCATTAATATTGGTTCTTTTGCAAAAAGTGCAGAATAATTAAGGAGTAGGCGACTTAGGAGTGTAACCACTAGCACTTGGGGCTGAGGCTTACTGTTATTAAAATGAGGGGGCCCAATGGGTATAAGTAGGTTGGCCAGAATCTCCAGAATGGCTTTTTTGATATTGAGGAGGGACGTCAAGTAAGAATTAATCACTTTATATATAGTAAAATAATAGTAATATTTTTAAATGCCAAAAATGAGGCAGTGATAGCTTCATTGAATGTAAGATGATTCCCTGCTACCAACCTATGAGCTTTAAGGTAAAAGTGGTGGATAAACTTCTTGATGGTCTCTCCCCAAATAAAGCTTATTCCTATAAAGGTTTGTTTTTGGTTAGATAAATTTAGGCTGCTCCCAAATTCCCGAAGCAATGCTGTCTTGGACTTATTACAATTATGGTAATGCATTAGATAAGTCACATAATGTCTTGAGCCATGCAACTAAGACAGTTGGTTCAATGTTTGAGCCATTGAGTGTTAGTGGCTTCTTTCATATCACTTTCATAACAAAGTAGGAAAGAGAAGATGCACCCTTCGCCTGGGGCGTACTTCTCTTTAAATGATGAATTGAACGTGCCACTGTGGAGGTTAAAGGCCACTTTATGTGAACTGACATCAGGGGTGCGTTTTCCCTAAAGAGGAACTGCTATTGCTGGAATATTTATGAAGATGAGGAGCGTCCACTTGACTTTGTAAGCCATTGTATCTTCAATTTTTGATTTTACCCAATCATGGGTTTCTTGAATAGCTGATTTTGTGGCAACAAGCAGAGTTAACTGCCAAATTTCGTTTTTTAGCTCAGTAGTTGCATCTCAAAGCTTGAGTTGGTGTTGCTTAGTGGCAAGCATTCTTTTCTCCAACCCACGTATCACAGCGGGTAATTTTGCTAAGAGCATAAGGCGTTCATGATTAAAAGAGGTATCTGAAGCCAAATCAGTATTGTTCATTGTAATAATAGTTTTACCATAAACTTGTAGTACCTGAAAGGGAGCACCAGTTTTGTCTGGACGAAAGGGTTCTAAACCACATGCCCTTTATTTTTAAGGTGAGGAGACTCAAAGTTCCTGGGAGCTGAATTACAACTTTTTTACTTTCCTTTACCAAAAGTCTTCACGCAGTATAAAGTTTCTTGGTAAATCCTAACTATGTTTTCATCCTTAAACGAATAATGGTAGACCAAATAATAAATGGTAAAAAATAGAGTAACGTTTATTTGTTTGGGGACACCATTATATGAGAGATCACGGAGTTTTTCTTGGTAAATATCCATGCGTTCTGTACTAGGATCTTTACTTATTACCAATCGGGGATCTGTGGCATGTTGGTCACATCTGTCAAATGGTATTTGATCGCAGCATAGGTCATATTTGAACTCTGATATTAGGAGGTTTCAGGTAAGTAATATTTGATTGCAAAAGTCAGAGTTGACCCTCAATATCAAAAGACTTTGAATTTAGTCAGGGATTATCCCAATAATAGTTTTATCTAATTCATCATATCATGTTCAATTCCCATCATCTGACACATATAAATCTCTTATTTGAGAAGGAATCCTGACAGTTGCTGTGGGTGGTAATCCTCCTGAGTGGCAATAAGGTCTCAATATCAGCAAGCTCCATGACCCTACCTTATTCCAAAATACTTAGTTTAATGAATTTCTATCCTATTGGGATTTAGCCCACAATATCCAGCTTGATCAATTATATTATATTTGCTTAATCACTAGGGGGTGAGTCCCGCTAGTGGATATAGGAGTTATCATTTTGTATGATAAATATTGTTTGGCAAAATCTCCCTAACAAATATCTAGTAAAATACCAAGGGTCAATCTTCTGAAGTGACCGCTGGATTGCTAAGATTCATTGAGGATGATCCTCAATAAACAAGTGATTATGTTATCATTTTACTACAAATATTCTTTAATTATTTCATAAGAATCAATTGAGGTTCGTTGCCTATCATTGATGAATTATGTTTAGTTGTTGAAGCACTGACAATGCTTCTATCAGCAACTTGCAGGTTAAACTCTTGAGATAACGTGAGCTGCTGTTATTTGTTAAAGATCCTTTTAAACAAGCAGTCACTAGCCTAATTAGGTTACAGAGATAGAGTAATTAAATATGTGTGTATGCACTTATTAATAACCTGGAGAAGGTTGAAGGGGTAGATGGTAGTAAACCCTGACTATCTTATTGAGAAAGATCCTCGTGTTCATGACCTGAAAAGGGCTTATCTAACGGCAAAGCTTCTGTCTTCCCAGTGGGGTGCCAACAAAATTTGAGAACCGATTTCCTTATAAATTCCATCATTTTTACTATGATAAGGTTGTTTGAAAATAAGTATAGTCCAAATACTCTAATATCCAGCCTGTTTTACAGTTTGTGTTTTTAACTCTTGAGAGTAGAGCTTAGAAGGATCAATATCCTTTGGCTACTTATTACTGTTCAAGACTCTGCGGACTCCAGTATTACTAGAGTAACTGAGAACCTCTTAGCCTAAAAGTAAGATAAGTTTCATTGGAAGAGAGCCACTGAACCTAATAATTTGTTACGTTCTTATAAAGTTCATCAGAAGGAAGCATCAGAGGGAAGGGTTCCCTCATTTCAACAATATCTTCAAGGATTAGAAGAGCGCTTGGCACCAGTCTAGCGTTGATGATAGTATTACATAATTGCTGTGAAGATTCAACAAGGGTGCTAGTCTTCATACTATCACCAACACTTTATTATTATCAAAAATTTTATTAATTCATATTACAACGCTCATAAGACATTGTGCAATAAAGTCAAGAGCTACAGCGAGAAGTGGTTTAAAAAAGGTTTCATTTGGTGCTCACTACAGGTGGTGAATTAGTTTTAAGTTAAAAGTAATAGACATTCATATCAGCATTGACATACAAGGCAGAACTTTGGATTCTCTGACGAAACTATAATCTGTTTATCAGAATTTGCTGAGCTCGGCGTCACTTAGTAAATTTGCTACTTTGAAAGAGCATGTGGCAAAAGCTGAAGATGGAATTGAGCAAGTCAAAGAAGTTTCATAATCTCTATAGGAAGGTATCCTTGAAATGTCTTGAAGACTGTATTAATAAAATAAATTTCCTTCAGAAAACTGAACGTGAAGAGGATAGAGAATGCTTCTGCCAGATTCATGAGGATATGGCGCAGATGTTAAAGCACTTAGAACAAATTGAAATTACAGGTGTGATTGTTCCCAGATGGAGGCGGATGATGTCAGGGAAACTGGAGCGCAGGAAGTCTCTGGAGGGAAAGACACAGGCCAAAGGTGCTACAACAAGGCCAGTGACCCAACAAAATGAAGAGACATCC